>MU551649.1:3041627-3123898 GCA_024362625.1 Silurus asotus
CACACACACACACACACACACTAACACACACACACACACACACACACACAATAGACCTGGGAGACATCCAGCAACCTGGTCACTGTTTCACCACTGTGAAAACAAAAGTCTCCTTTTGTCAGTGGCATCAGGGGTCATCTGCATCTTTATTGAGGCACCACTGAAGCCTAACGGTGTTATAATCTGTAAATTTATTGAGTAAAAAAAGAAGTGAATTTGGCCATAGAGCAGACTGTGAACTATGGGAACTGACTTTTCTCTTGCTTTCATTTTAAAGTCTACACAGATGTTTTCATGTTTCCCGCCCTTCAAGTGTGGCCCAGACAGCAGATGCCCATTTTGGTAAGGCACATCTGGTCTTGGCCCTTGGTTAAAGGTGCATTCCTTGAGTTTTTTTTCTTCTAATTTAATTTTATTCAGGGGCATGAAAATATGTTGGTGGAATTCTGTTAGCATTTCATACAAGAAAGCAGCAATCGATTTGATGATGTTAAGAAAAAGAAGTACATTTTCGTCAATATGCTAATGTACCAAGATGAAAACAGAGCCAGCCAGTAGGCAGTAGGTCTCTGTATAGTTACACTGAGCATAATGTGCGCTTGCTTCTATGCATTTCTAGGAATTTGTTCACCTTTCCCTCACCCTTGCTTCCTTGTATAAAGTTCTTGTGTGCATTCAGGAATGAGCATTTATCATCATCCAATCAAAGTTAATCAAAACTGATACAAAGCTGACCCCTTAACAACACTATGACGTAGATAGCAAGTGCAGCTTTCACATCAAACTCTCCTTGTGCAAAAGTGAAAGCAGATTGAAGTGTTCAATCCACTCCCATCCAAGTAAACACAACTTAGTGCTGACACCCCCTCATCAGCTACAATTAGCATTTTATGTCCTACTTCCCCTAAAAAACACCATCCTTTTCATGTGGGAGATTTAATCTGTTAATCTTTTTTTTTTTCTGAGGTAGTGCCAAAAGTTGATGCACTACAAACTGTTGTTATCCATCTCTTTGCTGTTTGCTCATCAGAGTAGACAAGGAGGACCAGATGTTATTTGTTGAGTCTCAGTGCCGCTGCCAAGTCTGCCGGTACTATGAGTTGCTGCTATAATGGAATGGGTAAAACTGCCAGTACTTTGGACAAGGAGGTGCTCCTGTGATGTGTGTGGAATTTGGCGTTCAGGATGAAATGTGTACCTGTTTAAAAAGAACAAAAGAACTTCTATGTGTGTGTCCTCAGGTTTACTTACTTTATTTCTTTCTTCCTATCTTTTAACTGTTACTCATTAAAATGATAATGCTGGTGGATACATGGGAAAACATGAAAATGTACACAACTTAATCCAATCAAGACTAATGTAGACTCACTGACTTCCTCTTAGTCTTCCCTCTGTCACGTCTCTCATCTTCCCCTTTTCACTGCTCACTGTGGCTACAGCTACCTATTCCCATTGAGTGTAAAATTATTATTTTTTTTAGTTCAACTGTTGCCTGGTAACCCATGTTTATTTATTAAGATCATTGTTTTTCTCACTGAACATTCTGATAGATTAATTCAAGATTCGATCCAGTATTATTTATATAGTACTTTGAAAAATGAACTGTCACAAAGCAATTTTATATAACATTATGAAATTATAACGAGTATTGAAGTGAATAATCTACGATGTTGTATGGTTTAGAGATAGTGGCATTGAGTAAAAGACAGGAGGTGGAGCTGGAGGTAGCAGAGCTGAAGATGTTGATGTTTTTGTTGGAAGTAATGAGGATGGATAAGATTAGAAATTAGTTTATTAGAGGCGCATGCAGGACGTTTTGAAGACAAGGTGAGGGAGGCAAGATTGAGATGGTTTGGACATGTTCAGAGGAGGGAGATGGGGTATATCGGTAGAAGAATGCTGAGGATGGAGCCACCAGGAAGGAGGAAAAGATGAAGACCTAGGAGGCGGTTTATTGATGTGGTGGAAGACATGCAGGTAGTTGGGTTGAAAGCGGCAGATGTAGAGGACAGAGGGATATGGGGACTGATGATATACTGTGGCGACCCCTAATGGGAGAAGCCGAAAGAAAAAGAAGATATATCATGCAGCAAGTGAACATTTTGTCCTCAAAGTTCATGTGTTAGAAACAGGAAAAATGGGAAAGCGTAAGGATTTCAGCGAGTTTGAAGAGGGACAAATTGTGTTGGCTAGACGACTGGGTCAGAGCAGCTCCAAAACTGCAGCTCTTGGGGGATGTTTCCTGGTATGCAGTGCTCATTATCTATCAAAAATGGTCCAAGGAAGAAACCGTAGTGACCCAGCAACAGGGTCATGGTTCTGTAGCTGAAAATTCATGCTGTTAATGCTCTATGGGTCAGGACTGTTTTGTCAGCAAAAGGGGACAAACACAATATTACGCAGGTGGCCATAATGTTATGGATGGTATGTAGGGGTATAGAGAGAGATGGTTCCCGAGTTACAGTGGTTCATCTTAAGATTTTTTAATTTTTAGGATGACAATAGAAATATGACAATTGTAAAAGTATTTTGAGTTTTGTGCAACAAGCAAACGTGGCAGCGTATGCTCTGCCCCCCACTCACTAAACGGTGCTCATTTACTTGCCTGCTACCACATACACAGACATTCTTTCTTTCTTTTCAAACTTTTTTTCGGCTTATCTCGTTAGGGGTCGCCACAGCGGATCCTCCGCACGTTTGATTTGGCACATGTTTTATGCTGGATGCCCTTCCTAACGCAACCCTCCCCAATTTATCTGGGCTTGGGACCGGCACTGAGAGTGGCTGGGGATGAGCGCTGCATCTTAACCACTAGACCACCGGGGGAACTACCACATACACACAATATCTCACAAAATGAATTCCCCCCTTACATTTCAGCAACAATTTTAGTAGATCTTCTCAAGGTACAATACTATAGAAATGAAACTTGGATATATTTTAGAGTAGTCAATTTGCAGCTTGTTTAGCAGTATAGATTTACTGTGCCCTGAAAATAACTCAACATACAGCCATTATTGTCTAAATAACTGGCAACAAAAGCCTTAAGCCTTAATCCTCCTGGGCATGGAATATACCAGATCTGCACAGGTTGTTGCTGGGATCCTCCTTCACTCCTCCATAATGACATCACAGAGCTGCTGAATGTTAAACACATGGTGCTTTTCCACCTTCCACTTGAGGATTTCCAACAGGTGCTCAACAGGGTTTCGGTCTGGAGACATACTTGGCCACTCTATTACCTTTAGCTTCAGCAAGGCAGATTTCAGCTTGGGAGTGTGTTTGGGGTCATGATTATATTGGAAAACAACCGGTTGGCCCAGTTTCTGAAGGGGGGCATCATGTTCTGCTTAAGAATGTCACAGTACATGTTGGAATTCATGTTTCCCTCAATAAACCACACATAACCAGTACCAGCAGCACTCATGCAGCCTCAGACCATGATGTTACCACCACCATACTTGACTGTAGGCAAGAGTCTTTTAAAACCAGCTTCTGTACCTGATGCAGAGCACGAGGACTCAACTTCTTTAATCGACCTTGCGAGACGTGTTCCTGTTCCATTTCGGAAAACCTCTGTAAGACCCTGGCCACTGTACTGCAACTCAGTTTAAGGGTGTTACCAATCTCTTATAGCCTCGGCCATCTTTGTCGAGAGCAACAATTCCAATTCTCAAATTCTCAAAAAGTACAAGCTGCTCATTGTCTAAAATATTTCCAAGTTTCATTTCTATAGTATTGTCTATTGAGAAAATATAATAATTTGTTGCTTAAATGTAAAGGGGTTTTCTCACTTTTGTGGGACACTGTATATGCTGTATAGTTTACAATAAGGTAACTGACTCAGATTTGTAGAATAATGTACTATAATTTGTTTACATTTGTGACAAATTGCAATACACTACCCTATACTGATCACCCTTCTTTAAGACACTTGGGTAGGCTAGGCCATGTCTCGATTTATGGAATTTTAAAGTTACGGGAAACGCATCTCCATTACCACAAAATCACACCATTATCACGGGCCATTAGTTAATTGGACAATTGATTAATAAGCAGTTCCATGGCCAGGTTTGTCTTGTGGTTTCTCTGCTGTTTTGAGGTTTTGAAAACCTCACCTGCTACTGATTAATTTTATTGATTATGTATGTAAATGTCAAATATAGCACTAGAAAGTATTAATGCTTTCATAATGTTACTCCCACACCAGTATATCCTAGCGTCCTAGCACAGTTGTAAATCAGTGTGCTATCTGTGTCATATACATGCTGGTCATATAATGTGCATAATAATTCAATAACATAATTAATTCAATTAATTTGTATATCACTTTTAACAATGGACATTGTTTTAAAGCAGCTTTACGGAGATGACAAGCTTACAAAGTTAGAATGTATACGTTTAGTGCCTATAGGTTTGTTCTATATAAGTTATGAGCAAGCCAGTTGTGACTGTGGTAAAGAAAAACTCCCGGAGGCATGAGAAAGAAACCCTTAGATGAACCAGACATAAAAGGGATCACTTCCTCATCCAGGTGGTACCGAATGTCCATTCATTGTATTTCCATTATTGTTGAGATCTACTGTTCAGAAATGTCTGCTTTAATGCAGAACTGTTCATGCAAATTGCAATTAATTACAGTCCAGATCTATCTTCATAGTTATTAGGTTGCTCAGTATGTTTATGGATTTCTAGACTGTTCATGTGGAACCATCCCCAATTAGTAAAAAGAAATTCTGCTGTCAACTACAGGAAGCAATGTTCTTGCCTACAAGTATCAAGTTATTGTGAAGTGGATAATCTGTAGGTGGACAGGAATTCACACTAGATAAGTTTTTTTTGTTGTTGTTGTTGTTGTGTATGTGTATGTTCAGCTTAATTTGAGCACATGACAGAAAAGAGGAGTGGGATGATATTAACTAGCTCTAGTGTTTTTATGTTTTGGGACATGATGTGATTTCAGGCATTTTTTAGCACACTATGTATTCTGATGTAAGTCTGGGTTTAAGTTTTTCAGACGCACACAACAGTCTCTTGATTTTAAAATAAATGGTGTAAAAATCATTCCTTACAGGTCACTGACTTTTGTAGATTTCCTACTCTATGGCCCACAGTTGTGCAATTTTTTAATAATGTGTTAAATATTTTTCTTTTTCATTTCCATCGGTTTTTATTATTTTGGAGGGGAGGGCAAGGGATTGAAACGTTTCCAGTACTTTGTCTCAGATTTGTTTTGGTAGCTACTTTTTATGATGCTGTTACCATGTTCATTAAGAAACGATGGGGCCTTCCAGGAACCGGATTCATTTTTTATTGAGATCACACTTTTATTGGGAATGAGTCAACTTCTGAGTGCTTATACAAGTCACTGTAAATTTAGTCAATGTAAAAGCTTTAAATAAAAAGGTATTTTGAAATGTTTAACATTTTTGAAAAACTTACAATTAAGCTTGAAATACAAGTTTAGCATAGCATGCCAGAAAATATAAAAAACTTTTTTATGAATGTTTTTTCCTCACATCCTAGTGGCTACGATGTTACATCCCCTCTGTGGGTGAAGTGTTTACGTATAAGGCTGTTCACCCAGTCTCTCACACTGACACTTTTTGTTAGTGTGAGGACATGAGTCCTAGCGCTAGGCTACATGCCATGTAAATACGGGTCAGGTAGACAGTGAGTACATACGCATGTAACCGTCTTTCCTCTCCCAGGTTTATCCTGGCACAGGCCATCCTGTTTTCAGTGTGCTCAGAACCCCCGTGTTTTTTTCAGAGCCAGAGGCCCACAGGGGTTTGGCTGACAGACACCATCAACTTTTTAAAGGTTTCCCCTGAGTCCACCGGACGGATTTTCCTCTTGCGAGAAAGACATACCGGAGCCCCTGTGTCATATTCTATGACGTGAGCAAACCAGCTGGATAAACATCCTCCTCCTTGCCTTTATAATGCAAGCCATAAGACTCTTAATATTGGTGTTTTCAGGTTATTTGAGTTTAGGTTGCATGAATACCAAAAACACATCCTGACCCATAGCTGTTAAAGATCCGGAGTCAAAAAGTCTCCATTCCTAGAATGTTTCTCTGTGCTCATTAATGCATGTGAAAGTTTGGGGAAACCCTTTTCTGGACAGTGCTGCCTTTCAAATTCTGCTGTGGCTGAGAGACATGCTGTCTTGTTAAGAGTTATGGAAACAGTGTCGTTTGAAGTGTTAAAGTATACAAGTAGATGGATGTATTTGTACAGTAAGCTAACCACTGGAAAAAAAGACATCAACTCACCAAAGCCACCAAAACATGCGTCGTTTCAGTACAAAAACAAAACGCATACTGGAAGCTGTGTATGAACATATATGAACATCATTAATCATATTCCACAATCAACAATGTGACAAAAAAAAAAAGGGTACATCTTTTTATTTTAATTAGAATTACAAATTCATTCGTAATGAAGTTAAATGTGCATGTAAATGGCTGCATGCATTTTATTTAACTTTGTTTTTTCTGTCATTCTAGAGACCATGTTGAGCTTTGTTGATGACATACTGTCAGGGGCCAAATCTCCATGTGTGATGCTGGGTGAAATTCCAGATCCACTCACTTCCATCTCCATGATCATACGCTGCCTGGAGCCCGACACAACCTACATGTGAGTGCTATTTACATTCTGTCACTAAGGGCAATATTAATAATTTAGGTACCCTTGTTAATCATATTAAAATGTCTTCATTACCTTCTGCCATTTAAAATTGTTTAAATGTGACTTTAACTGAACAGCTCTGGACGATGTAGTGAGAGCATCATTTATAAATACACTATATGGACAATAGTTTGTGGATACTTGACCACAATATTATGTGCTTTTTAAACATCCATTCTACTTCTTGTGTGGTTTTGGAGTTTTAGTAAAGTCAGGTGCTGATGTGGGGTGCAGTCTATCAAATTTATCCCAAATGAATTTAATTTTGAGCAAGCCAGATCTTTTATTTAATCTATGAAAACAATATCTTTATTAAACTCAGTTTGTGCACAGGGGCATTGTCATCCTGGAATAGGTTTGGGTTTTCTAGTTCAGTTGAAGGGAAAATGTTAATGCTACCATATCTAAAAATATCCTATACAAATGTGTGCCTCCAACTTTGTGGTAACTGTTGGGGAACCATTTATGGCTGGAAAAGTTGTGTCCCAATACTTTTTTCTGTATAATGTATGTGATATTGCAGGTTAGCTAACTACAGTAACAGCACATTTACCTCAGTCTCACATACATTGTTTACATTGCAGCAGTGTTGCAACAGCCTTGTTTGCTATTTATGGGGGCACTGGCTAGCTACCAAACTAGCCAGTAAATCTAACAAACATCAAAAGGTAAACTAAGTATCTGGTAGATTTTATATAGTTGTGTGTATGACAACTTAAGCTAAAGGTATAACCATGAATGTAGTTACCTCTTGGCCACATAGAAAATTGGCTAATTAGATAAGTATTGGGTTGGAGATTTTGGAAGGCAAGTCTTTGTGCAGATGGTTGGAGTGGGATCTAGAGAGAAACATTTAGTATCAAAGTTACAGTTTCACCAACTGATTGATGCACATTTAACTTCAATGTGCCTGTGCTACTATTAACATGGTTTACTCAGGCTCAGTAACTGCACTTGACAGCAAAGAAATCTTTAAAATTGGAAGATTTTAATGATTAAGTATTACTTCTGCTCTAAAATTACTATACTTTTTTTAAATACACAATGAAAATTACATTAGAGAAATGATTTTATGTGCAAATATATTTATTTCGTATAATGAGGCAGAAGTATACCTTGAACCAGGTCACAGTTAAAGCTTTTAGACAGCTTGGGAAGTGGTTTAGGCTTTGGAATAGCTTAAAAGCAGATTGAAAGCAGAGCTTAATGGTGATAGCAGAAACAGGAATTGAAAGTTGAGTTTGCTTTAGAAGTCCAGAGTGAAGGGCAAATAAAGGAGTGCAAGATTTCCTGCACATGGGCTGCCAGAGGTGCTGTTTCATCAAACATGATGCAGCATCACTTCCACAGTATCAAACATAAAAAAAAAAAGAAATCTGGCTGTGTATGTGTGTGCGTGTGTGTAAAGCTTTTTGACTGCCAATTTTGGCAATGTACTATGTAGAGTCAAGGTGAGGACAAGGCTCTGCATCTTTTTGTCTCTAATCGGTTTTGTGTGCTATATAAAGTATACTGAGATGAGGTGTAATTAGTGAGTGAAGCTGTGGTGCTCTGTGTCTCTTATGATACTATTTCAGTAAAGGTCAGTCTGTAATGATGTTCAGCTATCCTGCACAGTGGCTAATCCTAACATGTATTAACAACAAAGAAATTTGGAAACCAGACATTTGTGAGCACCACAGCTTCACGTTAGTTAATGTGCATTTGTGTTATTAAAGGTGATAAAATATATATATTTTTTACATGTTTGTGAATAGATAGTGGGTGGGTAGCTATGGCTGTGTTACTCGCATTTGTCTAAGATAAAAATGTGTTTATACTTAATCTCTTAACTGTGGATATAGAAAATTATAGAAAAAACTTCTGCAGGTTTAGAAAAAGCAGTACTTGCACTCTAAATCAGAAAAAAAAGAATTGTTCAAGGCAAGTGACCCCTCTATTTAACTCAAACAAACAATCCATTTTGAAAACAGTATAATTGCACAAATTCCCTGTGTGGCTCAGTAAATCATAAGTCTCATTCTCCAGGCCTCCTGATATCGTAATAGTGTATACATTGCTGCACACCACACGCACCCACACGCACTGTCACAGATACTAGTTATTTATATTGCCTTCCACTAGATGGAGATATAATTCAACTTTATGTAAACAACTAAGCCTTATTTCCTCTAGGGGTGCCATACTAATCTTTTTTAGCTCAACCCGGACAGCGGCATGTTCCAGAAATACAAAGAGAGGGCAATTTCTTAATGTACTTAAATAAACTTTAGTTTTTTTAATGACATTTAATCCAGACATTCAATAAGCAATGGTTTATTTTTTACCAGTTGCCATTTTTCATAAAGCAAAATTGTTTAGTGTTGGTGAAATTCTTGTAAATAACTTGACACGATTTCATGTTTTTCTGTCAAAGACGACTATTGATTTGCAGTCATTTTAAAGTAGAGCATGTGCATGTATTGTTTCAGTCCAACACATCAGCATGGTTAATAGCTAATGTAATGGGGACAGTACAAACCAATTAGTGCTGAATGTGCATTTTGTAATGTGTATAGGTAATGGATATTGAATAGCACAGGATATTTTCTCCAGCAGCTGAAACACGTCTCTCTGCAGGTTCAGACTTTGGGCCGTAGACAACACAGGCAGGCGATCCAGCCCCAGTGAAGTCACCATCAAAACTCCCTGTCCTGCAGTGGATGATGTGAAAGCACAAGGTAACCTTCATTTTTATTGATGAGTACAATAATATAAGTTTGACCTAATGGTCAAATTACTGCATTGGTAACATTTTTAATACACCTAAACCTTTGTTGTGTTAAATCGCATTGACAGACAGCTTATAGCTGTACTAACATAAGTTCAATTCAGTTTTTCAATTCACAATGGACATTGTGAAAAGCTAGCTTTACAGAAGTAAATACATTACAAATTAAAAATTCTAAACTTAAATTAAACATATATTAACCATATCACCCAAATGAGTATAAGTTCCCCTTTTGAGTCTGGTTCCTCTCAAGGTTTCTTCATCATAACATCGAAGGGAGTTTTTCCTTGCCACAGTCGCCATGGCTTGCTCATCAGGGATAAATACACATCGTTCACCTTAACTATTAAAATTCTGTAAAGCTGCTTTGAGACAATGTCTGTTGTGAAAATAACTATAGAAATATACTTGACATTGATAAAAAGGTTAAGTATGATAAAGGTGCAAGAAAGAATTCCAACAAGTCTAGCTATGACAGCATAACTAAAGCCAGAAGGTAACACCGACATGAGGGATTTCTGAGATTTAAGACGTCCCACCAGACCACAATAAACAAACCTGAGTGAGCACATCCGAGTGAGGGAGGACAGCATCCAAACAACCTAGTTTACCAAAACTCTTTATGATCATCAACATGTTTTCCAACTAGACTTTAGAAGTGAGACTGCGACTGAGTCCAAACACTAATTGGAATGCTGTTTCATAACTGTAGGTCTTTGTAAAACAAAGCTCTGCTCTTTCCTGTAGTCTTCACTATTTAAGTTACCAACAAATACCTTGCACCTTTAGATCAAAGTAGGCATGGCAGGTACTGAGGTGTAAGACTTTTCAGTGCCTTATATGTAAATAGTGGTATTTTATAATCAATGTGAGATTTATTTGGAGCTAATGTGATGTGAATAAGGCAGGGCTGACATGGTTTAGCAGAAGGAAGTTAACAAGCATCCACTGTCTAATGTCCTGTACACAATCCTTATCATTATTAAGCAGATGTCTCTCATTTGGCTTTGCTAAAACATACAACTGTTTAACAAACGTGTACATTCTTTACTACCGCTTTATCTGTGCTTACATGCTGCTTTAAGACAACCCCCATTGTTAAAAGTGCTTTACAAATAAAAATTGATTGAATTAATGTTGTATCTTTAGCACAACAATTGTAGCTAATACAATGTTTCCAAATAATTTTACTCAAAGATAGCATATATAATGAAAAAAATAAGTGGGCCTAAAACAGATTCTTGTGGAACACAAGCCTTTACCTCAGTTAGTGTAGAAAAGTCACTGTGTAATAAAAATGATAATAATCAGTCAGATAAGACCTGAGCCAAGAGAGAGACTTGCCCTTAATTCCAACCACATTTTCTAGTCCATCAAGGACAATATTATGATTAGTGATTTCCGAAGTTGAACTAAGTCAACCAACTCAAGCAAGGAAACACGGCACTGATCAGGGGCCAGTAGCAGGTCAGGTTTTTTAAATGAAGGTTTTGACAATTACCAGCTTGAATAGTATAGGTGCATAACCAGTGTTAAGGGAAGAATTTATTATTTCTAACGCAGGTTTAATTGCATCTGGAATTATCTGACATGTAGGTATCTAATACACCAGTTGATGATGCAGAAATAAGTCAAAATAATTCACTGAAGAATATTGAAATTTCTGATCTGATATAATTATCTGCTGAATTATTGATTAAATTGTCTGGCTTTAAACTTATAGTCTGGATTTTTTGCCTAATATTAAAAAATTTGTCTTGTCGTGAATAAATCTGTTATCATCGCTGCATCCTATTGAAAGTGTGCTTATTATTTTGGTGCTTCTATTTCTACTTAATTTTGCTGTTGTATTAAATAATAATCTAGGATTGTGTTATCTTCTATTCATATAAGCATAACCATATAAACCTCCTCCATTTTGTTTGAAATACAGTCAAGAGAGTTTTTCTTAAGAAAAGAGGTTCTAATAGAGTGATCAAAGTCAAAAGTTGAAGGGGTGATAATAAATGTCATCAGTGCCTATCGGCCACAAGTGGGTTGTGAGATAGAGGTGAAAGAAAAATTCTGGGGTGAGTTAGACAGTAACCAGTGTACCTAGGAATGAAAGATTGGTGATTGGGGCAAACTTAAATGGTCATGTAGGTGAAGGGAACAGAGGTGATGAGGAGGTGATGAGTAGGTATAGTCTTAAGGAGAGGAATGTGGAAGTGCAGATGGTGTTAGATTTTGCTAAAAGGATATAAATAAAAGAAAAAAGAGAGAGATGGTTGGATGATGTGGAGATAGTGAAGCAGGAAGTGGATAGGATTAGTAAAGGGGAAGTGAGAGAAGCTATTAAAAGGATGAAGAGTGGAAAGTTGGTAGGACCAGATGACATACCGATAGAAGCATGGAGATGTTTAGGAGAGATGCAGTGGAGTTTTTAACCGGATTGTTTAACACGATTCTGGAAGGTGAGAGGACGCCTGAGGAATGGAGAAGGAGTGTGCTGGTTATGGTTTTTAAGAATAAAGGAGATGTGCAGACCTGCAGTAACTACAGGGGAATAAAGTTGATCAGTCACACCATGAAGTTATGGGAAAGAGTAGTGGAAGCCATGCTGAGGGAAGAGGTGAACATCTTTGTGCATCTGAATAGTTTCTTGCTGAGGAGGGCCACTACATATGCAATATTTGCTTCGAGGATGTTGATGGAGAAGTATAGAGAAGGTCAGAAAAAGGAGTTGCATTGTGTGTTTGTGGATTTGGAGAAAGCATATGACAGGGTGCTGAGAAAGTTGTGGTATTGTATGAGGAAGTCAGGTGTGTCAAAGAAGTAAGTGAGGGTGGTGCAGGACATGTATGAGGACAGTGTGACTGCAGTCAAGTGTGCAGTAGGAAAGACTGACTGATTCAAGGTGAAGGTAGGACTGCATCAGGACTCGGCTCTGAGTCCTTTTCTGTTTGCAGTGGTGATTTGAGGTTACAATTAATGTCAGACACAAGTCTCCATGGACTGTGGCGTTTGTGGATAATGTTGTGATTTGTGGTGAGAGTAGGGAGCAGGTTTAGAAGAGTCTGGAGAGGTTAAGGTACATGCTGGAGAGAAGGGGAATGAAAGTCAGTAGAAGTAAGAAAGAGTACATCTGTGTGAATGAGAGGGAGGGCAGTAGAGTAGAGTGCATGTAGAAGAGGTGGTGAAGGTGGATGAGTTCAAGTACCTGGGGTCAACAGTGCAAAGTAATGGAGAGTGTGTTAAAAAAGATCATAAAGATACCACAGTGCTAGTTTTTTTTCTTTATGTTCAGGTACATTATCTAGAGTGTAGTTGAAACGATGTAGTGAAACGACGATTCTAGACATTCAGTAGCCCAATCAAGCTCTATGGTATCAGCTGGTGATCCAATTATTTCCAATACTTTTATGAGATTATTAATATAACTCCTGGCAGTAGCTCATGCAAATGTACAGTAAACAGGGTAACATGGCAAAGTGCATATACTATGACTGAGGCAGATTTTAAAGGAGATGAGGTAATGATCTAAAATAACTTGAGACTGTAGAACTATAACTATTTTATGTATTTAATGTTTTATTTTTATTATGATTATTATGATTATTATGATTATTATTATTATTATTATTATTATTATTGTGGTTCTTGTTGTTATAATGCTAAATATTTGCTTGGTTTAACTCATGTTTTAGTTACACACAGTACATTATACATCTGATCAGTAATAATTTCATTTCATCATCAGTTTTTTTGACATATCTGATATGCAACAGTCCTATCTTTAGAGCAAAGGTTCTGGCTGTGCATTTATTTTTACAAACTTTTAGAGAGTTTCTACATTTTGGTTTTGCTCAAGGAAAATCACAGTCTCAATATGATGGACTTTGAGTGACAACTCTCAGCAGCTATCAGACGATCGGTTTAGCCTGCTTGTCTTCTCCCTGGCCTTAGCTCTGTGTAGTCACTGGTTAAATAGTCCTGTATGGGTTTGAGCTATACTGCAAGATTTCAAAGCAGCACCGTCCTAACTGGCAGTCATTGCCCTCAAAATTGCTCCAATTATCTATGAAGCCCACATAATTTTTGGGGCACCACTTGGACATCTAGCAGTTCACTGACCATAGCTTGCTGTAAGCTGCATTAGCATGCTGTATTGGGATGGGGCAGAGCAAATGTTTACTAGCGCTGGAGATATTCTAAAGGCAAATGATCTTAAATAACTTCAATTTATTTTTATTTGTATAACACTTGTATAGACATTGTCTCAAAGCAGCTTTACACAGATAAAGGCGTTATAAAAGAATGTAAAAGGAAATGTGTTCCTTATAATTGAAAGTTTGTCCCTAATAGGCGGTGACTGAGGAAAAAAACCTTTGAAATGGCATAAGGAAGAAACCTTGAAAGGAACCAGACTAAAAAGGGAACCCATCCTCATCTGGGTGGCACCAAATGTTTAAACAGTTCATTGTTGTTGAGTTCTAGACTGTGGAACTATGACTATATGTGTCCCAATATGAGTGGGTCATATTACATTCTGATTTATTCCTACTGAATCTAGAATGAAGACAACTGCTGTTTTTAACAGGATCTTCTCAATTATAAGAATGAATATTAAAATCAGCAGCAATTAATGCTTTGTTTGAAGTAGACAGTCAGCTCCTGTTCATTTATGCATTTTTTACTGTCAGAAAAATAGTCAAAATATTTGTGATTGTATTGCCAAAACTGACAATACCTGCTGCAATCCAAAATATATACAATTTCATATTCAATGTATTGATTCAGTTCTTAAGTTAAATCTCTCACCTGAGGAGCAGCACTGAGACGGAAAACACTGTATATTTGAAATCAGCCTTCAATTGTATTCAGTTCAGTTAAGGCCTTATTACAGAGACCAATTTATCGACATCTTGTATTAATCACCTTTCATGATATCACTATTGAGACCTTCCTATAATAACACACAAATAGTATTAGTTCCACATTGTTGGCACTAATGATAGTACTGTAGCAAGGTCCTGATTAAATCCTGATTTAACCTCTTGGTCTGATCACTGTTCACTCGTGTGGCTAAATATCAGTAAGCTGGAATTTTCAGAAGCAAAAAATTGTATTTAAATACAAATCAAAACAAAAATTTGTTAAACGCTACCTATTGGAAATGAATGTATTTTTAGTTTATATGACAGAATTGCAATTTGTTATAAAAAATTAACTAAAGTCTGTAAATCACAGAAGGCCATTTTTGAAATGTTTCCTACTACTGTTCTTTCAGAAATAGCAGACAAAATTTATAACCTATTCAATGGCTACACAAGTGGGAAGGAGCAGCAGACAGCCTACAACATGTTGATGGATTTGGGCTCACCCACACTGCACCGCGTCCTCTACCACTACAACCAGCGTTATGAAAGCTTTGGGGAGTTCACATGGCGCTGTGAGGATGAGCTTGGGCCCAGGTTTGACCCTTTTCTATTCTCTTTCTATCTTCCTGTCATTATCTCCACCTTAAAAAGCTATTAGAGGAAGAAATAAATGTAACCAACTTGTGTTTTATGTCATATACAGGGACGGGCAGTATTTATGATGCATGTACTGTATTTTAAATACATATTTCAAATATAAAATAGCATTTTTATAATTTGTATTTGATAAAATTATTGAAAAACTTATTCATATTTTGTATCAAAATTTTTATTTTTGTAGTTTTAAAATACTGTAAAATACTTTTAAGAAGTCTCTATAATGTCATAAAAATGCGGCCTCTGATTGGTGCCTACTCAGTATTTTGCTCAGACTTGTTGAGATCAGAACAGAAAATGTATCCATATGGAAGAAGGTGATTGATGATTGATAAATCAATATTTGATTGACAAATAGTGTACCCCAAATAAAGTAGGAAGTAGCTGTTTAATGGGATCATGATTTTGTATCCCATTCTATGAATGACTGCCTGACAAATAATATATTACTATATTTATGATTATGAATCAAATTATTAGTTAGTTAAAAACTAGTTGCTATGAATGCAGCTGCCATCAGTTCTTCTTATGAATGACTTGTTTGTCATTGATCAGTGTTGCTGATGAAAAGTAGCCTTCGTTATCAAACACCAAGTAACTAAATTAGGTTACAATTATGAGTTCATTTGCAAACTGTTAAACATTAAACTGTTGGTTACTTTAAAACTAACCTTCATCAGGGAGATCACAGGGATATGGATGTGAATATTTGATCTGTTAACTGGTTGCATATGTCAGATTTATTGCGTGACTCAGCCAGAGAAAAGCTGTTGCTATCAAACATTGTTTACTTCAACTTAGTCAGCGTAATGGTGAAGAAACAGATCAAATAGGCCAATTCTTTGTGAAGAAATTTGATACTTCCATGTAAAAGTATTTTTTCTAGTATTTTTTAATAAAAAAAAAATACAGTAGTTTATTTTTATACATAGTGTGGCTGCTGTATTGTGTAGTTTATTTTGATACAGTTAAAGTTATTTAGTATTTGGTAATTTATTTTAAAATACATTATATACTGTATGTTTAAATGCAATGAAGTAGTTTAAGGAAATTCTTGTAACTTTGATTGCAAAACTTATGTTTCTTCCCCCCCTATTTCTGGTACATTTAGCTTAAAGTTTTATAAGCACAGCTATATGCTTAAAATAAAATCTTTCTGTAGATGTCCACTGTAGAAGAATGTGAACTTATAATTAATTTGTCAACAGTCCTTATTACAATGTTTGCAAAGGTTGCATCGTATAATTGCTTTGCTCCTAAGTGGCTACATTGAAGTAAAAAAGTAACTTTGACTTCAGGCAGCCTAACACCTCATTCATTATAAATAAGGCAAACTAAGTTCATTTTAAAAAGAGAATGATGAATATGAACCCAAAACCCCCAAATCAAGGTGGCTTTACAATTCATAATTTTACTACACTTCACACCAAAGATTACACTGATTATTATTAGTCAATAAATAAATACATCGCATGTCTTCTCAAAAAACTGTGAAATTCCTTTTTTCCCCCGCAGATACTTCAGTACAAAGTTGACCACAACCCCCCAAAGCAGCCCTGCTTCCCATGTTTTTAACTTCTCTAAATCACTTGGGTTTCCCTCACAAGCAGTTTAGAGCCATTTAAAAGTCATTTTCCTCAGCAAATCATAATACTGAATAATAGTCACCACCCAGCTGACCCTAGCTCAAACATAAACTGATGTTGGCAGGATCGCAAAATATGGAAAGAGTGTTGGGAAGAACCACATCACCCTGTCCTGTCTGTATGTCACAGTTCCTTTTGGATGAGTTCAAGTCTCCTGACACACATCATACAATGCTGTGTGATGTCTGAGCCAGACACCGTCTCACCGAATGTGTCTTTCCACCTCACGGCACCTCTCCATCGTCACTATAGAGCTGTTTTTAAACTAATAGCCTGACACCGGTGTGGGCTTTCTGTTTTTAGAGATCTTTTTGCCCACTGTAGCTCACCGCAGGGAGACACACTTTATTCCACAAGCTTTAAACTGGGAGGACAAGTACTGAATGGTAGGAGCTCTCAGTAGCATTGAAGTCTAAAGGTAATTGCATACCCATCTACAGCAAGGGATTCTCTTGGGTAACATGTGTTGGCCATGCTAAGAAAGATTTGTCATGCCTGGGTCAATGTGTTATGCAACGAGGGGTATCACAGGAATTCGGCTGAATGTTTCCTTCCAGACTAGTGGATATGAAAGAGAAATAGATTTGAAATAATAAAAAGAGAGGGGCCCTGGCAAAGTGCAAGAGGTTGAAAATGTACTTTGGAAATGAGAGGACATTTTCCACTTCCATACATGCTGGGATTTATGGTGACAACCGTTGCTATTTGGAGAACGAAACATACTTTCGTGAAAAATTAAAGCATAACAAACCGCAGGGTTTTTGTCTTAAGCAAATAAACATCCAGATTCCTGTAACCACTGAAATGTGGCAAGATATTAGAAACATAAATACATTCCGAAGAATGAAATAGATGACAACATCTCTCTACCAAACCGGAATATTATTCATAAAAAAATACTACCAATTACGATATCATTAAAATTCTATCATAATATTCTGCCAGGTGGTAGTCAAAGAAAAATAAGAATTTTTGAAGCCTCATTTTCATCCGGCCTCTGAAAATGAAGACAAGCAGTTTAATATTAGGATGTCATATGAATCTGTCTGGACAGTTCCTCTATTAAAAACAGTCAGCATGATCTGTTTGCGCAGCACAAGCCATGTTTTAATAGTAAAAGCACTCTTTTTATGCTTTAAAAAAAAAGTCCTTTTTCCTGAGTCTACCCAGAAACCTTGTCGGTCGCTGGCACTTTGGACTTTAGTATTTATACTGTAGAATGTTGAGCTTCTGGTTTTGGCACACACATAAAATGAAGCCATTTCTGTGGAATGAGACTCTCTTTCCATGCCCTCGCTATCGCATTTCAGGCACTTGCCTTGGGGATCATGCCTACTCCAAACATCTTCCCTGCAAATGCCCTTCAAAAACTTCACTAGGTCTTCTTGAATTTAAACCTCTGCTTCATTAAGTTTTTATGTGTGTCTTGTGTTCTTTTGCACCTTGAAGTGTGCCGTTAAAGATAGTGTAGCACACATTCCTATTAATCTGTCCCTTTTTAATCTTTCTCTCTCTCCAGAGGGTTTGCTATTTTACCATTTTAATAAAACCAAGTAATTTTTTTGCATTCAATTATTTTGCATTCTGTTGCATTAATCACCTTTTAAAACTTTTCGTCTGTGGCAGGAAAGCAGGCCTGATTCTGTCACAGCTTGATGACCTCAGCGGCTGGTGTCGAGGGCTTCTTCAAGAACCCAAAATTGGCCTACGCCGAGCATCACTCAAATTCCTGGCATGCCGTTACACAGACACCAAGGCATTCAGCCTCAGCTGGATGGAGCTTGCCCAAGGGCTGCACAAATCCTGTGATGAACAAACACTACCTGTGATGTATAATGACTATGGAGAACCTAAAGAAATCTAAACGTCATCGTGGATAATAAAGTTTGTCCTTGGAGTCCACAGCAGGAACCACTACAGGCTGTTTATTTAAGGCTCCTCATATGGACAAAGATTTCTAAAGTTGTACAGTAAATGTTCCATCTACATCAGTTACATGTGCCAGTTTGTTAGTCATTGCTTGAGCAACTACTGAGAATTAAGTTCAAACCAGTGCAGTGACCTGTTTTGTTCATGCACACTAACCAAAACGCATAAGGTTTCTTTTAACTTTAGAAATAAACATGGTTGTTCCAGGAAGACTAAAGCCAACAGGTACTTCCTACTGTCATATTTAATACAGAAACTCACAATTAATACTTCTGTATTTTTGTGGTTTTGGTTATGCTAAGTCATTTATCAGTTGAATTGTTTAATTAATGGCAAGCCATGGTGATATTTTTTCCGGAGCACTTGCAATTGTTGACTAAATTAGTTTGCTAACAGCTCGTAAGCATTGACTGAGTGAAGGAAGGACTGATTTCAGGCAGTTCTGGGTCTTTGGGGTGTTGTACTGGAACTACAAGGCAAATATCTTTAACTGGAATGGAATTCAAGCTTGAGCTCATGAAGAAATCAAATGTATCTATCGTTTTAACCAGATGATCTGATTTGCTGCAGCCTGCTGACCCTCCGTCCACAGGATTTTTGTTTCCTGCGCTATATTGTTGAGTGTGGTATTTTTTTTTTTTTTATGTGTAAAAAACAAAAAAAACAACCAGTAAGCAGAGGGTCTGCAGACTGCAACCAATCAAGAGATCAGTGGTTTCTGGAATACGTAAACCAACTATTCTGCTAACAACAGCAATATCACATTTAAACTCTGAGATATCACATTTTCCATATTCTAAAGAGTGAAGCTGACATTTTGACCTGCAACTGCTAACATTTACATTTATAGCATTTGACAGATGCCCTAATGCAGAGCGATTTACAATGATCTCATTCATACTACTAAACAGTTAAGGGTTAACGACCTTGGTCAAGGGCCGAGTAATGGTAGTGGGATTTGAACTAACGACCTTCTGATCCTTCCAGCATCTTAACCACTAAGCTACTCGTTCCCCCATGTGATTGGCTGATAGCAGATGTACAGATATTTTAATAATATATAAATAAAGATCATTTATATAGTCCTTGTTGAGTAATTTAACCAAGTACTAATATTTTATTGTTTCCTTATCTCATTTGGCTTACTGACTCATTTTGCTGTTTGAGCTACTAAATTTGTGTGTACATTATTAACATAACGGAAATTGTTATATTTGCAGTCTGTATTACGGTGCATTGCAAAAGTATTTATACCTCTCTAATATTTCCAAATTTTGTCAGGTTATAACCACAAATTTAAATTTATTTAATTGTGATTTTATGTGACAGACCAACACAAAGTATTGCATAATTGTAAAGTGCAAGAAAAATGATATAATGATTTTTTGTACAAATAAAAATCCGAAAAGTGTTGCATGCATATGTATTCAGCCTCTTTTACTCAGATACCCTAAATAAAATTCAGTGCAATTAACTTCCTTCAAAAGTCACCTATTCAGTAATTAGAGTCTACCTGTGTGTACTTAAATAGCAGTATAATTACAGCTGTTCTGTGAAGCTGCTTTAAGGCAATGTTCATTGTTAAAAGCTTTATACAAATAAAAATGAATTGAATTGAATTGAAATGAATTGAATTGAAGGCCTCAGAGGTTTGTTAGATAACATTAGTGGGCGAACTGCACCATGAAAAGTTGTGGAGAAGTTTAAAGCAGGGATAGGTTATAAAAACATCCCAAGCTTTGAACATCTCATGAAAGCACTGTTCAATCCATCATTCGAAAATAGAAAGAGTATGGCAAAACTGCTAATCTACCAAGACATGGCTGTCCACAGCTCAGGCAAGGAGAGCATTGATCCAAGAAGCAGCCAGAAGGCCCATGGTAACTTTGGAGGATCTGCAGAGATCCACAGATCAGGTGGGAGAGTTTGACCACAGGCAACTATTAGTCGTGTACTCCACTAATCCCATTTGCAGTTTCCCACAAGCCATGTAGGGGACACAGCAACATTTGGAAGAAGGTGCTGTGGTCAGACTACATGCAAAACGCTATGTGTTCGGAAACCTAACACTGCACTTCACCATGAATGTGGTGGTGGCAGCATCATGCTGTGGGGATGCTTCTTTTCAGCAGGGACAGGGAAGCTGGTCAGAGTTGATGGGAAAATGGATGGAGCTAAATACAGTGCAGTCCTGGAAGAAAACCTATTAGACTTGAGACTGGAACAGAGGTTCACCATCCAGCAGAAAAACAACCCTAAACATACAGCCAGAGCTACAATGGAATGGTTAAGATCAAAGCATATTCCTGTGTTAGAATGGCCAGGTCAAAATCCAGACCTAAATCCTATTGATAATCTTTGGCAAGACTTGAAAAATCTTTGGCAAGACTTGAAAATTGCTGTTCACAGACGTTCTCCATCCAATCTGATTCAACTAGAGCTGTTCTACAAAGAAGAATGGGCAAAATGACAGTCTCCAGATGTGCAAAGCTGGTAGAAACATACCCAAAAAGACTTGAAAGACACCTCCAAAAAGAAGGTGGTTCAACAAAGTATTTACTCAGGGCAGTATGCATATGCACACCACACCTTTCAAATTATTATTTGTAAAAAAAAACAACACCAAGTATCATTTTCTTTTCTTCTACAATTATGCGATACTTTGTGTTGGTCTATCACATAAAAAATGAATTCAAGTTTGTGGTTATAACGTGAAAAATGTGGAAATATTTAAGGGGTCTGAATACTTTTGCAATGCACTGTATGTGAATAAAGCTTGACTAATCAATTTATATGGTTATCTTTATGCAAACATCTGCTAATGTGAAATTAACTGTCTTGCAGATCTACATGCAGTGACCTTTCCAGAGTTAACCACTAGAACTTTGTTTGGTTTGTGAACAAAAAAACTCACTCTGAATTGGAATAAAATATATTTTGCAACAAAAGCCAGAACACCTTAATCCTGATGTGATACTGATATGTCCATTACATCACCAAACATTGTGGTTTGGGGTGCTGATTTTGGCACATAATTTTTCTGTGACCATTAGGAGCTCCTTCATTCCTTGTTTGCTGTGTTCGCCTTGTAGCACCAGTGCACAACTCCACGAGTCTAATCTGTTCAAATCTGTCTTTCTTGATTAAGCATGCTTAAGGTAAGTGGGAACTAGAGCAAGTTTAGGCCCATTTACATTTTGCATTAACATGTGGTGAGCCAATCATTTTCATATTATGTGTCATTACATCATACAAAACATGTATAAATCTATACAGCAGATCAGAATATTGACTGGATCAGTCAGCCACCTCAGGAGGTCTTCTAGCTCACATTACGATTAGATTTCATCCAGGTGTAAACATCATCTTTGGCATCATCCTGAAATTAGAGTGAAAATACCTGCCAATGGGATCAAATTCCAACATTTAATCCAAGCAAATGTAGTTATAGAAACATAACCACTTTCTGAATGTCATTTTTCCTGAGTACTCTTAATAAAGAGTAAGTATGTAAGGCTGATATAGACATTCACATACAAACATTAGAATATAGCTTACTATAAAAAATCATTTGTAAGTAACCTTTTCATGCTGCATTGACAGCTAGATCAGCCATCTAGCATCTTATAGCTAGCTTATTTTTCAGTTAAATTCATTCAGTACAGATTGTGGCAGAGAGTGCATGCAAAAGTTAAAAAAACACAATGTCAAATTAGTTCATTCATTATATGATTAACTGGTCAGTTTAAATGTTAATTTAAGATGTAAACTGGGCCCCAATGTGCTGTCTGGTTTCACAACAAGCAGTTTTTCTATTTTTTGCTAGCTATGCCTACCACAATACAATGAAGTGCTCAACAGATATTTGTACAGTTTAAAAAAAAAGAAAACAAAAAAGAAAAGACATTTTCAAAGCAACATTTAAATATAGTGATGCGTGTCTGCACAAATAGGAAAAGCTTGGCTATATTTTTCCTTTCTCCTTCCTACAAGAGCTGAATTTATGCCTTCTTGTTGTGCTAAATAAATGTATGTCTGTAGTGTACATAGATAAAAAAATGTGTATGATGAGAAATCAATAGCAAATCTAAATGTTGATAATGCTGACTTATTTACTGAATGTGGTGTTAAAACAAAAACTGATGCATTTGTCTAGCAGTGGGCACTGAAGACTGTAAACCGAAGACTGTTTACAGTAAAACTGTCTCTTTAATGTTCCTAATTCTTTTTGAAAGTAAAAGTTATCCACATCTATTTCATTTTGATTTGTTTATTTCATACTTACACCAGCTAAGAGAAGCTCATGGGGTCATAGCTTTGTGGGTATAACATATGTAGCAGACGTTAAACAGTGAAACTGCACTAAAAGATTATTCTGTTTTAATTAAGCTAATGAAATACTCTTAAAATCACGGTGCAATCTAATATAAAAGAGAGTCCAGTGCTGGGTTATGTTGATTTTATTTTCTTACATCAGTAAAACATTTACAGAATGTCATGAAAGAGTGTCAAAGACTTTTAGATGTAATTGAATCTTCCGAATCATTCATGCATACACTACACAGTACAAATAATAAAGTCCTTTTAAACAGATTTTAAACAGATAATGTGGCACAAAACAAGCTAAAGCTATCAGTACATTATTTGTATATAACTGTTAATATGGATGTGAAAAAAAACATTGAGAACTTTTAATGGGAATAAATGTTTATCAGTCAAAATGATAAAGAAGGTCATATCTACACCTGTGTAAATGTCAGAATTTTCAAGTATATATAGTTATAGATTAGTATAAGATTGATAAGTTTATAAGTTTACATGTTTGGGTATGTGCTGGTTCTGAAGTTTGTGTCCACATTTTCCAGAGTCTGTTCATATCATTGTCCTTTTTTTTAAAACCATTTGTCCTGTTATGGGCCTTGTCCCTCAAACTCTCCAAGTCTTCCCTTATTCTCTTCAGCCTCAGGGTCACGGCATGTGCATTCATCAAGGTCACAGTCCACCCCAAACTGGATAACCTGTCTCACATTCAGATACACATTAAGAGCTGGCTATATCCAAAATTAGTGCAGAAATAGAAGATTATTTACAGTTTATAAACCTTATATCCTTTCTCACACAGACATGTAACAAGTTGAAATAGTGTTTAAAAAAAAGTTATTGCTGCTGTGTAATTAGTTTATTAATTAGCGCAATTAGTTTATTTTGATGATTAGTAAACTGGTTTTGGCAACCACAAGCACAAGCCAGTGCACTCTAAGTGCAGGTCCCAAGCCCGGATAAATGGGAAGGGTTGCGTTGGGAAGGGCATTCAGGGTAAAATATGTGCCAAATCTAATATGCGGATCACGAATAAGAATTTCTTACCATATCGGTCGAGGCCCGGGTTACCAACGACCGTCACAAGTAATTGTTAGCCGACAGGGTACCGGTGGAATTTGGGCTATAAATTTTATACATGTACTTTTGACCGAAGGAGGAGAAGGGGAGGAGGAAGACATCTACAAAGATGGCAGGAAAAGAAGTGTAGGAGAGTGGAGGTTCGAGTTAGTACTTTAAATGTTGGTACAATGACTGGTAAAGGGAGAGAGTTAGCTCATATGATGGAGAGGAGAAAGGTAGATATGTTTTGTGTTTAGGAGGCCAAGTGGAAGGGGAGTAAAACCAGGAACATTGGAGGTGGCTTTAAACTGTTCTTTCATTGTGTGGATGGAAAGAGAAAGAGTGTAGGGGTGATTCTGAAGAAGGAGTACAGAGTTTCTGATGGGGTGATGAACATGTAGCTGGAAGTTGAAGGGGTCATGATAATTGTCATCAGTGCTTATACTCCACAAGTGGGTTGTGAGATGAGGGAGAAGGAAAGATTCTGGTGTGAATTAGATGAAGTGGAAAGGTTGATCATAGGGTGAGGTAAAAGAGTGGAGGAAGGTGCACACAGGTGGACTATGTTCTATGTAGGAGACTGTAAGGTGTTGGCAGGGGACAGTGTAGCTATACAGCATCGGATGGTGGTCTGTAGAATGGTTTTGGAGGTGAAGAAGAAAAGGAGGAGAGTGAGAACTGAAAAAAGAATAAGATGGTGAAAACTGAAGGAGGAAGACTGTAGTGTGAAAATGAAAGAGAGAAGGTTGGATGTTGTGGAGATGGTAAAGCAGGAAGTGGATAGAAAGAGTAGTGAAAGCCAGGCTGAGAGAAGAGGTGACCATCTGTGAGCAACAGTATGGTTTCATGCCAAGGAAGAGCACTACAGAAGCCTTATGTGCTTTAGGTGGAGGTACGTGCTGAAGAGAAGGGGAATGAAAGTCAGTAGGAGTAAGACAGAGTAAATGGAAGGAAGGGCAGTGGAGTGGTGCGGTTACAGGGAGAAGAGGTGGAGAAGGTGGACGAGTTCAGGTACCTGAGGGTCAACAGGGCAACGTAATGGAGAGTGTGTTAGAAAAGTGAAGAAAGGAGTGCAGGCAGGGTGGAGTGGGTGGAGAAGAGTGACAGGAGTGATTTGTGATAGGAGGGTTTCTGCAACAGTGAAAGTGAAAGTTTATAGGACTGTGGTGAGACCTGCGATGTTGTATGGTTTAGAGACAGTTGCATTAAGTAAAAGATAGGAGGTGGAGCTGGAGGTAGCAGAGTTGAAGATGTTAAGGTTTTTGTTAGGATTGACAAGGATGGCCAGGATTAGAAACAAGTTTATTAGAGGGACAGCGCAGGTAGGACGTTTTGGAGACAAGGTGAGGGAGGCGAGATTGAGATGGTTTGGACATGTGCAGCTTGTAAGGAGGAAAAGAGGAAGGCCAAGGAGGAGGTTCATGGATTTGGTGAGGGAAGACATGCTGTGAAAGAGGCAGATGTAGAGGACAGGGGGGTATGGAGACAGATGATCCGCTGTGGTGACCCCTAATGGGAGAAGCCGAAAGAAGAAGAAGTAAACTGGTTTTGGCCAGTTTTTGGGGCAATTTGTAAGAATTAAGGGAGAGATATAATACAAAATAAAATAAAAGGGGTCCCCTAAAGAAAACTTGTGCCAGCATAGCGCAGCATGAGACTCTTAACACAACAACCACTTGAAATGACCTTTAACATGTATCACTTACAATTGCAAAACAAGTAACCCCCCCCCCCACCCCCACCCCCACTTAATGGCAAAGATAAATCCACATGAATACCAGAAACACAGCAGTTTGCCTTCTTCCCATAGTGCATGTTGGTTCATCAACCCCCTAGGTGAGTGAGGCATACACACTTGACCATCCAAAAAAGAAAAAATATTAATCAGAACAAGCCACCTTGTTCAACTGCTCCATGTTGTAGTTCTAATGCTCACTGAAGGCACTTTTGGACCTAAAAAGGGTTCAGAAGAGCAAGCTGACTGGTCTATGGCTACATACCCCTCCATACACAATAAGCATCAAAGCAAAAGTTTTGTACCCCATGATAATCAATGAGCCTTGGTCACCCCTGATAATGTCCCCAGTTCACCAGTCATTGTCCCTTGGACCACTTTTGGTAGGTACTTATGACTGCATACTGGGAAAATCTCACAATCCCTGCACTTTTGGAGATGCTTTGACACAGACATCAATTTGGCTCTTATGTAAGTAAAAAAGATGAATTTTCAGTTTAAACATATTGTATTTCAAGACAGTAGTGTTAAACAAAGTTCTAAGTGAATTAGTATCACTCTGTGAACATCATATGGGTACATTCTTGTGCATTTTATTAAGCTCAGTGTGCAATGTACATTATTGTCCTGGTAGCAGCAGCACTTTATTTCTCATAATGCCAATTAGGAGGAAATGCTCCTTATATAATATAAGTCACAGTAGAGGTTGGGTGTCCATTTGTTATTTAAAATATATCCACCAACCAGTCTCTGCTTTGTTAATGGAGCCCATATTTTTCTTCTGTAGCAGAGGAACATTTGCTTGGATAGACACTGATTGGTCTAATGAATTAATTAAAACTGCTGGGCACTTACCAGCACAAGAAACTCCCTAAAGGAACATTCTTCAGGTCAGTTGTTTAAGTTAAAAAAAATGATACAAACTTATTAAACATCCTTGTCTACCCACAAGGTCTCAGACACAACTACTGGTACCTTGCATATGGTATTAAGCAGGCACCTTAATGGAAATGTAAAATTGGGCAATACAACAATGGAGAAAAACTGTAGTAGATTGTGAGGTTATTCAGTGTTGTATATTCTCCACAACTGAATGTGTATGGGTGGATGTGAGATAATTCTGAGGAGAGAACCACTCTGCTTTGTGAGTCCCTAATTTTTAAACAGCTGAACATCAACACATTGTCTGAGTTAACCAAAACATGGAAAGGTTTTAGATGTGTCCTGATTTGTCATATGCTCCAGGACCCCAGTAGTGACATACTCCTTAGCCAGGTAATAAAATAATCCACACTAGCTATTCTTTTAACAATGGGACTAGCATTCTCAAACTGCATTAGAAAAGCCTTGTGTCTTCAGCAAACTAAAGCATGTGGTCCTCACCTGGCTCAATCTGATTGCCAGGCATAATGTTTTTCTGATGACTATTCCCATTCACTCCAGGACCTTGAAAAATAGTCATAGGCCAAGGAAGAGACTGTAAAAAGGCTGTGTGTTGTACAGCATTATTCATTCCATTCCCATGGCAAAATATCTTCAGTGTGGGGAGAATAAGATGTGCATGAAGGGAACGGGACTATATCATACGTTATTTCGGGAGAGGTGATCGCTTAAGGCATTGGACTTTCGATCTAAAGGTTGCGATTTTAAATCCCAGCCACACCAAACTGCCACTCCTAGGCCCCTGAGCAAGGCCCTTAACCCCATAGCTCCTCAGTCCTATGAATGAGATAAATGTAAGTAAATCTGGATAAGGGCATTTGCCAAATGTGACTTTTTGAAAATCTCAGCATGCATGCACAATATGCACAAGAAAGTAATCTGGTGGTTCACAACAGCTGATTGTGAGTTATATGAAACAAACCTTTATTATTTATTATACATATATAACTTTACTAATTATTACATTTAATTAAATTTTTTTTAATTTTTAATTACATTTTTGTTGGATCTGGGTCTCTATCTCAATAACACATGACCTGGTAATGACATTTTAATTAGACCAATTCTGATGTGCATTAAGGTTCCACACTACATAATTTATGTGTTAATTCACCCTCATAATACTCTGAGCAGGAAAAAAGTTGCAGTGTAGGCCACTCTCTCTTTCTTCTCTCCTGTTCCAGCCCCTTAATTCTGGCACTAATCCTAGACACTAGTAAAATGGAGTGCTGCTATCAACACGTTCAGTGCTCTTTCACTTCCTGTGTAAACATGCAAGCGTCAGTTCCTGCTGGACCCACGGTGGCAGGATGCTTTCACTTCGGTTTATTTCATTTTCTCTGCATCTGCTCATTAAAAGTCCCTGTTTTACAGTCTCCCATGACGGCTGACACCTGGCCTGGGCCTAATAAAACCCGTTTAGGCTGGTCATTTATTTACACCAGTACATCTTTCCCCTGAGCTCACTGCTTTCTGTGGGAGAGACTGACATGTACCTGAGCAGATATGGAAGAAGTGTAGCCACAAAGATTAACTTTAAATAAATGGTAACAGGGCAAACTCAGAGACATAATACCAACATAATATCAGAGAATGCCCATATCAGTGAGGTTTATGGGTTAATTACTTTTCCAATATGATCACTGGGTTAAAAATGCTTAATTTAAAAAGATTTATTTTACCTTTCTGGAAGAAAGAGTGGATGGACAGCAATCTCCTCCATCATATTGGCAGTAGGCTCGGTTGTTAATTGTATCACACCAACCATCTCCACCAAAAGGCTGTAAGAAAAGATAATTAGCTTTCAGAGAAGTGATCATCTTTATATGACTCTCAGGCAATAGCACATTTTTGCACCATTTTTTCAGTAAGCGTTTGTGTAAACAAGCTGACAAAATCTGGACAACATAACTGAGACTGCAATGTTTTGTCTCCCCACACATTTTCATACATTGTATCTTAATGCCAAAAATAATAAACTCTGCTGCAATCTGCCAAAGGTAAAATTTTGACTGTCCATCAGTGAGACTTGATACCTGATTTCACAGATGAGCCTAGGATTAGGCCCTGTATTTTTAACCTCTAATAATAACTATAGACACAGTACAGAACACAGTACTTTACACTGCTGTTTAATGTACTTGCTTGAATCATTATCTTGTTATCTTTGTTTTATTGGATCTTTAATATTTTCTCACACCTTTAGGTCCTTGGGTCAATACTGATAAAATTGTGTAAAAGTGTGTAGCTTTTATTTAGTTCATGTTCTCCCTTTTTTTAAATCACTTTCTTCCAGGACCTCTTGTTTCATCCCACCACCCAAAACATGTCCATAGTTTGACTGACAAAGGAATTTAAAGCTGTAAGAGTTTGGAAATATGTGTGAATGGTGATATAGGATGAACTGGAATACCATCCAAATTGTATCTCTGCCTCCTGCACAGTGTTACCAGGATAAGCTTTAAATCTCCTGCAACACTGACTAGGCAAATAAAGGCAGAAAGCTAAGTGACTGAGGGCTGAGGGTACATTAAATAAACACTTTGACGTAGGTTTCCATGTCATATAATTGGAAGCAACATGACAAACCCAATTTGTTCATTTTTAAACTGTGAAACATTCACAAATGTCAAATTGTAAATGTTAACATTGGTTATTTCTATGACTACAATTAGTCATAATAATTTTAAAATAAATACAAGTTTAAATGTCTAACCACATCTTTTAATAAAAAGTTATGTTATGATCATGAAATTAAAGTGGCCAGTTCAGTCACTTCAGCTTGGACGAGCGCCTTAAATGCATGCAGATAGAAATAACAAAAAATTAATTTTGTTAGTTTTAATGTTTCCAAAAAGGTTTTTGTTAAACTTATCTCACGCAATCTCTTTGTTGAGCTCCTGTTTTTTTGGGGGTTTTTTTTATTAGCAAAAGACATCAACAAAAAGATTAACAGTTTGTCTCTTTTACATTTTTGTGTATTTAATTTGACAGGAAAATAATTGTGAATTAATTTAAATGTGTGAGTGGACCAAAAATGTGTATTTACAGTAAATGTCCCCAAAGGCACAAAAACTGAGTCACATGTAAGTAGATGTGAGTTAATTATGTCTAAATCTATAGAAAATGATTATTTTTAAAATTATTTATTAAATGCCAGAAAGTAAATCACAGAACAATCTTTCTGCATTTTATGTTACTGTAACAGAAAGTTTCCACTACAATTTTTTTTTCTACTTGCTTACTTTCAAAGCTTTATAGTCATAGTCTTAAGACTGTGGTGGTGCTGCTTTATCTGCACTAACTAACATGTGAAGATTCTTAAAGACATCCTGCTGTGTTCTACTATTAAAAAAGTAATGTATGAATTTCAGGAAGAGAAATGTGAAAGTATACCTAAAATTCATAATTTATAGATGTTGGCACCGGGGTTGTTCCTTACTTATTACTATAATAATACTGAAAATATATCTAGCAAGTTTTATTTAGTATTATATATTGATTGTAGTTTCATCTAAATAAGCACTGGTGTTCTGCTACATTTGTTACCTGTGGTATGCTGGCATCATTTATCATGTTGTCATGGATAAAAATGAATAAATGTTTTGCTTAGCATCACATGAGAAAAATGTGTGGGTGGAGATGACATGGGGTAGATGTAGGTGTTCCATGGTTCCAGACAAGTTAAAAATGTGATAAGATACATCATAGAACCTTAACTACTTTAGGACAATGTAGATATACTTTTCTTGACAATAATATCAGAAAGCTTAATGTGTTCCTTTTTCATTGGTTCATTTTCACCAAGAATACATGGTAGTAGACTTAAGATAAAATATTTAATTTAAGACAAAATATTTTTGTTAATTCAAATCCGTTTTAGTTGTATAGCACATTTTACAATGAACATTGTCCAAAGGCAGCTTCAAATAATTAAATAGGTCATAAAATATGAATATAAAATATGTGCATTTAACAAAATTTTTTAACTAAAGGTTAATCAACAGCTTTATAATTTATAGGTTTTCTTGACTGTTTAATGAAGGTTAAAAAGTATGACCTAGATCTTTGGACAGAATCTGTCACAATAGGACATGCTTCTCATTTATCGTCTTTGAAAAGCACACAGTTTTCTACATTATTAAAAACAATTCAACAGGTGCTAACTAGTATCCTAACTAGTTTTAAGAAAGCAAATTTAGCAGCAACACTTTTATATTGGTTGTAAAATTGTCAGTTAACTTACCAAACTTGTACATTATAACACACTGTATCAACAACAATAAACTATTTTTTCCACTTTATATTCTATATATCTATTTTAATGCTAGTGACCTGAAACATAAGCAGCAGCATTATAATACAATACAATTTTACAATATAACAAATCAACATTCAATTATTAAACGTTTTACATTTTTGTTAGTCTCATCATTGCATAGCGACACCTTAATAAGCCCATTACAATAATCCTGTACATTTCAACTACATACATCCCATTCAGATCATGTGTTTAACTTGGCATCTCAGCACTGAGCTTGTCAGTAGCTATTTAAGGGTTCGTAATTGGAATGGTTACAAATGGGATTCCATGGAGTGTGGGTGGAAAGAGAGAGGAGGTGTTTATACTTATATATAAACCACATTTAGCAAGGAAGGCCTGTTTTCTTTGTTTCTGATGGAGTGGCTTCCTTTGACATGCAGTCTGTCTGGGAGATAAGTATTACTCTGTCATTAGCATAGATGGCAAAAAAACCCTGACGTTTACCTATGGACTTATATATAAATATATATATATAATTAACAAAATTCATTTTTATACATATATACTTACATACCATTATACATGTAAAAAATGTTAATATCAAAAAAGAAGCTTTTATTTGCTTGACTTCATTAGGGACAATGGGTCTATTAATAGTAACTGATGAAATGTTCCCTTTCTGTCAATACAAAAATCAAGTAAAAAGAAAGAGATTTTTGGTCAGAGCAAAGGTAAAAACTTCAATGACTGTGTGCAATTATTTTATATAATACGTTGCAATCATCCTTAGTGTATCTTTAACACTATAAAACAACTAGATACTGAATTTTAGCTGATTTCCGTGTACTCAGTTTAACTTTCTCAGTTTTGGCCAAGTCCCACTGAACACATTATTGGCTCTCAAAAATAAAACAATCAACCCTAGTCTTATCGCTAATAAACTGATGATGGAGTTCTTAAGGCCTCCACTTAAAGCTGGTAGAACTCAATCAAAGTACATGCTCTGTTCCAGCTGAAAAGGAGCAGATGTGGACCCTACAATAGTTTATAAAATTTTCCATGGCACACTAGACATATCGGGCCAGTAAACACTGAGATGAAATCCAACTAAAAATCTTTTCGAAATGAAAACATGAATAACTGAGATAGGTATTTCACTCGAAACTCATAACATCATAACTCCAGCACCAGTCATTATACAAATGATGACTGTTCTGGTGTTTTGCGCACCATGTATAACAAAGTTTGTTTACTGTAGGCAGTAAAGGATTGTGGCTCAGTACTTTATACAATTCTAAAAAAGACTCACCTCACAAGACTGAATGCAGTGGATCTGTTCAGGATTGGGGTGCCATTTCATTGTACCTGTACATACGATGCTCTACACATACAAATGCACACACAAATGCACAACCACAGAGACAAAAAAAAGAGTGAGATCAGTCATTATCTATTCTCATTATTGTGAATTTATATAGCTTTATAGAGATTTGAAGTATCTTTAAAAGTTTCCCTCTACCTGATGTCACCCTTCCTAAAATAAACCTACCTATAATCCTATGTTTACTGTGTGTACATTATTATGAATAATTGTAGAGTTGTATCGTAATGTACTGACAGTACAGAAAAAGCTTGTGCACAAAATAAATATATTAATACAAGAACAGGAAACACTGTATTTACCACCCTCATTCTCTTGTTTGCCTAGATATTTTATTGACATTACAAAAAACAGCAAATTCAGAGCAACATATGAAAGTCGTATCCATTCCTAACCTAGTTTTGACATTCAAATCCTGGAAGTCAGTACCTTATCTACTTATCTTAGTTTGACCTTTCCTCCACCTTGCTTACCCAATCTGAAAAGTTTTGGATATCATTCCTGGAAAGCACATTTTGTCTAAGGGCTGCTGAAGTATGGATATAAACAGTGGAGAAAAGGCCTGATACCTTAAGAAACTTGAGTGCTTGGTGTGTGGTATTTTAATTGTCGTCTATATAAACAGTTACACCAAAATCATCAGTTATAAATTAGAATGGAGACACAGAGATGAAATTGGCCTTTGAAAGAGTAATCGCAAAGCAATTCTAGAGCAAGAAAAAGCAAATGGGGCCAACCTATCCTTCAGATATGTCAATTATATGACAATTTGGTTTCAGTTTACTTAGATTGTGCTGCTCATGTGGTTAAATATATAAATGCCCAACTTGCTTTCAATTCTTGCTTTCAATGATGACTAAAGTAGAAACACCTCATGGGAATAAGTACTTTTAAGTCTTTCAACATCTCAAATATTTAAAGTCAATTTGTCAAGGTTTAAACTGGTTTGTTTGCAATGTTTTCCTTTTTATGAGTGGATTGCATGCAATGTTAACTGGCAGGAGATTCAAGTTGGGGGGAAAAAAATATGTAGTCAGAGCTGATCCATGTGTTATATATGCAATGTTTTGCGCACATTATCAATGAATAAATACGAACAAATGAGATTCACTTCTGTGGTTACCAGCTGAACAGACTGCTGCTAGTCAGTTGCTTAGATGCTGGCTCATGCTAAGTAGCCTTTATGATCAAATAGTATGACCAAAGAAAGTACAAAAACATTTCTGGTTTACAGATAGGACAAGAAAACTGTTAGTAGAATTGGCTACTAGCTGTTGTATAGCAGAAAATAGCAAATAGCAAAATACTTTACCTGAACCCTGGATGGAAGGATCCAGTGTTTAACAGTATCAGCCGTAAAGTTACTGGGCAACACCACAGGGTCACTTAAGGGTACGACACACACCGGGTAACAGACTGCACCTGCCATGAAACAAAACAAGCCTTCATTTTAATGTGTTGAAAATATTCATGCGAACACACACACACACAAAAAAAAAAGAGACATGTGTGCTATGATAGCAGTAACTCTAATATGTGGCACCTGACCATTTATTATACCGCAAAGTGCAAAAGAATATCTGAGCTGCTTGCTTAACAGGAAGCGCTGCCACTTCACAGTTACAAAGTATGTTCTCCCTATGTCTGCAAGAGTTTTCTCTGGCTATCCAGTTTCCTACCACATCCTTAAAGCATACTAGTACGATAGAATTTCTCCCCAGTTGTGAATTAGCAATAAAATGTATTCGGTGACAGACCTAGTGTAGCATTATTACATATTAGACCATTTAATACTTGAGTTTGTTTAATGCAACGGTTGCTACAGGTTTGTTTGCATCATTAATTGGGCCTTTTTCACCTTTTGCAGTATTGTGAGGTGTGTCTATCATCAACATCTATTTATTTATATAACTGCTATGCAACTTCATGAAGCCAGACCCCGAGAACTGCCATGCAACAAAACAATAAACTTTCTAATCTGAAGAGAGGATCTCTTTTATCAGAGGAGAGGAAGTCATCTGTTCACCTTCTCACCAATCCTTGAGCCCCCTCTGTCCCTCCTGCGGAGATGACCGGGTCATGGAAAGGTGACAGAAGTTCCGGAAATTCAAGATACTATACTTGCATAATGTATTAATTACATTTTAGGAATTTATGCATTTTACCTCCACATGTTTGGTATCATTTTAAAGGTCTAAGCGTGATTGAAAATATAATCTCAGTCCCATATCAGTAGAACAGGCTTCAGGTTTGGGGGAAATTATGTCATATAAAAATATTAAGGGTTGCCCCTGAGAAGATCCTTATCAGGTGTTGGTTTTAATCTAGGTGATTATTAAGGCAAATCACCTCCTGTCCCAAGAAAGTGTTTGCCAAGCTTTTATCACTTTAAATTTACGAGTGTTTACGATGGCTGGGGTATTTAAGGAATGGCAAAACACTTTGTCTCTATTGCCAGGTACAGTGACTCTTTAACAATTATTTTGCACACTGTATTGCTCAACTATTTGGTTTTAAACTGATCATGTTGTGTATCTTTTTCTTAGTATTTTAGATGTAAAATTTGTTTATTGATTATTGCCTGGCAAATAAATGTATAATTCTTGATTAACTCTCAAATTTCCTGAAATCATTTATATCTAGTTGATTACGTAGTCTGGCGTTTCCGCAAATCTATGACCAGGATAGTACAAACTGAAGGTTTATGAATGGATGGAGCATCAAGCACCATGTCTGGGACCTTCTGATTTCTGACTATTACTGACTAAGCAAGTTATAACTAAGTGGATAAATACATTATACTTTATGCATGAGCGGCCTACTTAAAGACTATTAGTTTACCATTATATCCTCTGACTAAGATAGAGACCGGCAAATTTGTGTCCGTGAGCATGTGTAGTGGTTATCACAGACTTAGGAAGTTATGACCAAGTAACTAAATCAATTATTCTTTGTGCATGAGCAAACATTGAGCGGCCTACTTAAAGAATATTAGTTTACCGTTATATCCTCTGACTAAGATTTGGACTGGCCTCCGTGAGCAGGTATCGTTAACCAACACAAGAATCTAAGCAACTCCGGGTCCATGATGAATGATTATTTGAAAAGATGGAATGTTTAAAATGATCTATTAAAATTTAAGAAGAAATACCAGCAATAAGGTGATTCGCTTGAATAAGATATATTGAAGTTAAATCTTAATTATAAATTGTTAGATTAGAGGTAAAAATTGGATTCATGCAACAAATTGATATTAATTTTAGTAAGCTTTTACAGCAGCGCGAAAAAGACTAACACCTTCACCCACACCAGTGGATTCTGTCGTTGGTCCATTAGGTGGGCACCCTTAAAAACTGCAAGCAAGATCCTTTTAGATCCCAACATAGAAATAATTACTGTAATCTAGTCGCAAAGTGATAAAAGCATTAATAACACTCTCCAAGTCTTTAAAACTCAAAACGATTTTTAGTTAAGTTGATAAAAGCATTGGCTATCTTCTCTTTCACATTAGGAGGACCAAGTATGATCTCAGACTTTTTTCATTAAGCTAAATAAAATTACTTGGCAGCCAAACTTTAATCTAAACACCGCAACAGGGACTGCAAAGACTGCTAATTTCCAACCTTCAGCAGTAGATAAAGGAGTGAAACCATTTCAAAGCTGATCCCCTAAAACCAACCTCATAATACAACCATTTTTAAAGAATCCAATGAGCCACAGTGTCGAATGCAGCAATGAGATCTAACATAATTAAAAAAGCTTCTTAGAATCAACCACTAATAAATAATCATTTAAAATTTTTACCAGAGTGGTCTCTGTACTATGACCAGCTTTGAAAGCAGATTGAAATTTATCCAGGAGATTATTCTAAAACTACCGTCTCTAACACTTTATACAAAAATTGTAGTGTTGAAATGGAAATGTAACCTCAAGGCCGGGTTTTTTATTTAAAGGATAAACCACTGCATGCAACCACTACAAGATGGAACAAAACCCTCAGATAAAGAACTATTCACAAAAGATAGTATACTCAGGCCCATGGTTTGAAACACATATTTAAAAAAAAAAAAAACACTTCCGTGCCGGTCCACCATCACAAACACTGTGGTAGTTGCAAGAAATGGATTTAAGCCAGCTAAAGATGCCAAAAGCTGCGCACACTTGGTGAATGTCTTGACATGCCTTTGGATTATAGTTTCTCCTCACGACATAGAGATTTCGCTCATCTGAGAAGGATTATTTTTTTTGCTGGAAGTAAAGACATATAGGGGGAGTGGATTCCACAGCATGAGGATCAACTCACCACAGGATTGTTTAAATGAGGGGGACCTGCCTAAAAACATTGGCGCAAAAAGACTGCATATACACAGTTCAACAAAGACTGGGGGTGTTGGGCATTATCTGTAAATATTGTATTGTTTCTATTATGTATAATACATGTCACTAATGAAAAGTTTTGTTGTTTGTTTACTGTGTCACTAAAGATTCTGGACTGATTGTCATCAGTACCTCTCTGGTTTCTTGCCACTGTCGCCACTGGCTTGCTCATTAGAGATAAACTTAAAGGAGTGTTTTCTGATGCTGAAATGTATTTTTGTAATCTATTTTATTCTGTAAAGCTGATTTAGTGTATATTGTTAAAATGGCTGTATTACAATTTATAATTACAATTTTATTGGAATTGAACTGAATTTACACCAACCAGGCATAATATTATTACCACAGATCAGGCGTAACATTATGATCACCTGCCTAATACCCTGTTGGCCCCCATTTCGCTGCTACGATGCCATCAAACATTAACAGCATGAACTTCTTCAGCAATTTCAGCTACAGTAGCTCGTCTGTTGGATTGGACCACGTGGCCTAGCCTTCGCACCCCACTTAAATCAATGAGCCTTGGCCACCCATGACCCTGTTGCCGCTGTATCTTGAATCACTTTTGATAAATGCTGACCACTGCAGACTGGAAACATCCCACAAGAGCTGGAGTTTTGTAGATGCTTTGACCCAGTCGTCTAGCCCTTGTCAAAATTGTTCAAATCCTTACACCCATTTTTCCTGCTCCTAACACATTAAATTTGAGGACAAAATGTTCACTTTCTGCCTAATATATCCCACCCACTAACAGGTGCCATGATGAAGTGATAATCGGTGTTATTTGTTATGTTTTTAACTCGTGGATATGCTCCCATTGCAAGAAAGCAAAACTAAATAAAAATTCTAAAGGAAGAAAATCTTCACATGCTGGGGGATACCCAAAGTTTCTGACCATAGTTACCAGTTCACGTCTGCACAATTGGACAAATTGAGTAAGAACTGGTGAGTAACACAAAAGCTCACCCCACTTACCATTCACCTCTGTACCTGACTTTCTCATAGAATGGACACTAACAGCCAGGGTCTTATATGAGACATCAGAATAAGACAAAGTACCAGTGGATCCGTAAGTTACAGGGGAAAAACATGGGAAAAACATGGGATGAGCTCATGATGGGATCAAAAGAATGCTTGATGCACTGCCCCCAACACCAGCCAATAAACAACAGAAGAGGGCAGAGGAGGACAAAACCAGAATATGTTTGCATAGTGTTAAACGCAATTTACCGGCAAAATAGTTTTGGTGGCCTTTTTTATTTTTTTATTTTTTTTTCTGGGGGTGGTGCTATGTAGCATTAACACAAAAGCATTAACACAAAACTGTTTTTTTTGGCCTGTCTTGTTTCCCCATCTTTATGTGTTTGGATCAGAATTAAAGTATCGAAGGATGAGGTCATAAATGCCATAAATGTGAAAACAAATGTGGTTTCATGTTATTGTGTCATCTTGTACATTACCATAATTGCCGGAAATGGATCTAAGCTGGCTAGGAGATTCCAATAACAGTGTACTCTCTGTAAATGTCTTTACATATCTTTGGATTTTGGTTAATTTCATCTGGGAAGGATTACTGTTAAAGCTGACAGAAGCTAAATTGATATTGGGGAAGTGAACACAATTCACCACAGGTTTGTTAGAGTAAGGGAGATATTACTAAAGATATTTACTTTTGTACATATTGAGCACAAAGATTGCTTGCACAAACCTATTCACACATGCACAAAGACAGGGGATGTCAGGCAGCATTTGTAAATATTATTATCTTTTGTATATTTTACTGAATTATTTTTTTTTTGGTTGCTTCCTTGTCACACGCACTCAAGAATTCAAACTGATTATAGCCAGTGTCTCTCTAAGCTAGTGTTACATCAGTGTTCCCAGGAAATGGTTCAGGATGCACTGTGACCATGTTGCTAAAAATAAATTACTCATTCAATTGAATCTTTAGTAACCACTTTTTTTATTCTATTTATTGTTAAGGTGCATCCAGAGTATAAGCTGAGAACAACCGGATCACCTGGAAACATGCACAAAATATTTCACATAGGAATTATGTAGTTGTGATGTGACAGCGACACCCAGTGCGCTGCCATGATTCCTTGATTCAATTACTTACATAAATGCAAATAAATAGGTCACATGACTGATGTATAATATTTAGAATATTCTAATGTGTTGTCACTTATAATAAGTATAGCGCTACAGAACTTTGTTCACTGAGACTCCCAGACAGAGGAACAGTTTCTTTCCCCAAGCAATTACCCTTACTAACAACTGACCATAATTATATTCCCTGCTCATATATATGAGTACTGCACAGAACTGTCACTCATCACATTATCTGCATATGTTGCACACACTATTGCTTTAAGTTATAAGTTTTATAGTAAATTCTCTCATCATACCTGGCACACAATACTGTCATTTGCACTACCATGCACTCCCACACTTTATGTACATTACTGGTCTGTATCCCTATTTATTACCCACACTGTCTATACTGTCTCATATTGTCTGTATGTCTGTATTTTCTTGTATAGTCTGTTTTTGTCTTGTTGTGTCTGTTTTGTCATGTATAGGTTTTTATTTATGTCTGTACTTTTGAGAGTAACAAACAGCTGGAACCAAATTCCTTGTGTGTGTCAACACACTTGGCTAATAAACCTGATTCTGATTCTGATTCTGATTCTGATATATACACTTGCAATTCTAAACTTTTTAAAACAACTTTTACTTGCAACCAGTTTATTCAATGCACAAAACCACATCATTAAAATATAATGGTAAAGACTAGAAGAAAACTGAAATGTTCATTTAAAAAAAGCTTTTTATCAGATTAATGTGGTAAACATGTTTAAATCCTCACCGATGCCTAAACCCTCATCACAGGTATACTCCACCATGTTCAGATCCAGAGGGGCCTGGCACAATCCTCCCATTGTCTTACACATTTTGAAGTCTTCAGTCCATTGCCCATCTTTTGTGCAGCGAATTGAGTGCTATAAAGATAAAACAAGAGAATGATTTGGAATCTATAATGTTTGCATTATTCTATTATAAATTCTAGTTTAATGTCAGTAAATTGAAGTGTGTAAGAATCTTTTAATAAGTGAAAGTGAAAAAATTGTGCAATATTAATATGATTTTACCCTATCAGTAGGGATAGGGCAGTGTAGAGTGCACACACTATCATAGTCCAGGTGGTTGGTACATGTATACATGCCCTCAAACATGGCAGGCAGTGCAGGGCAAGAGACAGGGGAACAGCCACCAGTCTGCCATCTGCCACCCTCTAAACATTCCAGCTTCAGAAACCTCCTACACACACGCACACACACGCACGCACACACACACACACACACACACACACACACACACACAGTGCAGGGCAAGAGACAGGGGAACAGCCACCAGTCTGCCATCTGCCACCCTCTAAACATTCCAGCTTCAGAAACCTCCTACACACACGCACACGCACGCACACACACACACACACACACACACACACACACACACACACATTACTATGATCATAAATACTTTTCCGCTGACCTGTGCATTACTGCTTAATCTTTCATTCTACTAATCTGAATGGCTAATGAAAAAAACATTGTAGCCCATTATAACATTTTTACATTTAAAAGCACTGTATGGTTTTAAAACATTTATGGTAACAAACACAATAGACAAAACATAAATCTGAATTTTTCCTATTACTGTGGATTATTTGCAACATAAAGTGTACATGGACAGGATTGCGTGTGGACTATTATAGTCTGCCATCTGCTTATATTCCAAACTACTTAACTTCCCAATTAAATTGTTTCCATCGTAATGAACAATGTACCATTTACCGCAGTGAACATTATGGGACAGATTACAAAATAGATTCATATTAACATGTCAAAAAAAATTTGGTAGGACTCACTAATCACCAACTCCTGACTGTAGCAGAATTGTTAAAAGGGTAGGAACACACAGAAGCAATAACAGTGCCTATGATATACTCTCATAACGAAATGCCTTTTCGAGTGAATGTGTCAAAGGTATTAATAAACAAGAGAATTTAAAACTATTTATTAGCCCTGCTGGCCATGTCTTGCAGCATGAATGGGCAATTAAAAGGGCTTTAGAGGTGTTCACATATTTTTACAACCAGTTTAATAACCCATAAAGCCATGGCAGGTGTAAATACTGGCCTCCCCTGACCTTATTAAATGGTGATAAGCTGCATTGGGCAATTCAATTAGATAAACTTGCTCAGTCACATTGTATATGATAAGCCATTATAGACATTTAGCAAAATTATGGTACTATAGAGTTATTTAGAAAGATTACATTCATTTTATAGCCTTGATAACACGAAATCAAAATTAAATGTAAAACCATGTGAAGTACTCACTTTCTTGGCTTTTTGGTCAGGGTACCCATAATGTAATATCCAGGGTTGCATTTGTATCGACACACGGTTCCCACATCATGCCTTCTTCCATTGCACTGTGGCACCAAGAGTTTGGCAAATGGTACCGTGGGTGGGTCCATACATTCAATCTTACAATAAGCTTCAGGGAATGACCACAGTCCATCCTCAAGACAGGCCAATGTACTGCTTTCACCTTAGCAAAATTAAACATCACAAATAAAATACCACTGGAAACAGAAAAAATGTAAATGCTTCACAGAAAACCAGGAATGTTATGCTATAAGAATTTCAGCATGAAATAAATAATAAAAAATAGATCTTAATCTGGTTTTGTACGTTTAATTAAAATACATCTTGGATTTTACACCATACTATGAAAATTCAATGCAAGCACATCAGAAAGTGAAGAATATGACTTTATGGGAGATGGAAATCCAAATCTGTTTTCTCTAAAAGATAATGAAGTACAACAGAACCTCATGGTAACTTGTACCTTATGTGGGATACACGCCTGAAACATGCCTGAAGCCATATAATGCTGGTAAAGTAAAAGAAAACTAATTAGAGTGTGTGACAAGTTCTAAAGCAATTTTACTGGTGAACAAAATTATGATGAATCTCTTTAACATTGCTTCCAAAAAGAAAAACTTTATAAAGTGTACAAAGCGGAAGCACACTTTGTAGTTCTGACCGCATTCAGCAGCACCGTAATTGGGGCTAATAATCCAATTTATTTTTGCAACATATGCAAAAGCAGCAACCCATTAATTCCTCAGAACAATTTACTTTAATATAATAAATAAGTTTTAGATCCCTTCTTGAAAATTGACAGACATCAGAAACATGCCTATTTTAGCCCAACAGTTGTAAGTATATTGTTCTAAATGTTTAATTATTTCAGTGTAAAAGCTAAACATTTAAAACTTTTTTCATATATAAGGAAAGTAGCCCGAGAAGGCTACGAACAAGAAAAAAATATATTACTGAGCTAGGGTGAGGATGCCAAACATTTGTTTGGAGCTCTTTTTCCTTCGTAAAATCCTTTGGAAATTAATGAGCAATCTGATCCAGTTGTTCTTTTCTATTTCAAACTTGCAACAAGTTGCAGCATTTAATCCAAAGGCATACAGTTCAAACTCTAAAGGCAAAAGCTGTTAATTTCATTACACCAACTCTCACTTATTCTTGTTCCTGAATGGAAGTTATTTGGGTAAATATGAATAAAATATTATATGATTCAAATAGCTGTTTGTACTCTTTGTGGTATGCCTGGCTTTTTGATCTTCGATTATTTAATTTTTGTTAAATAGACACAAAACACCTCTTATACGTTTATATACTTTTCCATAGTTCAAAATGTATCGTAAATACTGTCAGTGGTAGTGTAAGTCAAATAAATATGGTTTATTAAGAATTAATGAATTGTGCATAGACGCGATCTGAGGTAATAATGCCCTTTAAATCGAAAAAAGTGGCAGGGTATATTTTATGTGTAGAAGGTGAAACCTTGAGCCAAACATAAATGGAGATAAATAGTCAATAAAGGAGTTAAATAATTTCTCTTGTTGGGTGGATAAAGGAGAAACTCTGAAACTCTCGAAATTCGGTTCTGACAGTGGCAACACAAATAAGTTATAAGTTATAGTACCAGTCAAAAGTTTGGTTACACCTTCTCCTTTACAGTTTTTTCTTTATTTTTTATTATTTTTAACATTGTACATTAATACTGAAGACATTCAAACTACAACAGAACATGTAAAGAAATATGCAGTAAACAAACACTTTTAAAATAACGTTAAATAAGAGTATGTTTTATATTTTTGATACTTCAAAGCAGACACGTTCTTCTTTAATGACAGCTTTGCACACTCTTGGTATTCTCACAGTCAATCTTATGAGTTAGAGGTGTTGGGTGATTGTTGGCCGCTTTTCCTTCACTCTCCGATCCAACTCACCACAAACCATCCCAACTGGATTTAGATCAGGTGGTTGTGGAGGCCAGGTCATCGGATTCAGCACTCAATCACTCTCTGTCTTTAACAAAAAGCTCTTACATAGCCTAGAGGTGTGTTTGGGGTATTGTCCTGTTTTTAAAAAAAGATTTTTAGCCCCACTAAGTGCAAACAAAATAGGATGGCATGTCGCTGCAAAATGCTGTGTCAGCTATGCTGGTTAAGTGTACCCTCAATTTTTACTAAGCCACCAACCAGCGAAGCACACCATTAACTGTGGGAGCCACACATTCAGGAACATTTCATTGACCCTCTGTATGTCTAACAAAAACACAGCGGTTAGAAACAAAATTCTATCATTTGGACTCATCAGATAAAAAGACAGTTCGATGGGTTTTGAGACTGCACTAAGGGGTACTTTTAAAGTTCTTGAGATTTTTTAGATTGATTGACCTTCATTTCAAGTAATATACTGGGTTGTTTAACACTTTTTGTTTACTACATAATTGCATACATGTTCTTTCATAGTTTGGATGTCTTACGTATTAATGTACAATGTTGAATGAAATAATAATGAAGAAAAAACACTGAAGGAAAAGGTGTGTCCAAACTTTGACTGGTACTGTATACTATAACTGATATCTTAGTTGTGCTCCCATATTAGTTACTCCCACATTACTTTTTTACTGTACACTAGGTAAAAAGAAAATGCATTGTCAAATTAATTCTATGGTTTTTGTCATCATGGTCTAAACAGTTGTGTTGGTCCTCACTAAGTTCAACAAAAAATAAAAAATAAACATAGGTGATTGCAAAAAAATAAAAAAATAAATAATAATAATAATAATAATAATAATAATAATAATAATAATAATAATAATACCAGGTGGGAAAATAGGTACACACACATCATTCCACACAGCCATTAAAAGAGTATTTAGCAGCCTGATGTAAACAATCAGCCATGATTAATTAGAGAAGCAATTACAGGATTGCAAGGCTTGCTCCAAACAAACTAAAATTAACTATTTAACAGTATAAATAATGGTATATAGACAGTTTCCAGGAGCAAGTATCCCAGCAAATTCAGACCAATGTCCAAACATTTATTGCTCAGAAATATAAATAATCTCCAGAAATAAATCATGTGACCTATAGGCATTTAAATTATAGTAATTATAGTTACTATATTATAGTAATAGTAATAGTATAGTATAGTTATAGTAAGAGATCAATACATTTATAAAAAAAAGCAATTACTTTATGTTGTTGTTGGTAAAAGTGGGTCTACGAGTTATTCTTCCCACCTAATTTCTGAATTATTTATATAGTGGGATAAAATAGTAAATTTTAAAATCTGATGTGCTGTTTGCGGTCACCTGAGGTTATTTGTTAACTACAGAATTTGATAAGGTCACATAATTAAGAAAGTGTGTTTGATGGGTGTCCAGTATTAATGAGAAATGGATTTCATGGTTTTCAGTTGGACCAAGCAAAATCCACAATTGAGAATCTATTGAATGTCATGATCACCACAGTAAAAAGTTTTAATCAGGTGTGATTCTAGTTTAATAGGATTGAAAACCTGCACCCACACCCACTTTTCTAAACATTTATTCCCTGTTCATTCTTTCCTCCTTCTCCTTGACCAATAATGCCTACTCTAGCCCCTTCTTTATCAAAAATAAGTGAGAATACAAAAGAGTACACATCAAGCCTTGTTGGACAAAAAAAATAAAAAAATTAGTGAGGTGTGTGCACGGAGAGTTTACAAATATCTGCTGGTGCTGGGTGTAATTAAATTCTGTGAAGGAAGTGGAGTTGTTGGTTAGTCCTAATCAAACCTATCCACTAATTGTTGGAACAAATTGGCTGGAATTCTAGGCATTAGTAAGAAAATTGTTGGTGGATGGCCCTCAGGTAGCTAACCATAATGTGGATGTGTGCCGTATTAGCTGGGAACATGGTGACAGGGCCGTCAGGGAACACAAAGGTTGTGGAAGGCTACACCTCTTTAGTATAAGCAAGGATTCCCATCTGGGATTTCTCTTTGAAGCAGTTACAAGACGAGACCCTGAGGCACTGTATTCATATTATGAGCATTTTGTAAAATGTTCAAATTATTGAGGAATAAATCAGACAGCAATAAAGCAGGCACGGGTTTGCGAAGAAATTATTGCCTGTGTCTTATTATGTTAAGTTTTTCCAATGTCTGACTTTTTATGCTTTTGCAGATCTTAAACGCCCACAAAGTTTAGTTTTCAAATATAAGCATCAAGGTTTTAGTTTTATATCTATAGTAGGCAGATGCAGTTATTCACTGTATATAGTTTGTAGCAGTGCAACCTTTAAGCTATCCAAGCTAGAAAAGTCATCTTTAGGTGGTCCATGTGATACCAGTCCACAGCTGACTCTTTCTTAGGGCAAAAAACTAGGCTACTCATGTGGGGCCATTCTCAGCAGCAGAAAGTTATCATGTCATTAGTGATTGTTAAATTGTGTAAAATCAATTGCATTTTCATGTATTTTGTGTATATGGTGCATTTAATAAAGTATAGAATAAAAAAAAGTAAAAATGTCAATACAAATGATTGGTGCACACATACAAAAAAAAACCTGATCCTCAGCAAACCTGTCCAGAATAAAACAATGTTTGAAAGGTACTCAGTATGTTATAATCAAAATCTTCAAACTCATTTAGCATAGTTACACAGTGACACAAAGCTCCTTTCCATGGGATTCTCTAGTGAACATAAAACATGTTCTTAATCTTAAGCTGTTTTCTCACTCCCTTAGTGTTTGCTTGCACTTATAAATGCTTTAATGAATAAAATCAGACTTACTTGAAATTCTGGATCCTGAAAAGAAAAACACAGCAAAAAATGAAAATATAAAAAACTAAGAATGTTACCTTGCAATGTGGAGGGTGGGTTGCAAGAAAAGGTACACTGCTTGCCAAACGTAGTACCCCAGGGGCAGGTGAAGGAAGCAAAAGAGACATGAGAGTTGTCAGGAAGACCACAGTCCACTGGCTCACAGCTCACCGCATGGTCCCAAACTCCATTGACACAGCTCAATTCTATAGTTCTCTGTGAACCAATAGGAAACACAGTCCGAGATAAATAATGTAGCTGATGACTATGTTGAAGAGTTTTTATGTATGACATTTCCTTTTTTAAGAACATTAGACAATTGATGATGTAACGCTGGATAGATTTTTAAGTAAATCATCTGTGGCAGGAAGACCTTGCTGTGATTGATGCCAGTCTCTCATTTGAAGGTGATGTAGACAATATTACTAGAAATATAAAAATATTCCTACAAGAAAAAATTATATAACTATAAAATGCAGAAAAATGTCATTTGTTTGTTACTGCTAGGTCGAAAATTAAAATGCCTAGCAGTGCTAATGTTTCAGTAAGTGCATTAACAAGCAGCCAGAGTCCTTACTAGAACCAGAATATTTGATTGCATCACCCCTTCACACATATTTTATCCACACTGCATTAGTTTTGAATAAAACCAATTGCAATAAATTGATGGCATTGATGATAAAATATGAATAATTGCTTGTAAAACATTTACCTCTCATGTCAGGGGGCTAGTGTGTTTTTCCTAACAAAGCCCCACAATTATTGAGCAAGACGAGTTTCTCAAAGTGGAAAAAAGCTCATTATTTTACTTCAGTTGAGCATAAAGACAAAAACCTTTTAGTCAAATGTAAGCTGTCTTTCTGGTTTGAAGGTCATATCTACTGCAATAGCAGCATCTCCAATCTGTCGAAGCTGCTCCAGAAACTCCACGCCTCGACGAAGCTAGAAGCTAACCCGGTGTTCTGTTCTACATTGTTGATGGTTTTCATATTTTAGTTGTAAAAGGAACATTTTTAAGATCTCAGCACAAGAGCTTTTATGATGCAGAAGCCACTTTAGTTTTTGATTCTGAATTTATTATTCAGCTTGTTTTACTTTTTGATCAACAAAGTAATTGAGTTACTTTTTGAATGAAGTAACTAGTAACTGTAACTAGTTACTATTTCTTAGTAAATAGCACAACACTGTTCACAAGTATTAATATTTGATATGTGGGCTTTGCAACCAGAGGGAAAACCATGCTGGATGTTGTTTACACAAACATACCGGGCAAAGCTCAGACCACGTCTCTGTTATGCTAATCCCAGCATACAGAACACTCAACAGGCGTTCAAGATCAGATCGGAAGCAGGTATAAACCTGGCCAGCAGGAGCCATCTCTACTCTTCATGACTGCTTTGAATGCACTTACTGGGAAATGTTTACGGAGGCTCCAACCATTGGCGACTTCACCGACTTGGAGGAGTACACATTGTCAGTGACTTGCTAAAGCAAGTGCACTAATACCATGACGTGACGTGACCATTTCCAAGACCATAACCACAGGCTCCAACCAGAATCGGTGGATGACTGAAAAGGTGTGTGCGCTACTAAAAGCTAAAGACTCCGCCGCATCTGGCCCTCAACCACCTGGACAATAAGGACACATACAGTATGTACAAGTTCTGTTCTTAGACTTTAGTCCAGCATTCAACACAATCATCCCTCAGCACCTGATTGAGAAGCTGAGTCTACTGGGCCTGAAAATCTTCCTCTGCAACTGGATTTTTTTGAATGCACTTACTGGGAAATGTTTACGGAGGCTGCAACCATTGGTGACTTCACCGACTTGGAGACGTACACATTGTCAGTCTTGATACAGCAAGTGCACTAATACCACAACGTGACGTGACCATTTCCAAGACCATAACCACAGGCTGGATTCTGGACTTTCTGGTAGACCTCAGTCAGTCTGGTTTGGGTACAGCATCTCCAGCACCACCACACTGAGCTCTGGGGCCCCTCAGGGGAAAGGATCGGTGCTTGCTATTTACTCTAGTTGGCTGTAACCAATGATGTTGAGGTAGCAGTGACAGATGTGTTCTTACCTAGGAGACAAAATGTCTCCTGTTGACAAATGTCATGGTTTATTTAAGATATTCTTCTTCTTCTTCTTCTTCTTCTTTTAGCTTCTCTCATTAGGGGTCGTGACAGCAGATCATCCGTCTCCATACACCCCTGTCCTTTATATTTGCCTCTTTCACACCAACTACCTGCATGTCTTACCTCACCACATCGATAAACCTCCTCCTTGGCCTTCCTCTTTTCCTCCTACCTGGTGGCTCCATCCTCAGCATTCTCCTACAGATATACCCCATGTCGCTCCTCTGTACCTGCCCAAATCATCTCAATCTCTCCTCCCTCACCTTGTCTCGAAAACATCCTGCATGCGGTGTCTCTCTAATAAACTAATTTCTAATCCTGTCCATCCTCTTCACTTCCAACAAAAACCTCAACATCTTCAGCTCTGCTACCTCCAGCTCCACCTCCTGTCTTTTACTCAATGCAACTGTCTCTAAACCATACAACATCTCAGATCTCACCACAGTCCTATAAAACTCTTGCAGATACTCTACTATCACAAATCACTCCTGCCACTCTTCTCCACCCACTCCACCCTGCCTGTACTCTTTTCTTCACTTCTCTAACACACTCTCCATTACTTTGCACTGTTATTTGAGATATACCGTTACCTTTATTCATCCCACAGTGGGGATATTTCTCAAGAGTTTAAATTGATAAATATTACATTTATTTTAGATATACAATATGCTTTTAGATCATTTGCGACATGTCCAAGGCTGTCGATGTCCTACATCTTGATTCCAACAATTACCTTCCTCCTTGAGAATTTCCAAACAATGAAACAAGTCAATTTACAAAATTGTTAAATGAGTTGATGCCATCCTCAGCTTTGCTGCATATATTTTAGTTACAGTACCTTTGTAAAAAGTATCTTAAAGCAACTGTTTCACATCCCTGTCTTACATACCAGATGTGCAGAAAGATGACATAATCTTCACTCTAAAACAAGAGCTCAATAAACTTTTAGAAAGCAGTGCTCCAGATTTTGATGAACCAGATGTTAAAACTGAGGCAAACCATACAAGTGATAAAATTACAGCCTACTTCTACAAAGAGTAAGAGTGTGTTCTGAATGAAGTGGACAGTTTTCTTCAGTCTGCTACACCATTACTTCTGAATACATTTCAGCACCTACAAAAATGGAAGGGAATCTTCATGAAGTTCAACACTGGTGTGAGAGAAAACACATTTTCCTGTCAAAACGCTATCATCTATAAGAGGGTAATATTCAGAGACTCTTCATGCGTCAAATTAATAGTCCCTTCTGCTTCAGTTTACAGATAACCCAATCTGCTTGATTACAATTGTATTCTTTGATGATATGAGCATTACACTTTGCCCATATGTTCCTTTAAATACAATATCTCACAATGCACATTAGCTCTGTGTAATGCTCAGTACTGCCCTGTAACACATTATGATTGTGTTGTTGCACTGTATGTAGTCCTGTGTGTAGGTCTGTTTATGTCTTAGTTTTGGTTTGTTCATTTGTTTTGTCTGTTTTGTCTGTAAGACTCTGGATTACTGATCGGAAGGTTGGGGGTTCGAGCCCTGGTATCACCAAGCTACCACTTTTGGAGCCCTTAAACAAGAGCCATCTGTGCTCCAGCAGCACCTGCCCTCTGACCTCAGCTTCATAACATCCTTGGCATATATGAAGAAAGATTTTCACTGTGCTGTAAAGTACATGTTTGAAGCAACTTTCTATTTCTTTATATTGTATTATATTTATATTTTTATATTTTTCTAATATCTGAGTGTGTTTAGGGTTTTTGCTGGTCAGTTGGCTCAGGTCTAATGCTCTCTTTTATTACAACCATTAAACCAGTGCCTAAACATTCTACTGTGGAGTGATTTCCACCCAACTACCAGTCACTGAAAATCTTCAACAAAGTAAATGTTCACACAACACATCAGGGATTCTTCCCATCCGAGTCATAAACTGTTCCACTTATTTCCATCCAGAAGGCAATACAGAGCCTTTTTCACCAATAGCAACAGGTATAGTGTCAGCCCTTTCCCCACAACCATCACCTTACTGAGCTCTACTCCACAACACTAGGTCACTCATGTCTCACTGATGTTTTACTGCTTATTATTGTTTATTATTTATTTATTATTATTATCATCATGCAGTTCTTTTCCACCATGTGTATTATATAATTATAACCTATATTTTATCATTTATATAACATCCCAGTTTATTTCTAAATATCTGTATACTATATGTATATACACTGCATATTATTATTCTTTTCTGTTTATATATATATATATATATATATAACAGTTATATATAACAGTTAATAATAATAATATGGTAGCCAAACATTTATTTAATGGAAGGTTAGCATAGATATCAACTTTATTATCATATATTGATACAAAATATATAAATGTCAAAATGTTTAAAATCAACGACTATCGAAATGTATAAATGTCCAAATCTATGAATGCTTAAATACATAATTAATAAATGCATTATACTATCACTACTGAGCCATTGTATTGAATGGTTTGCAATAAATCCAAAAATAATTTACTATTTAATCATTCACTGCACTAAACACCATAATGACAATAATAGCAGAAGATCACAAAAGAGCCTATACACAAGAGCTTGTTAAAAAAACGCACAGCAAATGACAAACATTAAAATATTTCATATGTCTAAAAATTATCAAATACATTTTTTTAAATTCTATTTAGATTAAAACAGCTTCTAATTATACTTGTATGTAATTATAATGATTCAAATAGTATATATAATTTTCAGTATATTTTAAATGTAAAAACATTAATTAATACATTTAGTTAATACAATTATAATGTATATTTTATAATCATGTCTGTACCTGTTGAGGACGAAAACCCAGTCCTCTGAGTATGTGCACTGTGTATCCACGATGGCAAGTAATGGAGCAGTGTGTGGGGTCCAAAGTGGGGGTGCAGCTGACTGAAGCATGTGTAACTTTCACAGAGTCCACAGCACATGGCATGCGCACACACCTAATAAATAAACATAAACATATTTCAGCCTGTGGATGTCCCTAGTACAGAATTTGGACACATGGCAGCTTCTAAGAGGCCACGCTGATTACAACAGCACCTGACTCATAAACCGTTATTTACCTATGTTAGTTTTGTTTATTTATCTTATCTTTTCTTACTTCTAAATTTGAATCTGTTTTTTAATTATTATGCAATCTACATTAAGAACAGATAACCAAGGGGAAAAGCAAGTCAGTTCTGTTTAAAAAATCTGTGCAATGCTCCAGAATGATGTTCAATATCCCTGAAGAAATGATGAGACCATACAGATGATGCAGTGAAGGTCATGCAGATGTCTCACTGGTGTAACATGGGACACGACATTGAGAAGGAGCATCACATTTCTCAAAAGTTGAACTGTTGGCTGATGGGTTACACCGATATTATCTGCTGAGGAAATGTACTGTTACTATATGGCTTTTGGTTACATTCCACTGAGAAGCACTATTTGAAAGTGACATTGAAGTGTCATGTGAAATAACACCCTCATCAAACTAACTCATTGGGATTTCTATGGATTATAGATTACAAAAAGTATTATTGGCTTGTGAAGTGTGTTAACGAAGAATACAGAACACTGGATTTTTTTTTCTACATGTGTGAAGAGTGCATGCACTCAATTTGCCTATCCTCCACTGGTAAGAGCTGACCAGAACCTGGCACTACTGAAAGCTACATACCAGCCTTCTGTCCTAAGGCATGTGACAAATAAGATGGTTATAAGAGGCAGAGGAAGATTTACAGATCTTCTAAAGGTCTGCTTTAAGATCACAGGCTGAGAAGTGTTACATGAGCCGGCTATGGAATAAATGAAAAACATGACAGACTACAGCAATTTCCAGTAAACACTATAGTCCCAGTCAAAAGGATGTGTTGTTTGCCTAATAATAAAACCTAAATCATTCAGGACCAGAAGGAAATACTGAACAAAAACAATCAGGCTTTACAGCAGAAAGACAAGAAACAGACGAGGAGGGAACAGAAATAGTTGAAAGTGAGACTGATGAGAACAAAGAGCCACAAGCAACCATGCTCTCCTACCTCCCTATCATCCTGTATACAACCATGATCAAAAAAATAATAAAACTCTGTGTTGGTAAGATGCATCAAGAATAGACAGAAAGCAAAGTACAGAAAGATGATCAACAACTCTGTGGAATGGTGGAAGAACCATTTGCTTGGCCAAGACCAATGAGATGAGGGGGTGGACTACAAGAGGAAGAGAACCTACAGATACCTTGCTGTTTATCTCAACAAAAACTTGGACTGGAAGGTCAACTCAGAGTCTGCGTACAGGAAAAGGATGAGCAGACCCTGCTTTATGAAGAAGCTGAGGTCCTTTAATATTTGTAGCAAGAAGTTAGAGATCTTCTCTTCCAGTGCAGTCTTTTTTGCAGCAGTATACTGTGAAGGTGTCATCAGAGATGCAAAAAAAGTTAAACCAAGTGGCTTGGACTTGGGCTATTCTCTCGCCACTTTTGAGTCAATGAAAGAAAAGAGTAATAGTTATAAAAGTACAGTCATTTTTGACAATAAACAGCATCTCCTTTTTGGCCTACACTGCACAAAAACTCATGACTGTATTAGGAACATCTCTTTACTAAGTCAGTCTTCGGATAAGTTTATAGAACAATAGTTGAGCATAAATGGCTAAACTACCACCAGCCATTATTCATATTCATATGAACTTCTATTGAACTTCTGTTCATTTCTTTTGTTTTTCACACTGTTTACACTTTTTTGCAATGCACTGCCATTTTAATTCCACTTTTTTACAATTGTAATTTTTACACCCTGCGGCACTACCCTTTACACCCAGTTTTTTTTTCTTTATATGTATATTATGTATATATAATGTTTGTTTTCCAATTTTGTTTCATTTATAACATTGGGTGTTTTTTGTCTACTTTCAATTTCTCTGTGCTGCTGTAATAGTTGAATTGACCTGCCTACCTATACCACTACATACATACAATATCTATTTCTCTAAATAACAGTTTCAAAGATGACACATTCTTGCATTTTTGTCTTTTCTCCAGTCATCTATATCTTATTCAGTACACCTGTTACTTACTGTAGAAAATCATTTATAAGCTTCAACATAATTCTTAATTGGAAAAATGTGCATATACACACACACACACACCTTTAAAATGTCCACCTCCACTACATTTATTATCCTAAATTAGATGCACCTGTTTGAGGTCGTTAGCTGCATAAAGACACCTGTCCACCCCATACAATCAGTAAGAATCCAACTACTAACATGGCCAAGACCAAAGAGCTGTCCAAAGACACTAGAGACAAAATTGTACACCTCCACAAGGCTGGAAAGGGCTACGGGGAAATTGCCAAGCAGCTTGGTGAAAAAAGGTCCACTGTTGGAGCAATCATTTGAAAATGGAAGAAGCTAACCATGACTGTCAATCTCCCTCGGACTGGGGCTCCATGCAAGATCTCACCTCGTGGGGTCTCAATGATCCTAAGGAAGGTGAGAAATCAGCCCAGAACTACACGGGAGGAGCTGGTCAATGACCTGAAAAGAGCTGGGACCACCGTTTCCATGGTTACTGTTGGTAATACACTAAGACGTCATGGTTTGAAATCATGCACGGTAGGTTCCCCTGCTTAAAGCAGCACATGTCCAGGCACGTCTTAAGTTTGCCAATGACCATTTGGATGATCCAGAGGAGTCATGGGAGAAAGTCATGTGGTCAGATGAGACCAAAATAGAACTTTTGGGTCATAATTCCACTAAATGTGTTTGGAGGAAGAAGAATGATGAGTACCATCTTTGGGGGTGTTTTCCTGCACATGGGACAGGGCGACTGCACTGTATTAAGGAGAGGATGACCGGGGCCATGTATTGTGAGATTTTGGGGAGCAACCTCCTTCCCTTAGTTAGAGCATTGATGATGGGTCGAGGCTGGGTCTTCCAACATGACAATGACCCAAAGCACACAGCCAGGATAACCAAGGAGTGGCTCTGTAAGAAGCATATCAAGGTTCTGTCATGGCCTAGCCAGTCTCCAGACCTAAACCCAATAGAGAATCTTTGAAAGGAGCTCAAACTCCGTGTTTTCCAGTGACAGAGCAGAAACCTGACTGATCTAGAGAAGATCTGTGTGGAGGAGTGGGCCAAAATCCCTCCTGCAGTGTGTGCAAACCTGGTGAAAAACGACAGGAAACGTTTGACCTCTGTAATTGCAAACAAAGGCTACTGTACCAAATATTAACATTGACTTTCTCAGGTGTTCATATACTTATTTGCAGCTGTATCATACAAATAAATAGTAAAAAAATCATACATTGTGATTTCTGGAATTTTTTTTTTAGATTATGCCATGCACCTACGATGACAATTTCAGACCCCTCCATGATTTCTAAGTGGGAGAACTTGCAAAATAGCAGGGTGTTCAAATACTTATTTTCCTCACTGTATATTGCACATGGTGTGAAGCTACTTCCTTTCAGTCAGGACCACCAGGACAGTTTCCTTCTTAACTAGTGGAGGCAATAAACTAAATTTGTATGGTTTCATAAAACACAGCATGTGAGATAATAACAGTAAGCATCAAATAACGGTGCTAATAACATTCTTTATTAAGAATGAGAATTACTTAAGTGCTTATACAGTCTTTCTTGAGTGTGTTAAGAAATCACTCAACTTTCTATTGCTTATTAATTTTATTTACTAAATGGGCAAGCCTGTCAAAAGAAGAGACAGAAGGACACCTTTATGTTGTTCCCCAAAGCATGCATACAATTGTCTATAGGCCTGCCAAGTGGCAGTCACGTTTATAGAGCTGTCACCAAGCACATGGCTGACCAGGCTAAATAGTCATTCGCAAGTCCAGATTAGTTAAAAGCATTGTTATTATAATGTGTCCTTTGGCAGGAACAATGGGTTCCATGACTCTGTGCATGACTAATAATGCATGCATCTTACTGACTCGTCTGGCCATAGTACTGGTCATCATGAATGCTTTATTGATCCCACAGGGAAATTGTAATTTTTTTAGCATATCCAAGTGATGTAGGCAGCTGGGGTCAGAGCACAGGGCCATGTTACAGCACCCCTGAAGCACAGAGGTTTAAGGGCTTTGCTCAAGGGCACCAAAAGTGGCAGCTTGGTGATACCAGGGTAAACCATTTGCAGGAAATGTTGCAGGAAAACAAGACAACTAGACTATTCTGCTAACTCTGCAGAAATAATGCTCGACATCGGGAACTAAAAATAATATTTTAATTTCATTAACTCATTGAATAATAATCAAGTTTCCCAGCACTGATTCAGGTAAATCAGCTTTTTTCAAGATCGGAATGGGAAACCAGTTTTAGATTAGTTTATTTTTATTCAAATCAAATCAGTAAAGATTTTCTGTGAACATGAATGCATGTCTGTGAATGAACAATTCAATTAAGTTGCAATTCAGGTCTTTTTTCCATCTTAAGTGGATTGTATGTGAGCATGTGTGAAGACGTGGAAGAGCCCACCCTCAGCGCACCCAGTCAGGGCGAAGGTACTGAAATGGCAGGATGTACGCAATGCCACTCCTAGCACAGCCACATGAACCGTGGAAAAGTTCAGCAGCAAAGCAGCTGTCTGGAACAACGGCATGCTCAGATTATGGGTCACGTTCACCACCAAGGGGTTATTCTGGCATGACAGCCCATAGGTACCTGCACACACACACACACACACACACACACACACACACACACACACACACACACACACACACACAAACACAATTTAAACAACAATTTTTACAACTAGGACTATTTCTGGTCATTTTGTGATGCCTAGGTTTAACAATAAACAAATATGATATAGATATAAAATAGTAAAGTAGTACTATATATAACAATCAGACATAACATTGCAGATTGCTTATACTGCCAAAAAGACTCTGAATTGTCGTGGCCAAAATGTTAGCAGCAGAGCCTTGTTTTAAGTAAATTTTATAGTGGGGGCCTTAACAAATCAGATTTGTCCAGCACATTTTCTAAACTCTTTGTCCTCAAATGATACCTTTAAGTGTGGCAGGGCACATTATTCTGCTGTAAAATGCCACTGCCTTTTGAGAATACCATTACCATTAAGGCATGTACTTAATTTGCAGCAGTGTTTGGTAAGGTGAGTAGTAAGTAACATCTGAATATCAAAGCCCAAGTTTTCCTATAATATTTATTAGAATATTGCCCAAAGCATCACACTGACTTTTTCCAATAGCATCACTGATGGCTTGCCTTCCTTCAATAGTGCATTCTGGTGCTATTTTTTCACCAGGCAAGCGATGTTCATATCTAGTCATCCACAAATAATTCCTACCTCCAACACCTCAACTTTAAATAGTGATTGTTCACTTGCTGCCTACTACTGTATATCCCACCCCTTCACAGGTTACATTGTAATTACATTTACTGATTTTACCTATGTATATTATGGCTGATATAAGTCGTGTACATATGAGGTCACTAAAAAAAAACTTTTTTCTAATTAAATAAAAGAACGTATTGAAATATTAACAAGAATATAAAAAATTGCTATGTTTTTTTTTCTTTTTTAGCTTCACTGACAGTATACACTCAATATGGCATGGAGTTTACATGTTTGTGCAAAACATTATGATAAACTTTAGATTAAATCCATCAGCCTGTTGTCTAACCACTTGGTTCAATAGAAGACATTAGGAAATTAGGAAATCTGACCTTGCATACATAGCAGCTGATATTGCCAGTATTACAAATGTGTATACATTTAAATAGGGATGTAGAAACCGTGAATTTCAAATATTCAGTATACTGCAATCTCACCTTATTTTTTTATATTTAAAATTTTTTAAACCAAGATGCATATTATGTCTACATGCCAAATATTTGAAATTATCAAGTGATGGGTAAAAACAAGACTGCTTTAAAACTCTACAGTAAATATTAGTAAACCTATTATAAATAAGTGATGATCCATGTTCCCAATTGTAGAGACTAGTTAAACTATTATAAACCAAGCGATTATTTATAACAAATTATTATTAAACAAAAAGCTGTTTCCATACTAATTTCTGTGATGGTCTATAAAATATACCAAGTGTATGTTTTTTGTCACTAGTATCACAGAGTTGGATAGACACTGTCTTCTTGCACTGCTCTCCATGGTTCTGCATTTCTCCATCATGGGCCAGATAGATGAGAATGGAGGCTGCTATGCCAGGTTGCTCGAAATCCACCTAATCAAAACACCAACAAGGGAAAACAAACCTCAATTCTTGTTTTGTTTCTCATTCTTCCAAATATTCCTTACGTTGTAGCGCATACCCTAAGCCAGACAGACTGCTCCTGGATGTGGTAACTGTTGGAGTGAGACATGGCTGTACACGGGACCCATGCATCCTGCATTAGTGCATTGCTTATTTCAACATGCTGAGACCCGCACATCTACAAAGGTAAAAAAAATATATCTTATTTTATGATGATCTACCCAAAGAATAAATAATATCTGTTAATCAATAATATTAATTACACTAGTTCAGGGACAACAGCCAAATGGCTCTTCAGTGGATATACATTGCATTAACTAGAATACAGTTTCTCAAACCTAGTTACAGTAGGCATGCTGGGAGAAAAATAGTCAAAAATAGTCAAAAGTGCATTTCATTGTACATTACCAGACTGAGATTGGGCTCCCCTGTTGCAGACAGCACAGGGCATCGCAGGTCATGATGGGAAGCTGTTGCATTGGAGGCCCATTGGTCAGTGTAGCCATTTGGAGTAAAGAAGCCACAGTCCTGAAGACTTAAGCCTCTTTCAAATTCCTCGCACACACCATCACCATCATAAAAGTAACAATGGCTTGGCTGACCTAAGACAAGGAAAGAGCACAGGCTTATTAACACTAGTCTCAATGGCAAAAACCTGTCTCAATGCCAAATATTTGTTTCCTACTAAGGAGCAGAGGGAAAAGGATTAATAATGTGTTAGGTAAAGGTAAGGGAAAAGGTGTGGGGATCCTTTTAAAAGGGCAATTTTCATACCAGTTTGATATAATAATTAAGTTAAAAAAGGCATTATAAGATAATTATTGTAAAAATTGGAGTACAACTTCATTAAAGTGCTCCTTTAGGGAGGAGATGGCACAATAAAGAACCATAGGGGTTTTCCCCTATGGTTCTTTATTGTGCCATCTCCTCCCTAAAGGAGCACTTTAATGAAGTTGTACTCCAATTTTTACAATAATTTTTACAACAATTTTTAATAATTTTACAATAATTATCTTATAATGCCTTTTTATATACACATGAAAGTTCATCAAAGTAATTTGAATGCTTTTTTATCAAAACTCCTTTACAGCTGGCATATGTAAATGAGTTACATGCCCAGTAAGAAGACTATGAATCATAGATGAGGTGATTGATGAATAGACTCCAGTAACAAATTAAAAACACATCCACTGTGTGAACTTTGGCGGATTATTTATGCTGAATGACAATATGTGTGAAAGAGGGGTCACAAAGTCATTTCAGGGCTTTTTTAAACTAGTTTTTTCTCATTTTTCATTCTATATATAAAACTCTAGAGATATTTCAGACATCTTCAGTAACATATCTTATTGACAATCATGGGCACCATCTTTAAGTCAAGATTTAGTTTAGTCAGGTAATCTGATAAATAGGTGGAAGACCATGTCATTTTCATTATGCCATCTGTCACTCTACACACTCAGATTCCTTGACAGTGAATTGGCAACTGGTTTCTTTCCACATGTCTTGAATACTGTAGCATCATTAGAGATCTAGTGCTTTTTAACTCTTTTAAGTTCTAAGCTGTGAACTTTAGGCAGATCGTTCCAAAATGAATGGGCCAATATGAATATCATCTTAAATATGTATACTTTTTTATATTTTAAAATCTTTTATTTTATTTTTATTTTTTTTATAAAAATTCTAATAAAAATTACAAACCTGATTCCAAAAAATTTGGGACACTGTACAAATTGTGAATAAAAAAGGAATGCAATCATTTACAAATCTCACAAACCTATATTTTATTCACAATAGAATATCAAATGTTGTAAGTCAGACATTTTGTAATGTCGTGCCAAATATTGGTTCATTTTGGATTTCATGAGAGCTACACATTTCAAAAAAGTTGGGACATGTAGCAATGAGAGGCCAGAAAAGTTAAATAAACATATAAGGAACAGCTGAAGGACAAATTTGCAACTTATTAGGTCAATTGGCAACATGATTGGGTAAAAAAAAAAGCCTCTCAGAGTGGCAGTGTTTTTCAGAAGTCAAGGTGGGCAGAGGATCACCAATTCCCCCAATGCTGCGGTGAAAAATAGTGGAGCAATATCAGAAAGGAGTTTCTCAAAGAAAAATTGCAAAGAGGTTGAAGTTATCATCATCTACAGTGCATAATATCATCCAAAGATTTAGAGAATCTGGAACAATCTCTGTGCGTAAGGGTCAATGCCAGAAAACCATACTGGCTGCTGGTGATCTTTGGGCACTGCAACAAATACAGGAATGCTACTGTAATGGAAATCACAACATGGGCACAGGAATACTTCCAGAAAACATTGTCGGTGAACACAATCCACTGTGCCATTCACCGTTGCCGGCTAAAACTCTATAGGTCAAAAAAGAAGCCATATCTAAACATGATCCAACATGAAAAGAAGTTGTTTTCTTGGGGCCAAGGCTCATTTAAAATGGACTGTGGCAAAGTGGAAAACTGACGCCATGTCATCCGGACTAAAGAGGATAAGGACATCCCAAGTTGTTATCAGCGCTCAGTTCAGAAGCCTGCATCTCTGATAATATGGGGCTGCATGAGTGCGTGTGGCATGGTCAGCTTACACATATGGAAAGGCACCATCAATCCTAAACGGTATATCCAAGTTCTGGAACAACATTTGCTCCCATCCAGACGTTGTCTCTTTCAGTGAAGACCTTGCATTTTCCAACATGACAATGCCAGACCACATACTGCATCAATTGCAACATCATAGCTGCATAGAAGAAGGATCCGGGGACTGAAATTTGCCAGCTTGCAGTCCAGATCTTTCACTCATAGAAAACATTTGGCGCATTATAAAGAGGAAGATGCGACAAAAAAGACCTAAGACAGTTGAGCAACTAGAAGCCTGTATCAGACAGGAATGGGACAACATTCCTATTCCTAAACTTGAGCAACTTGTCTCCTCAGTCCCCAGACTGCAGACTGTTATATAAAGAAGAGGGTATGCCACACAGTGGTAAACATGGCCTTGTCCCAACTTTTCTGAGATGTGTTGATGCCATGAACTTTAAAATCAACTTATTTTTCCTCTACAATGATACATTTTCTCAGTTTAAACATTTGCTATGTCATCTATGTTGTATTCTGAATACAATATTGACATTTGAAACTTCCACATCCTAGCATTCTGTTATTTTAATCACAATTTGTACAGTGTCCCAACTGACTTTTTTGGAATCGGGTTTGTAGTAAATATAGTAGCTGTCGGTCACAGTGCAGCTTGGCTCAACAAATTTTATTTAATAACTTCCAAGCTGTCACAAAGTACGCTGACATATGATATCAGACAGTCGGTAATAACAGATTATGTAAAAGTAACTGATTTCATACATAGCAAAAGCATACCATGACAGATATAGTCATAACACATACAGTATATAGTTATGGCATATACACATGCTCTATAGACAGAAAGCAGTACAGACTGAAGAGTTGTAAAGTATGCCTAAACTAAACCACCTGGGACATTAAAAGACATATTTATGTGTTAAATTGTATTTTATTATGAAAATACTTGGTCTTCTTCTTCTTTCGGCTTCTCCCATTAGGGGTCGCCACAGCGGATCATCCCTCTCCATACCCCTCTGCCCTTTACATCTGCCTCTTTTAATCCAACTACCTGCATGTCTTCCATCACCCCATCCAAAAACCCCCTCCTTGGTCTTACTCCTACTGACTTTTCTTCCCCTTCTCTTCAGCACGTACCTGAACCTCTTCAGGCTCTTCTCCACCTGCTCCCTACTCTCACCACAAATAACAATCTCATCCGCAAACATCATAGTCTCCTAGACTCCTGTCTGACCTCGTCCGTCAACCTGTCCATCACCACTGCAAACAGGTAAAGGGCTCAAAGCCGATCCTTGATGCAGTCCAACCTCCACCTTGAACCAGTCTGTCATGCCTACTGCACACTTCACTGCTGTCACACTCTCTCTCTCATTTTCCGCGTTCATCAGCTGCTCAAAATACTCCCTCCATCTTCTCAACACACTCTCATTTGCGGCATTTAGCTGCAAATAAGAGTGTGTTGAGAAGAAGGAGGAAGTATTTTGAGCAGCAGTGTGACAGCAGTAAAGTGTGCAGTAGGCACGACAGACTGGTTCAAGGTGGAGGATGGACTGCATCAATGATCAGCTCTGAGCACTTTACCTGTTTGCATACTCTCCTCACTAGTCAAGTTTATTGCTTTTACTTGCAGCACATCTTTCCCAGCTCAGTCCCTATGCCTGGCCAATCGGTATAAATACTTTTCTCCTTCCTTGGTGTCCAACTTCTCATACAGCTGCCTTTTCCTTGCCTTTCACCACATCCCTCTTTACCTGCTGCCGCATCTCCTTGTACTTCTGTCTACTTTTCTCAAAACTCTGTCGATCCCAATTATGTTTTGCCAACCTCTTTCTCCTTATGCTTTCCTGCACTTCCTTATTCTATCACCATGTCTCTTTGTATTTCTTTCTATTTCCAGATGTCACACCAAGTGCCTATCTAGCTGTGCCTATCTAGCTGTCTCCCTTATCATTCCTGCAGTAGTTGCCCAATCATCCAGCACCGCCACCGAGCCTGTCTGACCTCTTCCCTGAATCTCACACTACATTTGCATTTAAGGAGGAGAGAGTGTGTGACACAGGTGGTGTGTGTACGCGCGTGACCCAGATGACGTGCTGCATGAACCCTTTTAGCAAATATACGATAATACCTGGTATTAACAGTAAATATAAGGATCATCTATAGCTACAGCTAGCAGCAGTGGATTATAAAAAATAATGAGACGTCCACACTAATAATCCAATCAGGAAATCAGCGGTTTAACCAATGATCTATAATTGTTCACATATTATGTGTGGTCCAGGGGTGTAACGGTACTTTTCAATTCATGATTTGGAACTTACCTCGGATTTTAAATCACGGTTACGTACAATTTCGCTAAGACAACTAAGAAATGCAAAAAATAAAATGTCTTGTCATTTTGTATTAACTCATTTTATTATTATTAACATTTGTAAACATCAACAGTTTACATTTTTAAAACAATTTCAAATAAAATGACTGCTTGGTTTATTAATATATAAAATAACATTTAATAATATTTTGAATAATTCATAAATCCAAAATAATTACTTTCAATATTTAATTTTCTAAAGATATGATCTTCCTAACTTATGTACTTATTTCAGCATACTTTAACAAATATCTTCATTCCTTCCATCCTTCATTCATTCACTCCCATGATATGTGGAATTGTCAGGATGTTCTCCTTTTAAGATAAATTCCTGAAGCTGGACATAAAATGCTAAAGAATCCATAGTGCTAGCGTTAGCCACTAGCCACTTCCTATTTAGTGGATAACACTATCACAACCCTAGTGTGGTCTCATTAATGTATAATCCTTTCTCCCTTTGGAATAAAATCAATTCACACATAAATTCACATTTATGCGTCCAATAATACATGTACCTTAAAAATCTGTGTTCCTACTGACTCACGAGTTTAGTTTTATTAGGAATCACCTAACCCTCTGCACTGAAATCAGTTTATACTTAATCAAATACTTTTCTATAAAAAAAAAAGAAGAAAAAATGTCCTACGTCATCACCAATAAAAACTTAGTGATTTCTTAAAGTTAAAGGCATAAGCATATCTGTGTTATGATTAATCATCATTAATCTTATTGTGCTATGAATCTTTTGTCTTGCTGTCACTTACCCACACAGTTGAAGCCTTGTTCTTTGATGCATTTTTTGGAGCAGCCATCTCTGTCCAAGAGATTGCCATCATCACATTCTTCCATCCTGCACAAAGAGCAGTTGAGGTTAAAGTTAACCTTAGCTGGAAATAAAATGCACACAAATGCATAAACTTTCTTTTATTTAAAAGAGTGAAAAGTAAAAAAAATCTTCGGACAGACTAGCTTTAAACTATTTTTATATTATATTGTATCTACAGTACTAGTAACAGCATTTATACCTTCTGCAATCATTGACCAAATTGTATTTAAAAAAAAAAGTAGAACAGTATAAACCAGTTGGGTCTGGAACTGTAATAGGCTCTTTATTGAAACATAGCATATATTAATATATAATTTACCTTTTAGTTTTATTAACACTTTTCATTGAAGGACAGTGATTACTGACCACCTGTTTTTACTTAAAAAAAAAACAGTTATATATATATATAGTTATAGCTTCATTGCATTTGATAATTAAAAACAAATCTTTACTTTGTGTCAGTTGTATAACAGAAGTGGGAAAATCTTTTTTTTTTTTATCTGAGTATTTGTAACCTATTCGTGGGTGTGTGCATGACTTATTTTTATAATAATTTTTTTTTTTTACATGAATAAACTGTTGAACTATAAAAATGAAAACCTATTGCATATATTGCATAACACCATTAACTCAATGGCTATGGACAGTGGATATGTCACTTTTTTTAAACATTTGAGTTTTATATGTATAGTGCTTTTAACAATAAACATTGTCTCAAAGCTGCTTTACAGATATAAAGTGGTTATGAAAGAATACATTAGTTTTGTGCCTATAAGTTTTTTTAATAGTTACTTATAACTTTAAGTTTGCCCATAATGAGCAAGCCAGTAGTGACTTTGGCAAGAAAAACTCCCTTAAATGGCAACCAGTGGATAGCACCCTCTCACTTTCCTTTCAACTCGAGATGGATTTGTAAAAATGTCACTAAAATAAGCTGCATGAATTATGTGTGTCATTATAATGCATATTTGATGTATGCTTGGAAAACTCCTCAAAATGAGATGAATGTGTAATTAATTATTCACATACCCTTGTAGTAGTCCATCTCCACAGAAAGGGTCTCCATGGGTGTAGACCAAAGAAGGAGAGAGTTCACTGTACAAGCCTTCGCCCTCCACCTGGATCCGATACTCATAGCGCTTCCCTTTCTGTACATCACTATAAGCATCTCAACACAACCAGACATGCATACACAGACACATGCACACACATGCAAGAAGACATTATTTCAAAGACATTGGGTAACACACAAGATACAAGATGCAGCTTCAGAGCAGATCTTTTTCAGAGGATGATCTAACCTTGCAAACACTGAGCTCATGTTGGCATAGGTATCAGAGTTTATTGATTTATTTCTAATCCTTGAGATTTTGAGAGGTTATTCACCAACAGCTTGCTTGATTTCAGCTGCCTTTCCGGCCAATAGTAAGAGAAGCTTCTTTCCAATCTCTTGTTACCCGTTAACAAATTGCACTTATTAATTATGTATTGCTTTCAGAGCTGCAGAGATAAATGGAGCAATTTATGTCAGTAACCAGAGTATTCTGTGTCAATATCAAGTAGGCTAATTCTTTTTACTACTATAAAACCAAGTAGGTAAATTAAGAAATGCATATAGAAATTTGGATAAATCTATATATAAATGTAAATCTTTACACATTTATATATAGATTTATCCAAATTTCTATATGCATTTCTTAATTTACCTTCTTGGTTGTACTGATGTGTACTAGCATTGAAAGTAGAGTAACAGGGGTTTTGTTTTTATTGTACACCTCTTGGTGGCAGTACAGCCGTGTCCTTATGCCTTTTCCTTTCTGAATGACATGTCAATTATCACATAATAACAGTGATGAGTGTAAGTGATGGCAAGAGTGTGTGTGTGTGTGTGAGAGAGAAAGAGAGCGAGAGAGAGAGAGAGAGAGACAGAGAGAGAGAGACAGAGAGAAAGCAATTCCAAATAGCCTCAGATGTTTACTGTTTCTACTGGTAAAATAAGTACTTTTGGTTCAGATCCCCAAGTTTGTACTTTTTGCAACTCTATGTCCTCAACTCCTTGACCGTTTCCACATAACTTTATTCTCTTTGATTTTTCCATATTTTCACATTTATAGTGCCAGTAGAAGAACATTTGTTGGAGATGAAACAGACTTCACTCCACATTATTAATGACAGTTTTGGCTTTTTGCGATGCACAAGAAGAAATAATCCACTGACCCTTCACACTTAAAAAGCAGATAAAAAAGTGCAATGTAAATTCAGGAACACTGAGAGCTTTAATTATTACACTGTTAAATATTTTTAATAACAAGAAGAATAGGCCCAGATTTGAATTTTTCTAAAATATTCTTTCACCAAAAAAACAGTGACTACAATGTGGCATTGCTAAAGGGCTGCTATCTGTTTTTAAATATATAAATGCTTAGATTTACAGGGGTGTGAGGATTTGATGACAAAGAAGTACAAAGGTGTGACATACGATCACACCACAAATCCTCTGCCAACATTAATATCACCAGGATCGCCTTCTTTCACCTTAGAAATATTGCTAAAATTAGAAATATGATGTCGTTACAGGATGCAGAAAAACTAGTTCATGCTTTTGTTACATCTAGATTAGACTACTGTAATGCTTTACTGTCTGGGTGTGCGAGTAAGTGCATAAATAAGCTTCAGTTAGTTTCAGAATGCAGCAGCAAGGGTCCTCACTAGATCTAGAAAATATGACCACATCAGTCCTGTTTTAATTAGTCTACACTGGCTCCCAATTATCTCACATTGATTATAAAATACTACTACTGACGTATAAAGCACTTAACGGTCTCGCACCACAGTATCTGAGTGAACTTCTGTACCAGTATGATACTCCATGCCTACTTAGATCAAAAGGTGCTGGCTATCTGTTGGTTCCTCAAATAATGAAGACTACAGCAGGGGGCAGATCTTTCTCTTATAAAGCCCCACAGTTATGGAACAGCCTTCCAATTAGTTTTCGGGACTCAGACACAGTCTCAGTGTTCAAGTCGAGGTTAACAAAGGTATTTATTTAGTCAAGCCTTTGATCAGTAGATTTTTTTTTCTTGGGTAAAGGATCAGCTCTGGAGGGAGTGTTTGGTGAACTGGGATATTTGTATGCTGTAGTCCCCTCACATTCACACGTTTGTTGACGGTGGTGTGGTGGGTCGTCTCTTATCCCAGAGATCCCTCATGTCTGTGTTACCTTCTGGTTCTCCCTTTTAGTTATGCTGCCATAGCGAGTCTTGCCGGTGTCCAAACTGCACAGTGACATTACTTTCATACAAAAATAAGGACACCTAATAATCCATATCCTTCTCTTCCTGTCACCCTCTTCTTTCTCTCTCTCTTTTTCTCTCTCTTTCTCTCTCTCTCTCTCTCTCTCTCTCTCTCTCTCTCTCTAGTTTAACATGCTCCTGAGGCTTCAGTGACCACTGTTCCAGCCCCTCTCCCCTCCGTGGATCTTCCCACTTCGTCCAGGCCTGCCTCTGGATAGTGTTCTCTTCGACTGGGGGCCACTCTGTGCAGCTTGGGACGGTTTCTCATCAAAGCCTTGGGTGGTTCCATGAAATTCCGGAGTAAGAACGGGCGCTTTGAGGATGGACTGGACTGTGGTTATTGTTAACAGTCTGCTACACTGACTCAGGATACAGTTCGCTTCTGATCACCATCACTGTACCCTGCAACATTGTATATCTGCTTCAAATAGACATTCAGTGCAACCCAGATGAGGATGGGTTTCCACTTGTGTCTGGTTCCTCTCAAGGTTTCTTCCTTATGCCATCTCGGGGAGTTTTTCCTTGCCACAGTTGCTCATCAGGGACAAACTTACTTACACATAACATATTTACTTTTAATCACCACATTATCTGTGTAAAGCTGCTTTGAGACAATGTTTATTGTTAAAAACGCTATACAAATAAAAATGAATTGAATTGAATTTAATTAATTTCCCATTTCCACATTTTCCATTTCCACATTAAATTGGAACTGAGGTTTAAAGCATTGAATTGTCTACGTGTGCGTGCATGTGTGAAGTTTCCAGCATCTTACCTGTCTGTGTATGTGGATTGTTTAAGTGTGACAGAGCCTTCCTGTATGGGTGGATCTCGAAGTACGTGGTAGATAAGTGGACGGCAGACAGAGCACAGAGGATTTTGAGGTTGTGATGTCAGCAGCACAGCATCAACCTCCAACTTCTTATCAAAGGTGGATATCTTTATAGCCTTTACTTTCCTGCTACCGGTGGCACGAAGAGTCAAAGGAATGTCACAAAAAACATTCTGCGGGCCGACGTGAACTGATTCACCAGTCTCCAGGATGAACTCCAAATCAGAGATGGCATGATAACCTATTAGCATAAATAACATCAGCTAATCAGTGTACTTAAAAACAAAAAATATATATAAATTAGTTTATTTAGTGAAACATTTGTTTGCATTATTTATATTTTAATAAAGATAATTCATTCATTCCTGATTTTATTAAATGTACATAATAGGTACTGTCCAATAAAATATTCACACAGTAAAAAAACAAATTGTGAAAAGATTGCAGGATCTTTATTACATGTAAAAATATAAGAAAAAAGTAGCTTTCAGTTCAGAACTCACTAAAGGAGATGTAGGTGATCCACACCGTTAGTGTGTCAGGAACAATTGCATACTGAAAGTATAACTGCAAAACACATCCTCCAGTCTGAAGACACTGAGAACTCATATTGGCCTCATATAGGCTGAACTCAGGGCTCCAGGAGTGCATGCTAGGTTCACACGGCTGATACACATCAGGAGCACCTAGTACACACAATAAGACATAAGCACATAGAGTTTGTATGTTTTCTTTTACCTTTGAGAAAAATACATACACCTACCAGGCTGGTTTGCTGCCAAAACTGCCATTAACTTCTACAGCTATTTGAGCTACAGTAGCTCATACTCATGTGTGAGTAGAAATGGGTACAAAAAAACGGTACATATTCGGGTCAATACCGGACTTCCAATAAGCTTCAGTACAAACAGTAACTAATCGATGCTTATGTTGTTTTATCTCCGTATACTTTGGTGTTAATGATGACTTAGAAGCCGCTGTTTGTCATTTTCTGTCCCTGAAGGAAGTGGCCGACGGTTTTGTGTGTGTGTGTGTGTGTGTGTGTGTGTGTGTGTGTGTGTGTGTGTGTGTGTGTGTGAGTGTGTGTGTGTGTATGCACAGACAATTAGTCATGGTGGCAATGTTGGAAAGTTTGGGTTCATGTTACAAATCTAAGCGAAACCTATGTCAGATACAATGTATGCAATAGTGTAATACAGAGCCGGTGTTATTTTCATAAAAAAATAAACACATATCAACTGTAGGTACTCATTTTTATTACATTTATTAGAATTTTTCTAGAGATATATTAAATGAATTAAAAACTGTAAAAAGGGGCTAAAACGTCTCTAGGTTACATATGTAACCCTGGTTCAACGAGATGCTCAACAACATGTCCATCGGAGAAGCACAACGTCACGACCAGGAAGTATAAAAGCATATACAGTGGAGACGGCGCTAGCTTTAAAAGTGAAGGAAGCGCTCACAGGGATGCAGGGAGTGTGGCACTGAGACGCAGCATGGCCAGGAGAAAAACTGTTTTGACTGTTAGCAATCTCAAGGGCACCTCAGGCAATGTGGCACCAGTGGGTTTTTCCCTAGTGACTGCTCAGCAAGCTAAGCATGGTAAGTCGCAAAAGCGGACACGTAAACCTTTAGGGTGGAAGGAGACAACCCTTTGGCAAACTGTTACTAAAGAAATTTCAAACGTGCAGTTAATTGGATCTAACTGGTGAGCTTCGCACCACATAGTGAACAGACTCCACTTTTCGGCAAACACCCTGCTCATGGAGGGAGCTCTGAGTTAGAGAATGGTCTCTACCACCTTGGCTGAGAGACCAGCGGCTAAGAGCTGTGGCCTCCTTTAGGGGCCACAGCCACAGCCTCCACAGCTTGGAGCAGGGGTAAAGCAAAGCCTGAGACAGAAAATTCCACCTGAAAGGAATCTCCCAGGGAGGGTGCTGAGAATGTTTACCAGGTTGGCAAACCATGGCCGTCTGGCCAGCATGGGGCTACCAGGAGGAGATGAACTGCATCCCAGCGAACTTTCTCCAGAACTCCCAGGAGCAGCGCAATGGAGGGGACAATGTGAAGTCTCTAGAGTCGCAAAGAGGTCCGTTTGTGCTCCGTAACACTTCCTCCATATCTGTCGTTAACATTACGTGGCGATGAGGAGCCCCCAAATTGGGGCCCTGTAACAGGAACCTGGGTTCCCGCCACATGTTTAAGGCCCATAAGGCTTGCCACGTGACCTTGATTGTGTAGAGTCGGTGGCCCTTCCGGGAGACCCCTTTGTTCCTGAGCCACCACTGCAGGGGTTGCATGTATAGGAGGCCAAGTGGCACCACATTGGATGCAGCTGCTTTTAGACCCAGCAGATTTTAGGACTGCTTTACAGTGAGTGACTGGCCTTTTCTCACTCTCTTGATGGCCACGAAGAGAGACTTAACTCGAGCAGGAGACAACTGCACCCGCATAGTGGTCAAATCCCACACCACACCTAGATAGGTGGTCCTCTGTACAGGACAAAGTACACTTTTCTTGCTGTTCAGTCTTAACCCCATTTCCTTCATTTGGCTAAGAACGATATCTCAATACCGGGTCACCAAGTGGTCTGATCAAGCCAATATCAAACAATAGCCGATATAGTCCAGTATGCAGATGCTCCATTGTCTCAGAGGAGCCAGAGCCACATCCACCTTCACGAAGTGTGAGTACAAGAAAAAATGGAAGGACCTGATATTAAGTAAGCTTCAGCCCAAAATCAAACCTCAGGAACTTTCTGTGTGAGGGAAGAATGAGTACATGGAAGTAGGCATCCTTCAAATTTATTGTGACAAACCAGTCCTCAGGACTGACTTGAGACACGATTTGTTTTTAGCATGAGCATCTTGAACCTGAGCCTCATTAGTAAGTGGTGACACAGCCCCCCATCCTTCTTGGGAACTACGAAGTACCGGTTGTAGAACCTGTACTTTTTGTTTGGGGGAGAGACCACCTCTATGGCCTGCTTCCTCAAGAGTTTATACTTTTTTCACAACCAGAGTTTACTCGGGCCCCACCAGGGTGTGGCACACCCTGTTGAATCAAGATGAATGAGACCTGAACTAAATCATGTAGCCTCTTTCTACAGTGCACAGGACCAATGAAAACATGTTTCACAGGAGATTCCAGGCTGGGAAATAATCTCTTAAGGGAATCAGTCTCTCTGGTATGCCTAGTGCAGCTTAAGCAATGCCTTGGGTCACTGACATCTGCTGTGGTGAGGGTGCTCAATGGCAGAGAGTTGGGTGCCAGTAATGTCAGGCGGTTTTGACCAGCCTTTACAGGGCTTTGCATTCACACAGTGGAGCCTTTGTACTATGCAATGATGGAGTTGGTCTGGATGTTCTCGATAATGCAGCGGTAAAAACATGTTAGAATCTCTGAGGACAGATGAGCTTTCTTAAGACTCATCAAGAAGTACAGGCATAGTTGTCCCTTCTTAACCAGAGCTGATGTGTTCTGGTGCCAGGACAGATCCTCAGAGATAGGAATTTGCAAGAACTTACAGCTGGAGACCCTCTCTACCTCAGAATCATTGATGTAGACTGGAAAGTGTCTCCTGCTGTTAGATTTCCGAAAGTCCACAATGAGCTCTTCATGATATTGTGGGTCAGGTTGTTGGTGGCACACCATGCTGTGATGGACTGGATGCCTTTCCACATATGCCTGGGGTCAGAGTTGCTCTTATATGTGGAGTTTGTATGTGTGATTGGCTCTCCTATTACCCCTTTTTAGGTTGTCCCTGGTTCTGTTGTAGTCCTCTGCATCAGATTCAATAGCAGCATCTCTTGATGCATCTCAAGAGACAGACCTCAGAGTTTATCCATGGCTTCTGATAAGGAAAGCATTTAACGTGTTTGAAGGTGGTGACATTGTCAATGCACATGTTGATTATGGTCTAAAAAAAAATTATGTCTGTGTAAGAGTCCAGTGTGGCCTATGAGGCAAATATGTTCCAGTCAGTATCTTGAAATCTTGCTGTAGAGAAGTAATAGCCCCCTCTGGCCATATCTTTACTGTCCTCACAGCTGGTTTTATCCGTTTGATCAGTGGCATGTATTTGGGTAGCCAGAACAAAAAGTGGTGATCAGACTGACCCAAATAGGAAGGGGAATGGCCGTGTATGCCTCAGGTATGTTTGTGTATACCTGATACAGTGTGTTGTCCCCTCTGGTAGAGCAGAAAACATAGTGGTGAAATTTTGGTAGTACAAATTTTAGACTGGAGTGGTTGAAGAGTCCAGCAACGATGATAGCTCCTTCGGTATTTGCAGACTGTTTTTTGGTGATAGCTGCATGCAGTTCCCCCATAGCTAGCTTAGCCTTAGTGTCCAGTGAAATGTACACTGCAATCGCAACAATGACTAAGAATTCTCTCAGTAAATAAAAAGGTCTGCACCTAATTATCAAATACTTACCCTTGTGCTTACCAGAGACCACTACCGTCCTGTCCGCCTGGGTAACCTGTGACCCGTGAGCTCAATGCCGCTGCTGGGAATGTTGTTGTTAAATCATGTTTCCATAAAAATCATGACATTACATTCCTTATTCCGCATGTGTGATGTTATCTGGAGCAGCAGTTCATCCATTTTGTTTGCAAGGGACCGGCCAGGAAGCAAGGAAGATGCTTGAAAGAGATGTTTGATGCGGGTTTTAGCCTTAGCCTAGCCTTAATGCCGACTCACTTCCCCCTCCTTTGTTTATGGTCTTGTGGCCAGCGCTGGGGTTTTCCCGGGCGAACTGGATCAGCAGTCCACAGTGCGATTTCTCGCGGGAGTTCAAAATTCATTAAAAGTCCCTCTCTGTTTTTATGACCGATGTCTAGTAGTGTTTGTCGGCTATATGAGATATATGCAAGCCTGTTTTGAGTGAATAAACTTTCAGTTAGTGAAGTTAGTGATTACTACCGAATCGTGAAATCTGGAGAATCTCACGTTGTGCGTGCGCCACCATCTTGGTCTTACAAGATGAGGACTGGGTCAGCCAAAGGAGACTATGGCCCTAGCAGTCTCTTTAGTGGCCCTGAGGGCCAAGTCAGTAGCATAACATATTTGTTTTTTCTATCCAGTATTCATGTTATCAGTTGATTAAATAGTTATCTGCAAGTATAATCCCACCTTCAGTAGCCATAATTATCAGTAAAATCCACTTAACCAATCAGTCGACCTCTAATTAAAATATGTTGTGCTGTGGTATTCTGAGGAAATCTCTTCTTCTCTCTCTTTTTTAAGGGCCTTTTTATTTTAAATATGTGCTTTATGTGTCTTAGTCTGATTGCTTAGAGAGTAGTATCGGTAACAGTATCGGTTTCGAAACTGGTATCGATAGAATGTAAACGATATCCATCCCTGGTCTAGAATATATAGAATTTGAAAAAGAATTTAAGCAGAATTTTAAATATGTGCTTTATGTGTCTTAGTCTGATTGCTTAGAGACTTTTGTAAACTGCAGTACTAAAGTTCAGCAGTAATAAAATAACTCAAAATTATCAATATCTTTTCTCATCATGTCTTTTTGCATTAAATTACAGAGAGTAGTATCGGTAACAGTATCGGTTTCGAAACTGGTATCGATAGAATGTAAACGATATCCATCCCTGGTCTAGAATATATAGAATTTGAAAAAGAATTTAAGCAGAACAAGTATGGTATGGAAGAAAGATAAAGAGTGTCAGAGAAAGAAGAGTGGTTTGGGGATGGGGCAAAGTTTATGGGGGAGTGGTAAAGTTTGAGAAACAAGAACATTCGTAGCAGTTTGCAGCGCACTTCACCAAACCTTAAGGCATAATATGGCCGAGGCATAACATGGCAAGTAATACAGATTAGTGACTTAACTGGGATGGACAAGATGCAGAAAAATTATTTATTAATGGGAGCTAATGTCTGTGACGAAAAATAGGAAAAAGCTTTTATAAAAAAAAATATATATAGAATATCGCCACACGCACACGCAGGCGCACACACGCGCGCACACACACGTGCACACACGTGCACGCACACACACACACACACACACACACACACACACACACACACACACACACACACAGACACACACACACTATTCTCTATTCTCTAAACTAACAAATACATTTGTATTCCAGTACATAGCACATAAAAAAGAAAAAAGACAGGTAAGTGGACAGACAGGTAGACAGACTGCTGGAGAATCAAACAGAATGACAGGCATCTGGAGAACCAGAAAGATACACAACTTGAGATGCAGCCAAACATCTGGAGAAACAGAGAGACAGACACCTGGATTTGCAGAAAGACAGCTGAGAGGGTAGACAAGGAACAGGAACTAAAGGAAAGACAGACAGCCAGAGAACAGGAGACATTTTTTTTAAGACATATATCTATAAAGGCACATAAAGCCAGTAAAATTCAATAATAGAGAAACTTCTAAACAGCTATATGTTATGAAAATAAAATGTGAAAATATAGTAGAACATAACATGGTTAAATACATTTGTCCCTTTGCATTGAAAATATCAATGCAAAGTTATTCTGACCACCTTCATCCTAAAATAAAACATTTATCTCCTCAATAGATTTGCCTCTTCCAGGATTATTCCTTCTCCAGCCACAGGATACAAAGGAACACGTTTATAATCATTTTAATATCTCTGATACTGATCTAGAGACCTGTATAATTCATAATAAGGTGCAGTGAGGCTGTTTTAGTGGTTCCTGGTGGCTCTATATCTCTACAAAATGTTTGTGTGTGTGTGTGTGTGTGTGTGTGTGTGCGTGTGTGCGTGTGTGTGCGTGTGTGTGCGCGTGTGTGCGTTTGTGCGTGTGCGTGTGCGTGTGCGTGTGTGTGTGTGTGGCGATATTCTGTACAGACTTACAGCTAGAGACAGACAGATAGCTAAAAAGACAGACCAACAGACAAATTGAGAGGCGAATCCAAGTGTGTTCCTTTGCGCCCAGCATGGCCTCAAGTGTGTATGGCTGCATGGCCTCGAGTGTGTAAGGTTAAATGCAGCCAGCCAAGGCAAGCCGTAAAAACTCAATTGGTGAGATAAACAGAGCGAGGTCAGAATTAATAGCTGTATCAGATGCAACATGAATGCCCCCTCTGGGAAAAGTACTGTGGCAAGAATCACACACACATCATCCTTCCTTCTGTTAGCAAGCTAAACTACCTCTCTGTTCTTCACAGCTGTGGCCTGGGGTTTTCTCTACACACACACACTCACATACATATACGTTTGCAAGCACATATCACACATTATAGAACATGGAATAATATAACAAATATAAGACATTTTAAGACTTTTTATTAAGAATTAAATTTAAGACTGGCCTTAACCGAGCATTTCTTATGCCAAGAATCTCTGAACTTGCACTTCCACATAGCTGGAAAAAAAAAGTTTTATGCCTGTGGTACAGTCCAAGAGATTCATGCCAGTAACAAAAAGCTGATTGGCTGTTGCATGTTTCTCTCAGTTGTAATATTGCAATATGCAAATTATATTTGAAAGAAAGAACTACAACACCAAGGAAACTAACAAACCAAAAAATTCTAAAGTGCTACAATTGAATTTCAATGAGCATTAGAGTTAGCAATACATGGACATAGGAAAATGAACACCTGTTGTAAATTATTTAAGCGAATTTGGACTTTTTAAGGCCTAAAAGTTTAAAACTTAAACTGATTTTTACATTTTAGAATTTCTTTTACTTTTTAAGACCCCGAGATGCATTGCAACTATTTACATTTCAAAGAAATATCATTATAACACTTGGAATGGATGTGTTAATCCAAATGATTTATTGCAGCATTCTCCCAAGCCTTATTTCATGTTATACAAACACTACTATCATTTCAGTTAAAAAGTCTTTTCAGAGGTGATTACCAGACTGGCAAAATAATTCACATTTAGCAGTCACTGGATGGTTTATCCCCTGTCTAAATATAAAGCCTACGCAGTAGGTTGTTTTAAATTTATTACAGACCTGATACAGTGGCACGAAATCTTACTTGCTATATCTAACGATACTCCAACGCTAATGCTGGTGTTAGAATTTCAGCTCTTCATCTTTAGAAATTAATGCCTTTTAGCTCATCAATCTGTTTTGAAAAACATGATTTGAGTCCAAAGTCTACTCTCTGCTCCATGTAAATTGAAGATTTCACGCTTAACCTCCCTCGTGGTAGTGTTTTTTTTTTCAAGGAACACACGTATGAGAAGAGGATTTCCACAGATCTGCCTCCATGTTTCAAAAATACATACTCATCCATGACATGTCAGTGAGTGGGCAGCAAACAGCTAAGCGAGCTCTGATTGGAATAATCAGTAACATCTGCTACATGAAGAATGGAGTTCATAAGTGATACAGGATGAGCATAGCTTTTTTATGACAAGCCAGGTGTGGAAGCTACCCAATATTACCAAAACTTGAAGCTATGCCAATTCCTTTCCTTTTTTCATCTCTCTAATGGCAAAGACAAGAGGGTTCTTTATCCTGGCAATTATTATTTAAGGATTTATCCCTTAAGTTTTTCCAGACTTCTTAGGACTTGCACGCACCTGGCCAGGAGGATCCTCCTGGCAAGCAACCCTGCAAAAGTGAGAGCAGCCTGAGCTTTGGATCCTCATTAATCAAAGAGCTGGTATTGTTTTTTGAAATTGTTCACTGTTTGCGGCTGACTGGCGTGATCAACTGAACGCAATTCATATGTGAGTCAGGTTTCAATTTCCAGTCTCCCTCGGGACACATGACATGAAACAGGGCCAGGAAGGTCTTAGGACGGTTAGATCATGTTAGACACTAGTGGATCAAGGATCGTCAGACTAACATGGTCAGGTCTCAGACACTTACCCACAGCTTCTTCGGGTGTCCAGTAACCACTGCTGTCACAGGAATGGGGTGAGGTGGCTTTGTAGGCATACTGATGGAGGGCTCCGTGTTCATCACACAACTGACAGTTCACTCCCTTCTCTCTATACAAAAAAAAAAATACAACAGTGTAGGTGTAAACCATGCCTGTGTGAAAGCCATATGGCTTACGCTATTTGAGCTGAACTCCCATTGCTACATCTGGTTGAAGCAGGAATTGGTCAGCCACTTGCTAATGGCACAATTGTGATAAAGTATGGTGATGCCAGCATCTTGTTATGGTGGTGCTTCTCAGAAGAGTGGGAAGACTAGTAGAACTGAGAGAAGGATGAATGCAGTCAAATAGAGATGACCTCAAACTGGGGCAAAGTTTTACCTTTTATCACAGCAATTACCCAATGTATGTAGACAAGGACGTACTGAAGTGCCTTTAAATCTCAACATTGAGTGGACCACCCAAAGCTCAGACTGAACCCATAGAACATCCATGGAGCACCAATACTTACACATTTTTAATAATTTAGAACAAATATTTTTTTAATTTTAACTTTAGGCTGTTAAGCATGTTCTAGGTTTTTAAAAGTTCAATTAGCCCTATAAGAGTCAAGAGAAAAGTCTGAATGAAGATTCCATGTGTAATCAAATATTATCAGCATCATCTACACCAGTCTTTTTTCTAGTCACACCTCAGGTAAAACATCACAATGAGATTTTAATAAGTCTCACTGTTGCTCTTTATGTTGCTCCTTGAATAATGTCCACAATTATACTGGTGCTGTATTAATCACTGATCACATCTGTTCTTTCTAGTGACCAGAAATGGGAAGTAATAAAGTGCAGTACAAATACTTTCTGTTTCTGTAGGTTTTTCTGGTATCAGTACTGTAATTCACTATTTATTTTTCAGACAACTTTTTACTTTTACTCGTTATATTTGAACACAAATATCTGTATTTCTAGTTCTTACATTTTCAAACCAGGTTCGTTACTTTAGTTTTATTATATTTGGTGACCATCGTTGTGCACCATTTTTAGCCCTTCAACCTATTTTCTGTCATTGAGTGGCTTTTTTCAACCTACCACTGTTGTATCATTTACTGGTTATCACGCACCACAGACGTAGGCTAGCCTACAAAGCTAACAATGAGCCAGGCAGAAGGAAACAAGAAGAATGGGGCTAATGTGGATGAGACAGAGGGAGTCAGTGATGTATGCATGACTGGAAACAGATAAATTCCTGATCACCGGATCATCGTCATATCTTTCTTCTTGTGTTCTATATGGTGGATGTCCAGCCTGGATTCATTAGAATTAATTAATTAATTCTATATTAATTAATATATTAATATGATGTCCAGTTACCAGCTTGACACTAATTCAGGCAGTAGTAATGACTACGTTTTACTTAAATACATGTCAGAGCCCAAACTTCTTTACTTTAACTTGAGTAGAAAAAGTGTAGTCAGTACTTCTTTTACCAGAGTCATTTAAAACATAAGTATCTGTACTTCTACTTGAGTGAAGGATGTGTGTACTTTTGCCATCTCTGCTAGTGACCAAATGTCCTATATTCCTCTGAGGTCATTCAAACATTAAACACCTTGCTGTATTTTGTTAAGAGTGTGTATGAGCTCTTTCTGTTTTCTCAGGGATGTGGGCTGTTGCATAGCAATCGATAATAAAAGTGGGACATGCACTGTATTGAGAAGAGTCATATAGCATACAAGGTTTTAGACATCTTTGGGTGTTTGTTTTTACCATCACATTTGTTTACTAAATTTTTAGAAACCTCTAATAAGGTAATAAAGACAAAAAAATCTGCTGGTTATAATAATAACCAGGATGGTCTGAGCAGACAGCAAGTCATTAGTAACTGACTAAGTAGGATGAGTAGAAAAACAACTTAGAACACACAAAACATTAAACTCTCCTGTCAATAGACCACAACTAATTACAGAATTAAAAAATCTTTTGTTTTCTTCTAATATTCAATTGTCCAGTTCGAGTGAGCCTGTGCCCATTATATTCTTGGCTGTGAAACCTTCTACTGTTGTAGCCCATCCACTTCAGGGTATTGATGAGTTCCGATGTGCATTCTAATATGCTTTTCTCTACACGATAAAATGTCTATGTGAATTACTGTAGACTTCCTGTCAGATCAAACAAGTCTGGTTATTCTCCTCTAATCTCTTTTGTCAGCAAGGTGTTTCAGCTACACATACTCTACATGCATGAATTTCTTTGTTCATTATACACTTTAGAGAGAGTTGTGGGAAAAGATTTAAGTTTTTTCATGTATCGTAATAACCTTCATTTTATGTGTTTGTATGTTATGTGTAGAACCCTGAAGGAAATGTTTTCTGTTTAATTCTCAGCCTTGTGTTAAATTTACCTCTTATAATCACAGTGCTTGTTGGTTTTTACCTCACCTTTGCAAGAGAGGCCCACTAATTGGATGCAACCAATGAATGGAAACAGAGACATCATCTTGGCCAATCACCATTGGTGGAAGAGGAATGGGAGTGGGCTTATTGTCTTGAACCCAGTTTTTGTACACCAGGTCAATGTAGCAGTGCATCCTTGCTACTTGGTTTGGTGTGAAGTGGTTTGTGCAGTTATCATCTGTAAACAAGTTATAAATGCTTGAGTAAATCTTATACATTTTCAAAGACATTCTTTCTCAGCAGCAAAGCTTTAAGATTTATAACAAGGTAAGTTAGGGGTTTTTATGCATATAAAACCCCCTAACATGCATATAGAGTAATAGATGCATATTAGAGTATGATAATGGACTTGTGTAACATAAACAATAGTAAAAAGCATTATACAACTATTCTGGTGATGTGAAATTACCCATATATTAAGATTTAAGTTTTGCTTTGGCTGAAGTAAAGAGAGTGTTTCTGAAACAGCTGGACTTAGTATGCAGTAGTCTAGTCAAGTCAAGTCAAGTCAAGTCAAGTCAAGTCAATAGATTGGAAATACTTTTGTAAGCTTACTTATCACATTACACTTAGCAATCCATGGCACTTTTTTTACCAAAAAAGCCTAAATAAAATATCTTAACAAGATGAAGGAATTTCCCGAAAGCAGATGTGAAGGAAATGTTTTGCTGCCTACAATCATCTGTATGTATAACATTTATGAATCAGCCAAACCTTTGTATTGATGTTTAATTTTATAAATATAAATGTTTCATGTTTAATAATATACTTAAACATTTCTTGCACATGCAGTTTACCTGTATAGCTCATGTAGTTGTTGTAGGGTGTATTATTGTAGTGCATAGATCCACAGGTGTCATTAACCAAACCAGGGTCTTGGCATGCTTTTGACTTTGGAGTTGGTGCTGTGTCAACACAGAAATCTCCAGTTTCCATAGATGCTGTGGTCTCCTGACAGGGGTCATCACACGACTCACGCTCACTCACACCCTTGAAGACGTGGTACAGTCCAAAAATGTGGCCCATCTCATGGATCATGGTATTGTTGTGGCCAAAAGTGCCAAAATAGGATGGGTTCAGTATCATTCCACCTAAAAGTATAATAATTCATAGCGGTTATGGAGAATTTAAATGTTTATATTAATTTTTCAAATCCAACTTGCATAAAAATACAAATGAATATGTATATTTATAGCTGTTTAATTCACAAACATTTTGGTATTCATAAAATGCATGGTGCTGTTATATTTTGAAAGACAAAATGCTATTCTGTGGCTAATTACGAAATCATTGGGTTTCCCTGGGCATCTGTAAAATTCCTTCAGGAAGAGTTTGCAACCACAGACAAGCTTATAAGAACAAACTGATACACTAAATCTGAAAGCAAGAGACTGTAATATCCCATGTTTTGCAGAAACAAAGAAAATGGAATCAAGTTCGACCAAATATATAAGGTAAGCATGCAACATTTGCAGTTACAACTGCAAATCAGTTCACTGTTTTTTTAGGATTATTTTATATGAATTGGTAGGGGCAGACATTTTTCACAGATTACACAATCCTTGTGTCTAAATAATTAAGTGATTTGCACGAAATTAAATACAAACAGGGTATTTGCCAAGCCTTATAATTTCTAATTGCCTAATTTTAACCATGATCCCTCTTATAGTTCCACTACAGATAATGACAGTCCTACATGTTGATTTGTGGATCAACATAGAGAATTTTTATAATTAAATCATTAGGCAATCGATACTGATATACACTGAACCCCTGAGAGGTGACATGAATAGCACTGATTATCTCATTACAATGGCACCTGTCAAGGGATAGGAAATAGGCAGCAAGTGAACAGTTCCTTAAGGTAAACAGAAGGATCTGAACCACTTTGACAAGTAACAAATAGTGATGGATAGATGATATGGTCAGCGAATCGACAGGTCTTGCAGAGTGTTCCCTATTTGCATAAACATTTCTATAATGATAGAAAGGTCTCATAGCATACAGTGTTTTCTTTGACATCACGTGAACAGCCAACAGCAGGACCACTGTAATTGTTGTACATGTTACAAAATTTTAGAATGCACTTTGTTTTTGGTTTCCTTTTGAAAAACATGACTACATATTATGTGGTGTTGTTTTGCTGTCACCTCTTTATTTATGGTTGTATAAGAACAAGGCATAATCATTTATCCCTTTGTTAATAAAAACATAGAAATAAAGGGTTCTATAGATAGATAGATAGATAGATAGATAGATAGATAGATAGATAGATAGATAGATAGATGACTATAGATTTCATGGTAACTCCAATTAAATAACTATCAACTAATATAATAATAACATTTTAACAATTAATTGTGCAAACCTATTTTTCCAAAGGTCCATATTTTTAGCAGATGCCAAAATGACCTCATTAGTTAATGTCATAACTGGAAAAGCCAAGCTCAAACTGTCTGATTGCTCACCACAAATCAATAGGAGGTGCACTTACATAAGTGGCCTTCCCATTATGTAAGTGCATTTCCATTCCCTTTTAATGAGCTCAAAAACATAGCAACAACGAGAACCATAAAATCAGCTGGCAGATGTATGAAGATTGCAACAGGGCAAGAGCACGGCTTTTATTTTTGTTTGCATGCTGGTCCAGGATCATTCTCCTCCTTAAGTCGTGCACCTTTCAGTAAATTAGGGACAATCTGCAAAGGTAACTCTATGTTGCAAGTGTTTCCATCTATGCCTAAGATTACGGCCCATTACAAGGAGGACGCAGGCAAAAAGTATTGGAAGGGAACAAAAGAAGAAAATCAAGAATCTGAAGTGATGCTGATGCACATTTTTATAGTAACAAGAGGGGAAAGGTACACTGAATTAGTGCCCATAGTGTAAAATGAGGATGCTAAATGTTGCAAATAGAAGGGTTGCAAGTTGAAGGAGGGACAGATATACTAACTTGAGTCTAGTTTAGTATCAATCCTGGTCTTAGGCCAATAAAAGTATTTGTTCTTAAGTATTATACATTTATATATTTATATATATTAATTTCATTAGGATTTCTTTACTCAGGATTGTGAGCATCACTTGGGTTTATTTTGTGGAAGGTTGGCTGGTACCAAAGAACACAAAATCCATTCCAGTCACCTAACATTTAATAGATAAAAACACTAAAATAGATAAGAACTATAAACTATGATTTCATGAATAGTGAACGTGTTAAACACTCTGTTGACGGAATCTGGGGGGTAGTGTATCTCACCTTGGTGTGTAAGGGCCTCCTTGGCCCATGGCCATGTAGCAGCCCCAGCAAGTTCTTCCTGAGCCGATTTGGCAAAGAACACATTCAGAGTATCTGAGCTGTTCAGGTAAAGCAACTCCTTCAGCTCCTTCACACTTAGGTAAGCCCTGTGTTAGAGAAATTCCGTTACAATCAGTTACATATGAAGAAAAACAGATTCTATTGAAACCTGTGTGAGAATCCATTTTCTAAATAAAGAATTTATGTTGTTTCCAGAAGCATACATCCCACCCTGCAAAAACTAGTTTCAGGCAGGTTGTTCAACCACCACTGCAACCCTTAAACTGCCTAATCTTTAAACCAAATTGGGATTATCCAATATTATATTATATTATATTATATTATATTATATTATATTATATTATATTATATTATATTATATTATATTATATTATATTATA
>MU551649.1:3135361-3193817 GCA_024362625.1 Silurus asotus
TATATATATTAAATTAAAATTAAATATAAATTTAAGTTATGGATTTTGATGCAGTACAGTAAATAAGTACACTATGTTACTGTTCATCACCCCTTAAACTACTATTTATAATAATACAGACTAAAGTTTTCCCCTAAAGACTCTTTGGATATGTTTTATATCCTTAAAAAAGTAAAGCTACTGTACTTAAATATGCAACATACCGTATATTAAGGAAGCAGCCCATTTGTTCTTGTTTGGCAATCTTGCTGTGTCACCCTGTTTCACCGACTTTGCTTCACACCCTGCTGGAACAGTCCATACATTAGCAGAACAAAAGGGAACCAAATGCACCAGAGAATACATTGTGTGAGGTGGTAAAAGGGACAGAGTTCAGTAGTTGGGTCTTGGAGGCATGGGGTGATGTTTCCCATATTCATTACAGTATATACAAAAATATTTGTACGATTATTACTGTTCTTCCTGTTTTTCTTTTCCAAACATTGCTTCTTTTTTTACATAATAATTAAAATGCCCTGTATATCACTATATTTACCAATTTCAGTTTAATTTAGTGTATTACAGACCTCAAATGGCATTCAACCAGGATGTGTGTGGCATAAACAGCAAAGGGGTGGAATAAAAAAAATCTGTTACATTACGTAATTTAATAACTATATAAAGGATCATTACTTAACAATATCCACATTCATAAATACATTGGAACTATTTCTGCAGCTGTTTAATTTCCTAAATATTTAAAGATTTTGCCCCCACTGGTTATGTCAGGTTCAATTTGCAAGTTCGGGCACCTGGCCGTTACAGTGGGGGCCCCATCAGGGGGAGAAAAGACTTCAACCAGTGGGAGGTATGAATTTTACAACCAACTCTAGAATCCTCCTACTAAAAATTCAGCTTTTTAAAGGCATTGAGATTTTGCTGCAACTTAGTGAAAGAAAAAAAAAAGAAAAAAAAAGTGAATGGTAGCTCTTAGACAACCCCCCCTCCACCACAGTAACGGAGCTCAAAGAGATTATCCTGCATTTGAGGTGGCACAAAGCCAATCCATTTTGAAGTGACCATAAAATGCAGTGAGGAAAAACATTACACAAAAAAAAGAAAGAAAAAAAGGCTTTATTGATAGTTATAGTAAATTTTGGGAGCAGGATATCTGATGTGATATACTTTAGTAAGAACACCTGGACACCTGCTCAATCATTCAATGGGCTACTTGCACAAACACCTCCACATTCATTTAGACGTGGTCATTTTGGGTTTGCTGACTACACTATATTTAAGAGTCAGTGTCAGTATAAATATATATATTTATAGTTGCCAAAATGATTGCAATGTACACATTGTATCCTGAGATCCCACTGAACTAAGAAGCTATAAAATCTTTAAGTGACGTAGCATCTGCATTCATTTGTCTTTGGAAATATTTAGTATTAAGCACCTGTTTGCAAGTAACCTATTTTTCAATCAGCCAGACATGTGAAAGCAGCACAAAGATAAAACCATGTGGGCCAAGAGCTTCAGTTTATATCAAAAATAAGAATGGGGTAAAATAATGCAATACCAGAAAAGCATCACAGAGATCACATTTCCCCCCATTCTTGTGTTTGATGTGAATAGCAATTGATATTAGGATATATCTGGGATATTTCAGACACAATTTTATTATGCTGTGTTGTATATGTTCCAAATAAAAGCTCCTTCATCTATTAGCAGGGCTCAGGCTTTGCATCATGTTCATCCAGGATGAAATCTGGACACTGTGATGACCATCCTGTAAGAAACTATATTAATTTAATTATTAAAAACTCAATTAGATTTATGAAATAAATGTATATTTGTTCTTTTGACAACCAACACAGTGTTTTTTTTTTATTATTGGTCCTAAAGGAATATGCCAATCTAAAAAAGTCTGTGAGTTCAATTCCAAATTGGCAAACTCTTTTAGAGCGACGAACTCTGACAAGCGAAGAGAATTGTGCAGGTCATGCATTGTGCAAACCATGACATTCTCTCATCCAGCTTATACCTTCCAAATGTAGTCCTATTGTCTGCATCAGGGCTGCCACAAAGCAAAAAGTGGCCAATCTGTGAAGAATTCTTGCACATATTTCTTTCAGGAAATTTCACAAAATATTTAAAATACAATGTCTGCAGACCAACTGCTACATTTATTTGTCATAGATATGGAGCTCAGTATTGCACTAATGCAAGATGTTTTAAATATTTATTAACATGTTTAGTATTTGCATTTATTTGTATAGTATTTTTAACCATGGACAGTGTTACAAGCAGCTTTCCAAAGTAAATAGTTTAGGAATAATCATTTTAAATGAAATAATAATATATTTTACGGATGAAATTATTAAGTCAGAGGACTTGAGTGCAAAACTATTTGTGGCAATTGTAATCCTAAACAGAAATGGGTAGTATTTATGATACATCATCATTTGTATTTAATAGGGTTGATGAAATTGGCTTCATATTCCGTATCAAACTACTTTAGTGTTTTGTATTTTTTTTGTTTTATAATACTGTATAATACTTTGCAAGAAGTCTACAGTACATGATGACATAAAAAAAAATGCAGCCTCTGATTGGTGCCTACTCAGTATTTTGCCTAGACTTGTTGAGATCAAAACAGAAAATTGATTCCTATGGAAGAAAATGGTGAAGCTAAGAAATGTGCTGGCTGCCACCTTTCAAATAGGTGTCCAATAATTGATTATTAAATATTGATTGACAAATAGTGTACCCTAAATAAAGTAGCTGTTTAATGGGATCATGATTTTGCATCTCATTGTATGAATGACTGCCTGACACATAATATATTATTATATTTCTGATTATGAATCAAATTAATAATTAGACAAAAAACTATTTGCTATGAATGCAGGTGCCATCAGTTCTTCTTATAAATGACTTGTTTGTCTTTGATCAGTGTTGCTGATGAAAAGTAGCCTTCGTTATCAAATACTAAGTAACTAAATTGGGATATAATTATGAGTCATTCGCAAACATTAAACTGTTGGTTACTTTAAAACTAACCTTCATCAGAACGATCACAGGGATATGGATGTGAATATTTGATCTGTTAACTAGTTGCATATGTCAGATTTATTGCGTGACTCAGCCAGAGAAAAGCTGTTGCTATCAAACATTGTTTACTTAATTAACTGAGTCAGCGTAATGGTGAAGAAACAGATCAAATAGGCCAATTGCTGGAAGGTTTGGGAAGAAATATTATGATCCCTTGGAAAAGTATCTTTTAGTATTTTTAAATACAAAAAAAACAAACAGTAGTTTATTTTGATACATAGTGTGGCTGCTGTATTTTGTAGTTTATTTGGATACACTGAAAGTTAAGGCATTTGTTAATTTTATTATAAAATACATTTTTAAGTATCTTTGCCCAACCATTGGTTCCAAGTGACTGTAGCAAAATGTTTACATTTATATTCATGGCATTTGGCAGATGTCCTTATACAGAGCGGCTGACAACTGAGCATTTGAGGGTTAAGTGATTTGCTCAAGGGCTTTGAACTCCTAACATTCCTATTATGGCATTCCGATCTGGAGCCCAATGCCTTAACCTTCAAAAGTTCATAACTGCGGTCCAAAGAAATCTTTATGGTTTTAAGTAGAATGGTAATCTCAAGTGTTCTTTTGGCTGTCCATGTCGATCTATCCTCAGCAGCAAGTAGTTTCCAACTGATTAAAACTCTAGGTTATAAGGATGGATCACGCAGGTCCAGAGACCAGAAAGGGTTAATGTTAGGGTTAAGAGTATCTAAGAGCATGTGTGACTTGACAGAGAGAGTGTGCATGGGGCAGAAATACATCCTGGACATGCACTTACACTTTCACATCCAGAAGCATTGTAGTGTTGCTAGTCCATCTACAGTACTGAAATATTTTTGGATAATATCCAAAGGAAAATGCAAAATGACAGAGGAAGTAAACACAAAACACCATCCAGACAGAAACCCGAACTAGATACCAGAGAGCTGTGAGGAAAATTACCCACTGCAACACTATCCACAATTTACTAATTAACATTAATGTATTACAGATTCAGCATGTCATTCCATAGCTCTCCTTTTTATGTAACTGTGTAAGTTAAATCATATAGTTGGTTCAAGTGTTACTTAGTGTTCAAATAAAATTAGGGTAAGGGTTAGGGTTAGGGTTAGGGTTAGGGTTTTCATTGTTTTCAAAATAAATTAATTATTAAGATTCTGAAAGATTTTTAATTTCTACTAAAGAGTTCTTGGCTTCTTCCAAAAAGAGAAGCAGTTTGTTAAACATCTAGATGATTTGAAAGATTTTAAGTATTTTTCCGCATTCATTCTCTCGTTCATGGTTACTTGGCGTAATCTATAACCTCATTTATTTAATTTTTTTAGGAAATCCACGGTCACAGAAAATATTCACCTATATTTCTTTATTTTTTGGCAGCAGTCATTGTTTTCTCTGCCAATGAATTTACACCACAAATGTCTCGGGACTTTTTAATAAGAAATATATTTTTAATGTGCTTGTGAGGAAACCCTTACCCTAACCATAACCCTAGTACAATAATTCAAGTAAGACTGAGAATGTAAGGTGATAATGGATTTGTCAAAGGTGAATCTTCCTACCATACAGTTTACATTTATGTTTACAGGTTTTTAAATAGCTGGTCTCCAAAACATTTCCAACATTCCCATCTATATAAACTAACAGACTAAAACTCTTCTAGAGACCAGTTCTTACTTTCTAACATAATCTTAGTTTATTAAGCATTTTGAGTACATTGGCCTTCTGTTAAAAATAAGATCTGGTCTAAGTTTTAACATTATAACAATATTGTTACAATATATATTTAAATGTTTAAATGGCAAAGCTGGTGAACTAAGTTCTAAGTGAGACACAACTGGCTTGTGCTTCGTCAAAGTAACTTATCAGGGTCTTTTTATGCCATCCTTTGTGTGGTGAGCCAGAGCTAAAATAGAAACAGCATAGTATTGCTAAAATAAATACCACATGAAGAGACATTAAACTTGATTCTTAATTTCAGTCCATTTTCTGTTAAAATGCAAACATACTGTATAAGTTAGGCACAGCAAAGGATTTGCTACTTACTCTTGTTTAAAATTGGTTGGGGAATTTGGTATTTTATGAAATTTGTTACTGGGTTACAATAACCTGGCTAAGGATGTAATCAATAACGTGTTATATACGTGTAATAACTGTTGTGTTTTGTGGCGTCTTACATTATTAAATCTAATTATGAAGCTTATGAAGTGCCGGCAACTAATGATGAGCTGTAAGCTTTTCTATAGATACTGATGCCCCCTACTGCACAAAGAAAGAATCTCAGGAAGGGAAAAGTCTATTATAATCACATATGCAATTGCTATTATCAGTGCTCTTTAAAATATGTATGAAGGTTTGCGTGTATGAAATGTGTTGCAACATGTACATTGTTTATAACTCTCTTCTACCATGTGATTTTGTGTGAAGTGGAAATAGGTAACTGGAGACATTTCTTTCTGCTGTCTTATTACTTACTACCTTCCCATAGCCAAGGGGAAGGCTAGATACCTTTCAACCATCCAGTTTCACTCTTTTTTGGGTTTGCTGTGAATGCCTCCCATTTAAAGGTTCTCAGAACTGCTTTCACATTTAGCAAATACTGTCAATCATTACTGTTAAACTACTGTTACTCACGCATGTTTGTTATGTGCAAAAAAACAGAGCACAAGTGTCAGACCTGATGGAGCTTACACATAAACAAACACACTAACATACAGAGCATCATTGTGACCTTGCTGAAAATTACTGCTGCAAAACAAAAGTGAGACTGGAACTCTGCTGAAATTCTACCTGCCTCCTGAGTCTTTCTCCTCATTTATACAAACCAGTTACTACAGTGGTGCCAAAACTCATGATCAAGGACAATTTAGATGTCACCATGGAAAACTCTCTACTTTCTGATATCATAAAGTCCCTTGAAAGAAGCTGCTCCAGCCTTCCACATCCCCAGCTCTCAAACTGTCTCCATCCCACACTGCATGCTCAACAACATGACCTCCAAAACCCATGATCAATGACAATTTAGATGTCACTGTGGAAGACTCTCTACTTGCTGATATAATAAAGTCCCTTAAAAGAAGCTGTTCCAGCCTTCACTTCTCCAGCTCTCGAACTGTCTCCATTCCACACTGCATGCTCAACAACATGACCTCCATGGATGATTGGGAGGCATTCAATTAGCATTTTTAGAGTGTGGCAGCATGAGGATTATTTGCCTTACCAACTCCTACAGCTCGTTTTTAGAAGAAACATAGCTTGTTGCCAGCAGCTCTTGCCAAAGATGCAACTGGAGTATCTAAGTTTTAAATGGACAGTCCTTTAGTCTGTCAGAGAGACATGTTTCCAGACACTGCAAACCTCAGTCCCTCAAAAAACTATTCGAAGAGAGGCACTGGAAAAAATTCCTTTGTACTCTGAAGATAATACTGAGGATAAATGGAATAGAAATGCTAATACTCATGTCAGTAATTTTATGGATCGAAAACCTATCCACCATTATGGTTCCATTTAGGGGAATTTTCATTAGGTCCAAAAAAAGGCACTCTTAATTGTGTATTGGGGGCTTAGACATGGTACTCATATCACTGCTTGTATTACTGAATACATCAAGCACTAAACTACAAGGGCCCTTTAAGGTCACATTACCAGTTGGGGTACTAAATATGAGGTTCTTGTGACAATTGTATAGACCCCAGAGTTGCTTTTAAAAAACACTAAGGCTTTTTCGTTCTCTTTGTCCTGTATGAGTCCTAAAAAGCACAGAATGTCAAGAAGAACTTCCAAATTGTTTTTACCTGTGTCTGGTAACATAAACTTTGTAGCGAAAAAATGGCTTTTCCAGTCATTAATTTAAAAACAAGAACAATGAAAGCAAGGCGAGAATAAGCATAGAAGTAAGGAGTGCAATAGCAATTGTAGCAGCCCTGTGGTTTTGCTGACCGAAGCTGACAGGTCCAGTTTTTTTGTGGACCTTAGATAAGCCAATGCAATATCTAAAATGTATGCCTTTCAAATGCCACACATCAACTGCTTGATCAATTAGACAAAGCTTGATTTTATTGAGCACTGGATTAAACAGGGGGTATTGGCTCCAATATAGTCCTTGACTCCAATATTAATTAAAAAACTTTTTTGACCAGCTTACATCCCTAAAAGTTTCAGTTTATTAAGTGCACCAGCACTACATGTAGAATATTCTACATGTACGGTATATATGTTACTGCTTATTAGATGATATAATAATTTAACAGTAATGATTGACAGTATTTGCAACATCTGAAAGCAGTTCTGAGAACCTTTAAATGAGAGGCATTCACAGCAAACCCAAAAAAAGGGAAACTGGATCGTTGAAAGGTATCTAGCCTTCCCCTTGGCTATGGGAAGGTACTTCCCCGAATTAATAAAACATTAATGATTGTGACTTACTGGAGCCCTAATTGGTTTGTGTCTAGTTTTCAGTCCATTGACTGAGTTTACTAAAGAAAGCACCAGATCCAGTCCAGTGGATGAAGCTGTATAAGCTGTCTTTTTGTCAGGTAAATGTGGTTATGCTGCATTTTTCTGATGATTTGGATCATGACCAAAAAAAAATTGTTTTTGGTCCTTTCAAGTGGGATTCAGGTAGCTGGTCTTTACCCTTAAATACTTCCTATTGTAATGCCATTTTACACTTTACATTTTTTTTGCTGGACCAAGGTATGATTATGAAAGAGGAAGAAAGTTGAACAGGAAACATATGGTGATTCTCAACTATGCATTGTATTCACCAGCTTATATGTGTGTATTTGTGCTTATCTGGCTAAACAACACACACATACACAATATACATGGCGTAATTTTTTACTTAAATGGGAGTGGGCAATTTGCAAATGATATTAACCTTACAATGAGGTTGACCTCCGCTTTATCACTTTGACACTTGATAAATGCCACCTAAGCACTGGTGACTGTGAGGTATAATGAAACTACCCACTGAATGGCACATACAGTGTGTTAGCCATTATACTGCGTATACTGGAGCAATTAATCCAATTCAAAGCAATACTTTTCTTTTTGGTGTATCTGATCGAAACACTAGAACTAGTACTAGATATTGCATACGCAGGTTAGAATGCAATATGGCTACATGGACAAAGCGTGTTTTACACAGTCCTTGTTGCTGTGTGTCATTTTCCCTAATTTAGTTTGTGGGTAAGGGGCAGCCACAGGTTAGGGAGCAATGTTTTACAGCCAAAATCAAAAGATTACTTTCGTAGGTTTAGGCTTATAATATGTCAGTGGATTTGTGCGATGCATATTTTCATGTTTGAGGATGGCAGCCTCAAGAGACACTTCTAAATGCATGAATCCCTGGGAAACATGTCTCGTATATTATCAGGTGGAAAATTGTACTGCAACTACTGTGCATCCAAAATTATTCGCAAATACTTTGTCACTGTACTTAAGTTGATTTTTATGGTATTAGTACTTTACTTAACTTTTTATTTTCACTTATTAAATCTTTTTTACACAAATATCTGAATTTTCTAATTCTTAGATTTACGAACCTGGCTCAATACTTTAGTTTTAATCTATCTGGTAAAATTATCAATATTTTTTCTTCTCATTGTACACCATTTTCAGCCCATCAATTTATTTCTTCTTATTGTGCAGCTTTTTTTAATTATCATTGATGTAAATTTCCCAGCTATCATGCACCACAGACATAAGCTAGCCTATGAAGCAAACAACAAGCAAGGCAGAAGGCAACAACAAGTGTTGGGCTAACATGAATGAGACCGAGGGAATCAGCGATGTAAACATGACTGAGAACAGAGACAGTCCTGATCACATAATCATCATCTTTTCTCTGCCTGTGTGGTTGTTCAGCCTGGATACAGGTCAGTGGAGGGAGTGCAGCATTAGGGTGGTGTGGGAGGACTTGGAGAGGTTTAACACAAGTCATGCAGCTGCATTTAGGATCCTGTGCAGTGGACGAATAGCGTTCAGAGGTACACTTGCCAGAGGAGAGTTGCAGTAGTCCAGTCTTGAAATGACAAAAAAACGAACAAGCACCTGAGCAGCATGTGTGGACAGAAATGGTCGACTCCTTCTGATGTTGTAGAGAAGGAACCAACAAGAACGAGTCGCATTAGCAACATGTGAGGAGAGAACAGAGAGTTATGAAGAGTTATTCTGAGATTTTGACCTGCTGTGGTATCTAAAGGGAGGGAAGGAAAAGATGAGTTGAATGTTATAAGCATAGCAGTGGTAAGAAAACCCATGTAAAGATATGACTTCACCAAGAGAGTGGGTATAGAGGGAGAAAAGGAGCCGACCTGAGCCTTGTGGGACACCAGTGGAGAGTCTCTGCGTTGGGCAGATGTGGACCCCCTCCATGTTATCTGGTATGAGCGACCTTCCAGGTAGGAAGCAAACCATTCCCATGCTATTCCATTGATACCGCGGCTCCTGAGGGTAGTCTTATGGTTGACTGTCGAATGCTGCTGAAAGGTCTAGGAGGATGAGTACAGATGACAGGTTGGCTCATGTAGTTTCTCAGTAACAGCCAAAAGGGCAGTCTTTGTGGAATGTGCAGCTTTAAAGCAAAACTGGTTTGGATCTTGGAGTTTGTTCTGTGAGAGACTTTGAAACAGTAGTTGGGTAAAAAAATAAGTGATATATTTGGAGAATTTTCAATCCAGCCCCTGCACTTATGGAAAAACCACTTGTTATTGATATTTATATTGTTTAAATATGTTTATATCAATTACCATGTTATATGTAACTTTTTCTTGTTTTTACATGCATGTCCATATCTGTAAATATATGCACAAAAACATACTCAGGCAATTATCATAATTTCTGACAGTTATCCAGTGTATTAAATTAAAGAAAATTTAATAAACATATCTATTTTTAATACATTTAAAAATTACATAAGATAATGTTTGATCTTGAGTCATAATGAAAACAGAAATACCATGAGAAACTATTTAATGCTTATTATTATATTATATTATGGTTACATCAGAGTTGCATACAATGAAAGATGTTAAGAGCTAGGAGTTGTCCAGGAATAGAGATGCATCTCTTAAAATGAGTTACATTTTGCTGAGATTATATTTCAGGTCATTATCTGTCGAACAAGCTGAGATCCTAGTGGAAACATGAGTGTTTAAGAAAGTAAAGTAGAGGATTAGTTGTGTGTCATCTGAATAGCAATGGTATGAAAAAATGTGAGGATATGACCTCACTAAGAGAGTGGCTATTGAGGCAGAAGAGAGTCAGTGAGTCTTGTGGGGTAAAAATCAAGTGTGCATGGAGTATTTTCTATATAATGACCTGATATGGCAGTCTTTCCAGGTAGGAAGCCATACTGTTATATGAATTTCAAGACTCTTAAGGTTAAATAAGATACTTGGTTTGAGCATTTTATGTGTTAAGTTTAAACACACTTAAACGGGAGAAAATGGCATGCGAAACATGTCTGGCCTCTGTATAATGTAATGGTGGGCCAGCAACTCCTTCTGACTTATATTTTAACATATTATTTTTCATGAATATGTATTAAATGATTTCCAGTGCCTTATTCTCCATATTCTATAGCATTCATGCATGCGCTGAAGTGTAAGTTTACGTTATCCAATCATATTTCAGCCATCGCATCACATCACGTCAAAATCTGCCATGAAGTCTTTAGAATCAGTAGTGTGGGCACTTGTAGCATAAAATACATATCAATGAAGATGTTGCTTTAACCAATCAGATTTCTAGATGGTGACACTGGGGCGATCTAGCAGGCATACAGCAATGTCACCATTTTCATGTATTTTGATTGGATAGTCATAGAGTGCACTAGTTAGAGCTTGCAAACCTGTAGCAAATTGCACAAGCTCAAATATATTTGTGTAAATGTAATAGCTGTGTTTTCATCCCACAATAGCTAACAAAGGAGAAGAATTCGATTTGGTCACAGAGATACTTAAAAAACGGAAAAGCTGGACATCGTGAGAACACAGTTCTTAAACTTTTTCATGAACATCTTCTTTACTGTAAAATTGACATTAAAAACACACAATTTGCCTACATTTTAAATACCCAGGAAAAACGCAATGCATGGAAAATACGCATTGGGATCATTTACGAGGTTAATATCAATGCTTCTTCTAGAGATGATATTATGCGGGCAGCACAGCTGTGGCAGCAGTGAAAGGAGACTTGTTGAATGCTGTTCATTGCGATTTAAGACACTACTGAAGGCCTAAGTTAAAAATGCACTGCTGATATAATGCAAGGTCAAAGATTTTTCCCTCAGAAAATAAAAAATGAAAAAGAAATAGGTTCCCGGGCTTTTCCTGTGACTACAGAACCCACTAAAATCCCGCTCCAAACCACAAGGTGGCAACAGAATCATGTGTGTGCTGCCTGTTTGGGTTGAACTTGTACTTCTGCGGTGGATTGAAATGTATTAAAAAAAAACTTCAGCTTGTCAACAAATATCGTAGTAACAAATGCTCGGGTTTTCTCTCAACGCGATTCGGATTCGTTGCTGCTTTTTTCCCTCCTCTAAATTTATTAAAGGAGGAAAAGCGGCCTTTCGTGGTAGCAATTAAATGTGAGCTTAGTTTTCGTGCGTGAACTGGCTAAAAGATAAAAGCAGCTAAGCTAACCAGCATTAGCCGCCCGGATGCGGTGAAAGCGCCTGGGGAAGCTAACAGGCAGCGCGGCTTTAAGCTACGGACGGGCCTTGGAAAGGAGTTTCAGGGGCGACTTGAAGAGCGATGTCAGGCTGTCGGCAGCAACAGCAGCCCGTTCCTGCGTCGGGAACTCCACCGGGAACTGCACCAGGAACGAGCTCAGGCAGCACCGCCACCGCTACCGTTGCTAATAGCGGAGGGAGCAGCGCTAATGCTAATGGCAATGGCATTTCTTCGCGAAGTGTCGGCTCAGGGAGCGAGGTGCAGCTCCTGGGTACACAGAGACCCAGTTTATCCGGTAGCAACTACAGCAAGAAAAGACCTCTCCATAACGGCCTTATTAACCCTTATGAGGATAAGAGTAATGATTTTGTATGGTAAGTAGCAGCAGCTACGGAACTACTGTAGCTCAACTCCTTATCACCTACTGCAGACTTATAATATAGAAACAAAATCTTCTCTTCTCCCAATATATGATCTTTTTTTCCCCCCAATATTTCAGTTACAGTATGCGTTTTATTTGCATATTAATGCAGGCTAAGAGCAGTGACCCTTTTCAGGTTTATAGCCTTTTCAGAGATTTACTGAAACCACTGAGATTATGGAGCGAAGTGTCAGAGATCTGACCACTGCCTGTGCTCATGCTCTGTCTGCTCTACTTTATTTTATTACTCTGAATTATTTTCACAACGATTATCCAGCATTAACCCTATTTAATAGGGTGTGAAGAAAGAATTTTACTCAGCTGTTATGTACATGTGACAAGTCAAAAAGCTCCTTTACACATTTACTCACAATCTGATTCCACTATGTGTAAACATTAGAAATGGGAGTTTTGGAACCAGATTGTGTATTAAACATTCTTACTATTGAAAAATATTACGACTTCTCCAGTGGGTTATGTTCAGGGAATTATTAATTGGTTTATTTGCATGCCACATCATTTCTGATTGTTTTTAACTTGTATATCGTGATCAAAGACCAGTCATGTTTTTATTTTTTTAAGTTTTCATTGTGGATGAAAGTTAAGTACTTCCTCTTAACATCTCTGTTTCAGTCCCATATGTTTCGACATGATAGAGGAAGCACACATGACTAAATGCGGTCACAGTTTCTGGTGAGACTTTTTCAAATGTTGGATTCTTTACATTGTTATGTATTGAAAGGATAAAGTTGCTGATATTTGACCTTCAGAATTGATGTAGAGTTCATTTTTGCCTTTTTACCCCTAGTTACAAATGTATACGGAGGAGTTTAGAGGACAGCAACAGGTGCCCCAAATGTAATTACATTATTGATAATGTGGATCAGTTGTACCCCAACTTCTTAGGTAAGTACTTCTCTTACTCTTTACTCTGTGTGTGTTGTGTGTGTGTGTGTGTGTGTGTGTGTGTGTGTGTATAAATAAAATGAGAGAGAACATTTTACCGCAAATCAATTTTAACTGCACTAATTTTATTAACGTGTGATTAATGCAGCACACATTTCTGTTTGACCATTTTTATAAAAAAAAATATAAATAGAAAAAATATATAAAAAGCCAAAATAAAACCTTTAATGCAACACATTTATTCGCAACGTACTCTCTGTACTCGGCTATAAAAAAAATAATAATAACCTCCAGCAAAAAATCATTTAGAATTACTAAACGATGGTTTTACTGATGAGCCAAGTCTCAAATTAAGCACCCAAAACTACCATGATTCTACTTCTTCTTCTTTTTTATTGGCAGATCGCATTCTTAAGTAGAGCCTTACCGCCATCTACTGTGATGATGGAGCAGAGATTTATGTTCCAAATAAAAAACGCCATGGTGCACACATCTGTCAATCAAAACATGGAAACATAGCAGAAGTTCAGTTTGGTGTCCTGATAATATACATAATTTAAAACACCATAATTACTTTAAAACAGTTACAAGAATTTTGTCTTCATGCTCTAATTTTTTTGCTCTCAGTGTGACTGTCCCAAAGTTACAAACAGTTTACACAATAGAAATTTGTTAAACTACACCATAACATAACCATAAATACATAACATAACACACATACATAAAACTCCACGGAAAAAAAATTCTATTAGTTTTTTGGTCTATTGTGCGATACGCGAGAGACCGGGAAAACAAATTAGTTATGTGGCAAATGCAATTTCGTGAGAAAAGTGAGGCATTACTGTGTGTGTGTGTGTGTGTATGTATGTATGTGTAATCTTCTTATGTTTTATGAAATTCTGCAGCTGTGTAGCTACACGGAACATTTATATTTTACTCTTTACCTCCTCTCGTGTGAATATCATAATAGGCATCTTGTGATCTGATTTAGTTTGCTTTTGGAGCTGGAGATGGTTTAGGACCAGTGTTAATGATACATTTGTAGTGTAAATGATAATGCATCGGATGTGTCCTAGATCTCGCAAGTCTTCAGTGTTGCCACGTTCAACGGTTTAGCGACAATGTCAGTATGCATAATGGCTTTTGGTTTGGTTGAGTTTTGTTTAAAGATTTAAACAGAATGCTTGGACATTTCCATGCATTCTATCTGCATTATGTATAATATTGCTGTATTAAAGTAGACCCATCTAATTTGACTACTTTTCTGTATTAATATAGCAATTTCTCCTTTTAGTTAACTATTCTTTTTGATCTCTACACAAAATTCCTGTTTTCCTCAAAGTGACATTTATGATATGTCATCATATGTGCACTCCCTGTTGCAAGAAAACAAAACTACATTTATTCCTGGAGAAATAAAAGCTTCAGTATGCTCCCTGTTCCAGACTCAAGTTGCCCAGAAACTGATTAACCTAGAAATTAGCATCTAACATATGACTTCTAGTTTTCTAGTTATGTGCATTCATAAGGGCTAATAATTAATTGAATTAGCAAGTCATTTATGCATGCTTTTCCGCCCTTTGAGTCTAAACTCTAGAATCTAGCATATTTTTTTGTCAACCAGAAGGTTGTAGTAGCATCAACGAAATGTATTTTCCACTGCTTCACTACTGTTATCACACAGCTGCCTAATTGTAATTCAGAAAAGGTTGCCTGTCATCTGTGCATGCTAAGTCATCAACCTAATAAACATTAATACTAGCAGCCAAGTCTACAACTTATCTCAGCCACTATGTGTGTAATGCAGCTCGATTTAAAAAATACCTTCTGTATATTAACGAGCTTTGAGGGTTATTACACCAACAGCTATGGCTGCTTCTGTCAGGTTTCCATTGTATTACATTCATCCCAGACTTGAAAAGCACTGTATTACTTGTAAAAATCCATGTAGGTTTAGACAGGTACAAAGACAGTTTGCATATATCTCAGAAAACTTTTAAATCACAAGCAGCTGAATTTTGGCAAAGGCCACATATCTATAAATGAAAAATTAAGGATTTTGAGAAATGTAGTATTACCTGCCTATAACATGTTTTGACATTTCTAATTTAAATGATGTAGAAATAACCCTGCCTAATGCATGGACAGGATTAGGGCTGCTGTTCTCAATTATTTTAGTAATCAAGTAGTCTAATGATTATTCCAATATTGATTATCGGATAAGACCTTTTTTCTGTTTTCAAGAGCAATACTAAATAACAGAGAGTAAATAATGTGTCTCTCAAAAAAAAAAAACCAAGTAATTGTTTTCCTTTTTTAGAAAAATTTTATTGCATAAAAGAATATCTGTGAAAACTAAACCCATTTAGTGGATTTACCGTATTTTCTGGACTATAAGCCACTACTTTTTTCCCCACACTTTGAACCCTGTGGCTTAAACAAAAAATATATGGATTTTTCCTGGGTTTTTCCCAGTTTCACAAGCTTCATGCCAAAAAACCGAGCCCCATAACATTAGACCAATGAAATTGCCGAATGGGTTTAGGTGAACCAATGAAACTGATATCAAATCGGGTGCGTTCCCACTGAATCGGTCCGCACCACATCATAAATATGGATGAGGTTCCTCTGACCGTTGGACTGTCTACAGGAAATGCAAATCATTCATCAAGCTGAAAACAACCGGGCAGGAAAAAACGCACTTCCCCTGTGTTCTGAGCTGCACGGCATCGGGAGAAAAGCTTCACCGATGGTGATTTTTAAACAGGCGACGATGCCAAAAGAAAAATCTCCCGAGAGAAATAGTTGTGAAAGGAAGGAGGAAGACAGTGAAAAATGACTTTCTTGGTAGGCTACCGTTTAGATACAAGCCGTGTAACAGACACTGTGTTTCGTTAAAGCCTGTGTAAAGTTCATTTGTTTCAGTGTAGACACCTGCGGCTTATAGACAGGTGTGGCGTATTTATGTTCAAAATAAAAACCTTATATTTGGCTGCACTTAATAAGTCCGGAAATTACGGTAATTGTCATATTACATATTACAAGTACTGATACAGTGTGTTCAAAAAGTCCCTCTGCAGTGTCTGTGTAGGTTATAAAAAGGTTAAGGGAAAATATTCATTTAATGAAATAATTATTCTAACATGTATTTATTTATTAAATCTCAGTATCGCAGTGTGATTTCTTGTCTCCGGCATAGGTCTAATAGATTCAGGTTTAGGCAGTCTAAATAATAGTTTTCAAATAATGAATGCACCATTGTGTAGACTATAAAGGTGGAAACAGAAATCCATGCAAAAAAGTAATCCTATGCCGTAGTTTCTGAATTTTTCACCATATTCACCGAGGCTGCCACACCCATGTTTACTGCCATGAATTATGTGGTTTTGCTTATTGTGATTAACTTAAAGACAGCGGGAGGCTATTAGATCAGTACGTTTAGCATGGATGTTGCATCATTTATTTTTCTGTTTTGCAGTTAATGAGCTGATCCTCAAGCAGAAACAGAGATCTGAGGAGAAGCGACTAAAACGGGACCACCCTGTAAGTGTGAAACAGTTTTTGTTTGGAGTTTTTTTAGACATAGACTGTATATACTGTAATTCTTGTAGTCAGAGAAAACTACTGAAAACTGAAATAATCATTAAGAAATCAAAATCTTCATAAATAACAATCTGACACGCATTATTCTGTATTTAAGTAACGTTATATGCTTTAATTATTGTGCTGTCTTTCTAGAATGGAACCAAATGGCAGTTTTTCCAAGATGTTCTTGGCACAGATCAGGAGCATCTGGATCTAGCAAACGTCAACTACATGTTAGAACTGCTGGTGCAGAAAAAGAAGCAGCTTGAAGCGGTTGGCATGACTTTTTAAAACAGCCAAAATTGATTTGACTGATCTTTTTTCTGTCTGATGTGGGTTTTTTTTTAACCAGGCCATTTTGAAATGTTCTACTACTAGACTACAGTCAGGGATATCTGACTGCATGACCTTATTAGTTGGTTGTGAAATGGACAAATTTGGTATCTAAACAGTCACCACACAAGTGGTGTAACACTACCAGCTTTTCATTTCATTTTAAATTGATGTTTATTCTTTTGGTATATAACACTGCAGATGCAGATGAGAAGAGACAAGACCCTGCCTTCTTAAATAAATCATTTGATATCTGGAAATGATATATCACAATATATTTAATTTTTTCAAAAAAATATTAAGAAATTGTCTACACAAAAAAGCGTTGTGGGAAGTTTTGCTCTGTTACACTTACAACATGCTTACAACACATTGTTACAACACACTTTATTGCTCTGACGAAAAATTGGGTTTTGCAACTAAGACAATTTAGGGAAATGCCCATCACTAAACATTAGCATTTAATATACGAACAATATGTATTTTTCCTTGTCACAGAATCCAAACAGAGCTTAGATCTTAGCTTTTGAGTCTTAATTGCTTGGTAAAGCCCTCAGCATTGGAATCCTGTCAGTCTTATCTTCTGTATAATACAGTTATTATTGTTGTTCCTATATAATAGATAGTTTGTCTGATGTAAGTGTAGAGAATCAGTTTCCATTGGTTTCATGCATGTGTTTGCTTCTCTAGGAATCGCAAGCAGCTCAGCGTCAAATTCTAATGGAGTTCTTAAAAGAAGCCAGAAGGAATAAGCGAGAGGTTGTTTGTATATCACATACAGCACTTCCATTATTTTTCAAACATAACAGAAATTTAGGAGGAGACATAACATTGTTATTTTCTTTTATAGCAACTGGAGCAATTACAGAAAGAACTAAACTTTCTGGAAGAGGACATAAAGAGTGTTCAGGTAAATTGAACCAGCACATGTAATGGCGTTGTTATTTGTTTTTTGGTAGTATAGTAATATTTGTAAGCTTATAGCCAGGGACTGTATCTCTGACTCTTTTCAGGATATGAGTGGGCTGTACCCACCTGTTATTGATATGGACCCCAACTTGGACAGCACTGTTCCCCAGTTTGGAGAAACGCACTCTCCTGCCCCCAGGTAAGGTGAATTAGAGCCTTGTTGGTCAAGGGAACATGCAGGCTGGTTTTGTCAAGGAACAGGGAGACACCTGATGTTCATACTCATACGTGACCGTATTTTTATTTAAGGGTTGTTTTTTTTGGCACAAATGTACACAACTTTGCCAAGTAAAAACTAATCTGCCACTAATACAAAATCCTTTTTTTTCCAGCTGTAGCATCATTGAGCCCTCAGAGTATATTCAGCCTCCCCAGTTTGGAGGAAGCTCACAGGTAACACAAAGTCTTCATGTCCGTATTGTGTTGTTAAATTTTGAGAGTAGCACACTCGTGTTTACCACAACAATTTTTTTTTTTTTAATGAAAAATCTGACTATTATGTTTGTAAAATATGTCTAAAAAGGGTAAAAGACAGACATCATACAACAGCACTCTGGCCTCTCGGAGAAAGAGGTTAACAGCACACTTTGAAGACCTGGAGCAATGCTACTTTTCCAACAGGATGTCACGAATCACAGGTGAGCATGAATATTTTCTAAAGCTCCACATTTCTTTGAATTTTAAATACAATTTTATACATAAATCTATACATTCAAAAGGTTCAGAAAATTGGATTTGCATTCAGGATATTTTTTTTATAAAAAAACAAAAATAAAATGCTCGAATGAAAAGTTTCTTAATCTAAATTAAGACTAGTATGTATTTTTGAGAGCTCACTGAGTATGGTAAACAAATTAAACATGTGCTCAATCCAGTTCCACCTGTGTCCAGTTGTTTGCTTGCATAATTAATACCACTGAATTTGGGAGTTCTTACAGCTACACCTGCAGATCAAATCAGTCCTGCTGTTTTTAAGACTAAAGAGGTGTCCCTAAAGCTTTGAGATGAGGTTGTTAGGAGGAAAAAAGCTGGAAAGCTTATAACTAGAGAAGCAGTGCTCTGAGTGTTATGAGCTCTGTAAAATCTATTATAGCAACATGGAAAATTCATGGCACAACCAAGATACTAACAAGTTCAGGCCAAACTGAATGCCCGGTCAAGAAGGAAAAGTGTGCGAGAAGTGTCCGAGAGGCCAGCTACAATGCTGTGCAGACATCAGCAGCATCATTAGCTCTTCAGAGAGCTGGGGTCTTTGCAGAGTGGGCAGAAGGAAGCAATTTCTAAAAAAAAAGGCTAACATGAAGGCATGCTAGGACTTTTGAGAAGGCATGTGACCAATTCCAAAGAAGGTTTGTTGGTTTGATGAGACCAAATATGGATATGGTCTATGGGCAAATCATATACAGTGCAACACCCTGGTAAAATCATTCCTACTATCAAGCCTGGTTGAGGTAGCTTCAGCTTTGTGTTGCTGTTTGATCGAGGTTCCAGTTTACCAATTATTAAAAAAAAAAAACATTTAGGCTACAGTGAATGATAATGAGTGAAAGCACTGGGCAGACTTGCTTTGGAATAGGTTGGAAAAAAAGAGGGTCTGTTTTAGGATGACTGAATTAAAGGCCAGACTTAAATTCAATTGAAAATCCAGGACATTACCTGAAAATAGCTGTTCACAAATCAACGTTCTAATTTGGCAGAGTTGGAAAAATTGAACAAAGGAAAAAATATGAAAATCAAATCAAACATCATGTGCAAAGCTCATTGGAACAGTCAAGACAACCCAAAGCTGTAAATTCTTCTTAAAATACCAAGTTTCAAATATCAATTATAGTGTATGTGAATGTGCAAGTTAACACACAGTTATCTACCATATTTTTCGGGACCATAAGCCGCTACTTTTTTCCCACGTTTTGAAACCCGCGGTTTAAACAACGAAGCGGCCAATACATGGATTTTTTCCTGGGTTTTTCCCAGTTTCACAAACTTCAAGCCAAAAAAACTAAACGACATAACATTAGGCTAATTAAATTTTCGAACGGAAACGAAAAAACGCACCTCACCTGTGTTCTGAGCTGCACGGCATCGGGAGGAAAAACTTCCACCGGTGGCGCACGACGATGACAAAAGATAAACTCCCCAGAGAAATACAGTGGTACCTTGACCTACGAGTTCAATTCATTCTGTGGACGAGCTCGTATCTTAATTTGCTCACACATCGAAACAGTTTTCCATATTGAAAATACTTAAAATGGCATTAATCCGTTCCAACCCTCAAAATGACACCCTGTTTTTATGTTTCATGTTATTAAATTGAAAAATGCATTTCTAAATAACAAATCTTGTATAAAAACATATTAGAAATAGTATGTAAAGATATAATAAGGTTTTATTCAGTGTATTTTCCTTGGAGATGGAGATGACTTAAAACGCCGGTGTGTGTGTGTGGAGGGGGGTAGAGGCCATAAGCGAAGGTGGAGGGAAAACTACTTTTTTTACTATCAATCCTGTACACTATGTATCCCTAAACTTTAACATTTTTACTTTTTCTTCTTAGCTTATCTTAATTTTCGGCACAATCTTCGCTTTCTGGCTTCGCTTCGCCATCTAGCAGCAGCGTCTCGAGCTCGTACCTCAATTTATTGCTCGCGTAACAGAGCAAAAAAACTACAGAGTGACCGCTCGTACCTCGGAAAACTCGTACATTAATGCACTCGTAGGTCAAGGTACCACTGTAGTTGTAAAAGGAAGGAGGAAGACAGTGAACAATGACTTACTTAGTCGGCTACTGTTTAAATACAAGCCGATGTAGCACGTTGTATCAGGGTCAAGGTATAGCTCACTAATCATATAAGCACAGACAGGTTTCCAAAACTCATACTTTTTATTTATCTTGGCAACAGCATTATGGGTTAGTCAAAGAAACTTAGAAATGAGCATCAGAAAATAATAAGGACATATTCCTCGGTCTCCACACACGCAATAATACCGGGAGAATGCAGTGGCTTGCTGTATTCCCAAAATACCGCTCTGCTCCTAATAGAAGCGCAACATATTGCATTTAGTGTCGTAGGTCAAGGTACCACTGTAGTTGTAAAAGGAAGGAGGAAGACAGTGAACAATGACTTACTTAGTCGGCTACTGTTTAAATACAAGCCGATGTAGCACGTTGTATCAGGGTCAAGGGATAGCTCACTAATCATATAAGCACAGACAGGTTTCCAAAACTCATGCTTTTTATTTATCTTGGCAACAGCGTTATGGGTTAGTCAAAGAAACTTAGAAATGAGCATCAGAAAATAATAAGGATATATTCCTCGGTCTCCACACACGCAGTAATACCGGGAGAATGCAGTAGCTTGCTGTATTCCCAAAATACCGCTATGCTCCTAATAGAAGCGCAACATATTGCATTTAGTGTTTTTCGTTAAAGCCTGTGTAAAGTTCATTAGTTTCAGTGTAGATTTATAGACAGGTGCTTATGTTAAAAATAAAAATCTTTCCTAAATTCAGTGGGTGCGGCTTATATAAGGGTGCACTTTATAGTCCGGAAATTGCGGTAATTAGCCAATCATGATTAAGCAGTGCAGTGCAGTTACAGTTTAGTTAATGTGTCTCTCTGTGAGTTTAACAGTGGTAGTTTGGTTGTTTGTACTAAAAGGGCTGGTATGAGTGTTTTAGAGAACTGATAATCTTCTGGGTTTTTCCACACACAGTAGTATGGAGTTTGCCACACAAACTGTGTTAAAAATTTTTTTGAGTGCCTTGTTGATGAAAGATCGAAGAAAAATGGCTAGATTGGATTTAGCTCGCAGGAATAACTTTTAAATAATCACTCGCATCTCGGTATGCACAAAATATCGAATTTTGAAGTAAATGGGCAGAAGACCACAAGGGTCTTCCCACTTCTTGTCAGGCAAGTACAAGAATCTGAGTCTATTATGGGCACAACTATGATACATAGCTTAAGATTCTTGTTCTTGCTTGACAGGAGTGGAACCAGCTGTTGCGTTCTTTTGTCGTGGCCCATCCACCTCAAGTTTTGATGTGTTGTATCTTTTGAGATTCCTTCCTTTTCTGCTTACTGTGTTTGTAAAGAGTGATTTTCTAGCTGCTAACGACAGGTTGGTTAACGGCTGCTAACATGGTGTTCCAGCCTGTAGACCCTTTTTGTTTTAGACGTTCGTGTGTCTTCATATGCCATCTGAGTTATGTGACAACAGTGAATGTGAAAATGTGCAGTGTTTAAATGTAAGCTTGTACATATTTTTTACAGATGACAGCAGAACTGTTAATCAGCTAGACGACTTCATGGAGTGTCTCTCCAAATTCACACGCTACAACTCTGTGCGCCCTCTGGCCACTCTGTCTTATGCAAGTGACCTCTATAATGGTTCTAGTATTGTTTCTAGGTAGGTATTTCTTTATATGCATTACATCAGCAGGTAGCATTATCAGAAAAGATGTAGTAAAACTTTAATAATTAGATATGTTCACAGAAATAAAAGTGTGTAAAAAATATTACATAAACAATTACATGGAATGGTAGATAAATTGTTTCAGTATTCCTTTTACTCTGAATAAATATCCATTGTTTGCTTCTCCGAAACATCCCCAAACTATTAAGCTTCCACATCCAGGTTTGACTGTGGTGGTGAGACAGTCTGCTAACATCTTTTGTCTTACATAAGTTCTTCTTTTAGAGCCAAAATTGTTACATTTTGGACTCATCTCTCCACAGAACTTCCTTCCAGTTTTTCACTGTCCAATATTTGTGTTTCCTTTTACTTAGTTTGTTGCATTTAAAAAAAAGGAACATGCACAAGTCTCAAAAGCAATAAAAGACTAGGTGTTTTTTCACACTTTTTTTCCAGGCCTACATACACTTATACTTAAGCTATCATAAAAACAAAATGTTACCATATGCTTCGGTTGGCAAGATTTAAGGTTTTTATTTGTCAATGCCGCCATATGTGCAGACATACAAAGGAAAAGTTTGCTATTTGGCCATATTACTTTTAAATATGGAGGAAAGGGGATAAGAATTAGTATTGAGGAACACAATTCCAGTTGTGAATCATTGTGGTGTTAGAAAAGGGACTGGTACACTTGTAAAATAAAAGGCATAATTTTATATAACTAAATAAATATATCTTACACACTACCAAATCAAAGCTTTAAGATGCAGTCAGTAAATTAAAACTTGGTCCAAGTAGCCATGCTGCATTGAATAACATGCACTTGAATTAGCATTATAATTCTGAACATTTGTTATCCACAAAAGATGAGGCAGTTAGCAAGTAAAGCAACATCAATACACATTTGTCTTGTAACACAACATTTGTATCATCTTTTTGCAGCATTGAGTTTGACCGTGACTGTGATTATTTTGCCATTGCTGGTGTCACCAAGAAAATTAAAGTTTTTGAGTATGGGACAGTCATCCAGGATGCAGTGGACATTCATTATCCTGTCAATGAAATGACCTGCAACTCTAAAATAAGGTGCAACAATTTATTTTGGTTTATATAAAGTTATTTTAGGTACATTGTCAAAACATATTTGAATGACATGCATCACTACACACTCTGTTGCTTTTCCCCTCTTTCCTTCCTCAGCTGTATCAGCTGGAGTAGCTACCACAAGAACCTTCTGGCAAGCAGTGACTATGAAGGAACAGTGATTCTTTGGGATGGGTTTACAGGGCAGAGGTCAAAGGTTTATCAGGTATATTGTCTAAATAAATTATTTTGTATGCTTAGCAGGTTGGCTGTAGCCACATTTTGATTTTTAAAATATATTTATGTATTTATTTCTTTTTAAAAGCTGTTTTAAAGCTTAGATCATAGAGTAACGTCAATGTAATACCGATAGCGTAGTGATTATTTTGGAATTGATCCAAAACAAGATCAAGGTCACAACAGGGTTAATTGTTTGAAATAGAAAAACATTTTTTTAATACAAATTACCACCCTACCAACATACTTCAATAGACACTTTTTTTCCCCCTTACATCTCCTTGGAATATTCCTGTGTGATGGGTCATTTTCTTTTTATTTAAAATCACATCCAATTAATTTATGTTTACGTTGTTCTAGGAGCACGAGAAGAGATGTTGGAGTGTCGATTTTAACCTGATGGATCCCAAGCTTTTAGCTTCAGGCTCAGATGATGCAAAAGGTGTGCAATTTGATTATTTAACTTCTATTTCAACTTTTAAACATTTAATGCTTGAATGATTAATCATTCCCTTCTTATTCCACTGTAGTCAAGTTGTGGTCAACTAACCTGGATAATTCAGTTGCCAGCATTGAAGCCAAGGCCAATGTGTGCTGTGTCAAATTTAGCCCAACGTCTAGGTATCACCTTGCATTTGGCTGTGCAGGTATGATACTCAATTGGATGTTATGTCTATAGAACATGTACATATTGATGGTATCGTTAACTGATCTCAGTATTTAATTGTCTCATGTAATGTTTGAATACTAATTAAAAGAATATAGCTAATTAGTCAATCTTTCACAATGCAAATTCTTCCACAAATTCTTCATTTTATGTGCGTCAAGACCACTGTGTCCACTACTATGATTTGCGGAACACTAAGCAACCCATCATGGTCTTCAAAGGACATCGGAAGGCTGTGTCCTATGCAAAGTTTGTCAACGGAGAAGAAATCGTGTCTGCGTACGTATATGGCTAAACCCTACTTACGCTCTATAATTATTTTTCACATCTGTGGGATTGCAGTAGTTCAGACTTGTTGGGGAGCTGGAAAAAGCTGTGCTGAAAGGGAAGCATATGAATGACAGTGTGCTATTGCTTCATTTGCTCACAGCTCCACGGACAGCCAGTTAAAGCTGTGGAATGTGAACAAGCCTCACTGCCTGCGCTCTTTCAAAGGCCACATTAATGAGAAAAACTTTGTAGGTCTGGCCTCCAATGGAGACTACGTAGCATGTGGTGAGTTAAATATCCCATTATACACATCATTATAAGACTCAACTGTGCCTTTTTTTTTTTTTTTTTTTTTTTACAATCCTGTATACAGAAACCCAAACAAGCATAGAATCTTAGTTTATTTGCGCTGCTCCATCAAACTGTGTCTTTTGCCATTAACATTAACATGGTATGCTGATCTATTTTACAAACCCTTGGTCCCTTAGGATATAATGGCCATTTTATGGAGAAATGTATACATGTATATACATTTCTTCTTCTTACATGTTGTCCCTCTGCTGCTCCCAGGAAGCGAGAACAACTCCCTATACCTGTACTACAAGGGGCTCTCCAAAACATTGCTGACCTTCAAGTTTGACACTGTGAAGAGTGTTCTGGACAAGGACAAGAAGGAAGACGACACTAACGAGTTTGTCAGTGCCGTTTGCTGGCGGGCTTTACCAGACGGGGTGAGGTTTTTCAGTGTGAATTCATAATTTCTTACTTTTTCACTGAATAAATGATCAGGTTTTCAAAAGTGAATTATTGAAGTGGAGTTATTCTGTTGTTTTTGATATTATAGGATGATTATTATTTACAATAATTTATATATTTGCAAAACATTTTGGAAAGCTGTAGTTATTACAATGAGTCTATTTTGTTTGGACGTGAATTTTTTCTTAACTTATTTGTATTTAGAAAATGTTTAAAATAGCTAAAAGAATGTACATTTTCTCAAATGTAGGTGTAGATTTAAAGTGTGTGTGTGTGTGTGAGAGAGAGAGAGAGAGAGTATATACTATACATATGCATTAAAGAGTGTGGCACTAGTCTTAGTTTGATTTGTTTTTCACTTTTTATAATAACCTATTTCTCAATTCACAGGAGTCTAATGTGCTGATTGCAGCCAATAGTCAAGGAACAATCAAGGTTTGTAATTTAAATATAAGTACAGTAAATCCCCTTTCTTTTTTATTATCCACATTTTAGTTCTTTCCCCCGTGTGTGTGTATTACTCATAGTAATATTCTGGTACCAATTTGTAGGAAAAACTAAGTGTTTTTTTAATTAACTATATTTGCAAACCATACTGTACATAATTGTGAACACAGTCGCTTTGCATCAACAAATGATGTTATGCATGTGGTTGCATGTCTATTGTGACCTTGTAACAGTGTCTCGATCTGGCCTTGAGAATCATTTAAATGCGCTCCATTTGGTCAGACATTACTCATGGCTATTTATACATTTCTGGCCACACTTCGTAACTTTGACGCCTGTAATCTGATTGTTGTGTATACACACTTCTTAGTGCTGGCTTTCAGCAATAATACACACATTTGAGCAACCTGACAATTTGCTTTTCAGAACAAGCCATAATCACTTTGATGACGAAATTACACAAAATCTGCCATGTCAGTCATTTTCCACATGAATAAGCTAGCAACTGCTGGCTTGTGAGTCCAAATCCATCTGGAAAACCAGCGATTTGTCAAGAAAAATTGAAGAGAGATTCAAAAGATATTTTGAGAAGTTTGAGACTCATTCATTTTCAGTAACCACTTTGTTCTGGTCAGTTCTGGAATTAGGATCATATGTATTAACCCTATGAAAAATCTAGGATCCAAAATAACCCTTTTTAATGCAACTGTTTCCTTTCATTAAAGGTACTCGAGCTCATTTGAAGGTCTACAAGAAACAATCATCAGATCCTTTGTTTTTTTTTTTTTTTTTTTTTTTTAAAAAAAAATTTTTTTTTTTTTTTATAAAAAAAATAAAATAAAAAAACGGGGAAATATTTCTAATGGAATGTGACTGAGCACAAAAAGAAGAAAACATTCTCTTGGACTCGGACACTGATGTTTTCAGAAAGACGTGCGCTCCAGTATAAGGACCGCTCGAAACCTCTAGGAAACAGATGTGGACATTTATGGTGGAAAAGGAAATGCCGACTCTTCGTTTCGAAGCCTCTTTTGGACGTTTGGCGTAAAATGCTTAATTAAAGGCATTTATGAATAAAAACTAAGCCTTCAGTAGAGGCAAATGTGATAAACGTTAGAGCTGTGTGAGTACCAAGCCAAAGCACAAGACCAGAACACGATGAAATGATTTTTTGCTGTACAAATAATCAAATGCTACATCATTCTTTGAGCCTGTAGTATCCACATATTCTTTTCATTTGCTACAGTGTCTGTTTCTAAAATTTCCACTCCGTTTGGTTAATGCCGCTGGACAAATAATTACCGGGCCTTCTTCAGTTTATGTTGCTTATGTCAAGGGACCTCGAGACTTGGCTGCCTCGTGCAAATAAGACAGATTTCCTTTAAATGCTTTGTAAGTCATGTGGAAAAGGAGATACTAAACTGATTTTTTAACTTTGTCATTAGTTGCCATGACTTTCTTATTCTTTTTTCCCCCTTGTGGACATATTTTGTCTAACTGAGGGATGAATAAGATGTTATGATGACACTATGTATTCTCTATTGGGATTATTTAATGACCACCCAAAAACACTGCTGCTCTTTTTATCATTAAATTTCTGTACAAGTATTATTTATTTTTATAATTTATAGAAACATTGTGAACTTCACACCCAATTATAGAGTGTAGGTTTTTTGGAGCTTGGACTTATGTTGCATCCCAGTAATTCCCTCTTTTGTGTACCCATTCTATGATTTTAACCTATTCATCTGAATGAATAAATGATTTTCTTTGCATCTGTGCATTGTTTATATTTTTGTCCTCTAGTTTGTTTAGACCTAGACTTTGGGTAAAGAAGTGTTTTGCTCATACTTGTCTTTGCAGAGAAATATTCGTCTTATTTTTTCTTTAATTACCAAGTACTGTCAAAGTATCATAAGTGAAAATGTCTGTGTGGAATTTAAAAACAAACCACAGTTTTACCCAGGGTGAGAAATGTTTAGAATATATTAATGCTTTCAGTAAGACTTAATACTTTGTAAGTCATGCTGTGTGTAGTGAATGACTGAAGTAGGGTCATATTAAAGAGAGAAAAAGATTAAACACATAATTTCTAAAAAAAAAAAAAAAATTCTAAAAAAAAAAAAAAAAAAAAAAAAAATTATAATAATAATGCAAAAAAGATGTTTGGGATGACCAGAACCCTTCATAGAGCAACCAGCCAAACTCAGCTAGCGGGGGAGAAGAGACTTGGTGAGAGAGTTAAAGAAGAACCTAAAGATCACTGTGGCAATATAAAACTTTTTGGCCTTAGTTCTATGCGGTATGTATGGAGAAAACCAGGCACTACTCATCACCTGTCCAATACAGTACCAACAGTAAAGCATGGTGGTGGCAGCATCATGCTGTGTGGGTGTTTTTCAGCTGCAGGGATAGGAAGACTGGTTGCAATCGAGGAAAAAATGAATGCAGCCAAGTACGGGGATATCCTGGATGCAAACCTTCTCCAGAGTGCTCTGGACCTCAGACTGGGCCAAAGGTTTACCTTCCAACAAGACAATGACCCTAAGCACACAGCTAAAATAATGAAGGAGTGGCTTCACAACAACTCTGTGACTGTTCTTGAATGGCCCAGGCAGAGCCCTGACTTAAACCCAATTGAGCATCTCTGGAGAGACCAAAAAAGGGTTGTCTACCAATGTTTACCATCCAACCTGACATAACTGGAGAGGATCTGCAAGGAGTAATGGCAAAGGATCCCCAAATCCAGCTGTGAAAAACTTGTTGCATCTTTCCCAAAAAGACTCATGGCTGTATTAGATCAAAATGGTGCTTCTACTAAATACTGAGCAAAGGGTCTGAATACTTAGGACCATGTGATATTTAAGGTTTTCTTTTTTTAATAAATCTGCAAAAACATCAACAATTCTGTGTTTTTCTGTCAATATGGGGTGCTATGTGTACATTAATGAGGAAAAGGAATGAACTTAAATTATTTTAGCAAATGGCTGCAATATAACAAAGAGTGAAGAATTTAAGGGGGTCTGAATACATAGATAGATAGATAGATAGATAGATAGATAGGTAGATAGATAGATAGATATAGACATATTTCAGTAATTAATATTTGTCTGCCTTTGGTGAGATCTTCATGGATGCATCAAACATGTATTCATGACATCTCAGGATAAACGGTTTGTTGACGAGTCTTCTGTCAAGGTGTCCAGAGCATGTGACGCATGCGCTTCATGTCGTTTTGCCAGAAGGTGGCAGTATGAAGTCAGTTTGCTGGCCTTTTTCACATACGAGACGAAAGCTAAAGTTGCAGTTTTTCAACACATCCTGTGATTGTGAATAATGTCAGCAAATTTAACTGGCAATCACTACATAGTCCCTAAATGCCCAAAATACAAAGCAAACATCGGCATTTCAGATTAATAAATTTCCCATTGATGTGCTTGTGGTAAAGAAATAGTTTTGTGCTATTCACCAAGATAAAGGATAGGAAGCAGTTACATTTGATGTCAAAATTTCATAGAATCTACTGTAACTACTTGACAGCTACTGGCTCTAAAATGTAAGAGTGTCTCGTGATTTGTTTGGACATCTGTTATCTAGGGAAATGTTTTCAGAACAACCAGCAGTGTATATGAGACCTGCTCCTACAAACTGCAGCTGTTCCTCTACTAGATAATTGAGCTGGAAATATATATTAATTATAACATATTTATAATATGATTAAATTATAATATATATAGTGATATATACAATTGTTAAAAATACTATTATTCTGTTATGTGTAACCATTCTGAGACCATAAGACCGGAAATGTGGATTAAATGTATGTAAAAGTCTGTGAATGTTTGATATTGTAAAGTGATCAGTGTTTTCTAGCTATTACTCTGTGGATGTGTTTAATTTCTCCACTGCTGGAGAACATGAAGACATGAATTGCTAAGACTAAAATGGAAGAACTTGAGTGTCATGCACAGAGACCTGACCTCAACCCAAGTAAACACCTTTGAAGCAGAACGCTGATTGCACCCCCACCTCTTCACCTAACATCAGTGTCTGACCTTGCTAATGCTCCTGGGGCTGAGTGAACACACATCTCCACAGATGTGCTTCAAAAATCTAGTGGAAATCATGTTCATAAGGGTGGATGATTTTATAACAGTAAAAGGAGGGACAAAGTTAGAATCACCTTTATTGCCAAGTATTATGGGTAGAGTGTTCAAACCTGATCCCAAAAAATTTGGGACACTACAAATTGTGAATAAAAAAGGAATGCAATAATTTACAAATCTCGAACTTATATTTTATTCACAATAGAATATAGATAACATATCAAATGTTGAAAGTGAGACATTTTGAAATGTCGTGCCAAATATTGGCTCTTTTTTTATTTAATGAGAGCTACACATTCCAAAAAAGTTGGGACAGGTAGCAATAGGAGGCCGTGTCTCTCAGAAGTCAAGATGGGCAGAGGATCACCAATTTCCCCAATGTTGCGGTGAAAAATAGCGGAGCAATATCAGTTTCTAAGGGAAAAATTGCAAAGAGTTTAAAGTCATTGTCATCTACAGTGCATAATATCATCCAAAGATTTAGAGAATCTGGAACAATCTCTGTGCGTAAGGGTCAAAGCCAGAAAACCATACTGGATGCCGGTGATCTTTGGGCACTGCAACACATACAGGAATGCTACTGTAATGGAAATCACAACATGGGCTCAGGAATACTTCAAGAAAACATTGTCGGTGAACACAATCCACTGTGCCATTCATTGTTGCCGGCTAAACCTCTATAGGTCAAAAAAGAAGCCATATCTAAACATGGTCCAGAAGCGCAGGAATTTTCTCTGGGACAAGGTTCATTAAAATGGACTGTGGCAAAGTGGAAAACTGTTCTGTGGTCAAACGAATAAAAATTTGCAGTTCTTTTTGGAAAACTGGGACGCCATGTCATCCGGACTAAAGAGGATAAGGAAAACCCAAGTTTTTATCAGCGCTCAGTTCAGAAGCCTGCATCTCTGATGGTATGGGGTTGCATGAGTGCGTGTGGCCTGGGCAGCTTACACATCTGGAAAGGCACCATCAATGCTGAAAGGTTTCTAGAACAACATATTTCTAGTTCTAGTACAGCATATGCTCCAATCCAGACCTCGTCTCTTTCAGGGAAAACCTAGCATTTTCCAACATGACAATGCCAGAACACATACTGCATCAATTACAACATTTTGGCTGCATAGAAATGTCAGCCTGCAGTCCAGATCTTTCACTTATAGAAAACATTTGGCGCATCATAAAGAGGAAGATGTGAAAAGAAGACCTAAGACAGTTGAGCAACTAGAAGCCTGTATTAGACAAGAATGGGACAACATTCCTATTCCTAAACTTGAGCAACTTGTCTCCTCAGTCCCCAGACTGCAGACTGTTATAAAAAGAAGAGGCAATCCCACACAGTGGTAAACATGGCCTTGTCCCAACTTTTTTGAAATGTGTGGATGCCATGAAATTAAAAAACAAATTATTTTTCCCTTAAACATTTCTCAGTTTAAACATTTGATATGTCATCTATGTTGTATGCTGAATAAAATATTGAAATGTGAAACTTCCACATTGCATTCTGTTTTTATTCACAATTTTTTCAGTGTCCCAACTTTTTTGGAATCAGGTTTGTACAAGGATTTAGTTATTTACATTTATGCCATTTCGCAGATGCCCTTATCCAGAGTGACTTCCATTTATCTTATTAGTACAACTCAACAGATATGGGGTAAAGGCCTGGCTCAGGGGTGCAGGAGTGGCAGCTTGGTGTGGCTGGGATTTGAACTCATGACTTCGGATCCAAAGTCCAATGCCTTAACCACCAACTACCGTTACCCCATTAAAATAAAATAAAGTAATAAATAAAGATAATGACATTAACAATACATTATTTCCCAAATATGTTGGTTCAATAACTTTGAGAATGGATTTGGATTGTAATTAATATCAACACTTTAATACAATGGCTCAGGACCACAGGTTGCAATTTAATCACTGCATTCATTGATGGAACTGTAATGTATGGACATTTGGTTCCACCCAGATGAAGATGGGTTCCCTTTTGAGTCTGGACCCGACTCAAGGTTTCTTCCTCATACCACCTCATACTTCCTCTTTTCATGTGTAGTCTCCTGTCACACAGGAAGTCTGTGATTCAGTTTGAATCAGGTACCCATAGCTGGGAGAGCCTGTCCTGTAGCAGAGTGGGGATGATTATGTTAAAGGCACATTTAAAATTCACAAACAGGATCCTGGTGTAGTTTCCTGGGGAGTCCAGATGCTGAAATATGAAGTGGAGGGCCAAGTTAACATCATCTACAGACCTGTTTGCTCTGTAGGCAAACTGTAGGGGGTCCAGGAGTGGGAAAGTACTTCATTAATACAGATGTCAAAGTGATGGGCCTGTAGTCATTAAGTCCTGTAATCCTACGTTTTTTTTCCCCAGAACCAGGATGCTAATGAAAACACCGATCACTGAGGAAAAAGCTGATCAGCTGATCATCAAGTTGGGGGGGCAGAGTCTGGTCCAGCTGTTCCAGGATGGAGAGAGTCATTCTTGTGATGGGGAGAAAGGGGAATGGGTGATGAGGTGTGCAGCTGTGCAAAGGCTCCAGTTCCTGCTGGGGAGGAATGGTGAAGCCGATGGGGTGAAGCTGATGTGTGATGTTGCGTGGGATGATATTAGCGATGTCCTATTGCCTTTCAAAGTGACAGTAATACTCATTCAGGCTGTTGGCCAGATTCAGGTTGTCTCCACTTCAAAATGCAACTTCCTTCTCCAGGCATAGCATCTCTCCCCTCTATCACACACATTTACACCTCACGCTGCATCTGCAAAGCCAACAGCATTTTGGACGACTCCACACACCCCTCACACACACTTTCCACTCTCCTACCATCAGGGAAGCGGTTCCAAAGCATTTGGGCCGTCACATCCAGAGGGTCTAAATGCAGAAAGCATTTTTTTTCCCTCAAGCCATCAGGCTCCTTAACACATAGAACTAAACTCTTTGTACTGAGCTGCTACAAAACTGAACTGATACACACACATACTCATTTTACACATCCATGTCTTCAGCATCACCCATAATATATTTTTTTATTATTACATAATTGTTTACATGCTGGGTTTTTTTTGCACATCCATTTGACTGTGTTTATTTATAAGTACACTCCTGTATCCAGTCCCCCTTTGCACACTGTACTGTATAATACACAGTAGGTTTACTGGCGACATTATTTTGTGTTTTGTGCATTTGTCCCTCACTGTCATGTGTTATTTTTGAGTGTCTTTTGTCTGCACTTTTGCACTTTATGTGGTGAAGACACACCTTAGTCTTTAGCTATGTGTTCTATTATGTAGCTTTATGTTGTTTTATGCTGTTTTATGTAGCACCAGGGTTCTGGAGAAACGTTGTCTCATTTCACTGTGCACTGCGTCAGCTATATAGAGTTGAAATGACAATAAAAGCTACTTGATTTGACTTGAGATGTCTGAGTCTCGCTGTGAACCAAGGTTTGGCATTGTTGTAACTCACCCTGGTGTATGATGGTATACAGCTGTAAACAGAAGCTTATATAAGATCCTACAACCTCTTTGTACTCATCCAGACTGTTGGTAGTGGTCCTGGAATGTTCAACAAGCACATATTGGTTTTATTTGTAAAGTGGCCACATTTAAATAGCATATTTTTTTGTATATAATATATTGCATATGTAGCATATATTGTTGGAGGAATATGACTTAGTAGGAAGAGAAATAATGCCTTTTCATTGCTATGCATGGAGTCATGTTTGTATTATGTTGCATTGCTGCCATGACCTTTTTGTTTGTCAATTTTATTGTTTAACACATTGTCAGTCTTCCCTCAGCCTATAACAGCATTAAAATAATGATTTTCAGATCTCACTTACCCACATTTTATTAACAATAGAACATGAAAAAAGTAATTATTTAAACAAAAGAAATATAATTTTAAGAAAAAAGGCAATTTATAAGTCTGCAATGTGTCATAAAAAAATTAAACACGGTAAATGTTTTCAATTGATGAAACGTCTGGACTACAAACAGATTAGTTTAAGCACCTATACACAATACCATGCTGTTGTAATAGTTGCAGTATTGCAGCCTTTTATTGAAAAAAAAGGAACCTAGTTTGGATGGAAACACAAACTGTATTGCTCTTAAACCTTGCTGGTAAACCTTTCATCACTGATGATGCCTCTCCAAATGTGTAAGCTGCCCATTCCATAGGCACTAATGCACCATCAGAGATGCAGGCTTTTGAACTGAGCACTGATAACAAGGAGGACAGTGCGTCTCTTCTTTAGGACAGAGCTTGGGATCTTTGTCTTTTTGCATGACCCATCTTTGTTCAAGCCTTAGTTATTGAACTCTATGGATAATTCCATGTCTGCAAGGTTCCCATGCCCTGTAGCTGCAAATCGACCCAAATCATCGCCCGTCTGCCACACACTCATCAGTTGGTATAAGGTGTTTGTGTTGATATGCTGTGCCAAATGTGGTGATATGCATTATGGCCAAATGTTTTTTTTTTTTTAGAGAGAAGAAGCTTTCTCCTGGAAGCCCTTCCAAACAAGCCATCAGTCTTTTTTTTTATTGTGTTGACATGAACTTTCACATTTAACATATTAACCAAGAATAGCAAACTGCTAAAACTTGAACTTTAATAAAGGTTGTCACACTTGTTGGTTCATGATCAGTTAATAAGAGACATTTAGATGCCCCTACTAGCCACTACTTAGCCTCTTTAATCCTATGGAAGCAATAAGGGTGTATTTCTTTTCACACGTTTACTCCATTTTGGCCTAATTTTTGTAAATAATTAATAATGATGTTTAATATGTCATGAGTTGTTGTTTACCTGAGGTTAAAATTACCTAATTTTAAGCCCTTATAAGGACTTGATGTTTTTTATGTCCTAAAAAGTAAAAACATAGAATTCATTAAGGGTGTATTTAAATTTTTCACATGATTGTATAAAAAACTACAGTGCAAGAAATACGAGAAACATAATAATTAAACAGAACAGTTTTTCAATATTTCTTACACAGTTGTTTAGTCTATATCTGTCTAACAAATATAGTTGGTTTTATTTCCAAAAATATTAACAAAATAGTATCCTTCTTTGAACAGCTGCATTCCTAAGCAGGCAGTTACAAAATATCTAAATGCATCTTTCTTCGTCTTGCAAAATGTGTTTGTTACTATACAGTCCTGTTCAAAAGCACTATGATGTAATAACTAAAAATCCACATATTTTTTTTGCTCAAAAAGGTCATCATTCATTTTTGATGTGTAATAGCAGCTTTTATCCAAGGCAACATTTTCTCTTAGAACCCAAAACAAAGGTAGCTTTCAGGGTTGCCAGTTTATTTGGCTTTTAAACTGTGTTCCACAAGCTATTGAAATCATCACTGCTGCGTATCTGCATTATGGTCCCACTGAGACCTAAAGATTCCTCACTCCCTGTCTCTGCTAGCTATGACTGTAATGTTAGGATCCACATCTAAACAGATCAGCACATTATCAGCAATTTCTCCTGGTAAATGTGGAACTTGCAGGCAGTTGATTGCTTACAAGCAATGATTTTCAAACAGACGATCACAGCCAACATACAGTGGTGTGAAAAAAACCTGATTTCTTATTTTATTGCATGTTTGTCACACTTGAATGTTTCGGATCATCAAACTAATTTAAATATTAGTAAGATATAACACAAGTGAAAACAACAGGCAGTTTTTAAATCAAGGTTTTTATTATTGAGGGAAAACAAAATCCAAAACTACATGGCTCTCTGTGAAAAAGTGTTCCTACAACAAAAAGAGAAAAAAAGTAATTGAGATCTATCAGTCTGGAAAGAGTCATATAGTCATTTCTAAAGCTTTGGGACTCCAGCGAACCACAGTGAGAGCCATTATTAACAAATGGCAAAAACATGGAACAGTGAAGAACCTTCCCAGGAATGGCTGGCCAACCAAAATTACCCTAAGAGCACACCGACAACTCATCAAAGGGGTCACAAAAGACCCCACAACAACATCCAAAAAACTGCAGGCCTCACTTCCCTCAGTTAAGGTCAGTGTTCATGACTCCACCATAACAAAGAGACGGCAAAAATGGTCTGCATTTTTCCAAGACAAAAAAACGCTGCTGAGCAAAAAGAACATAAAGGCTCGTCTCAGATTTGATAGAAAACATCTTGATGATCCCGAAGACTTTTTGAAAAAATTCTCTGTGGACTGACGAGACAAATGTTGGGAAGGTGTGCGTTCCATTACTTCTGGCATAAAAGTAACACCGCATTCCAGAAAAAGAACATCATACCAACAGTAAAATATGGTGGTGGTAGTGTGATAGTCTGGGGCTGGTTTGGTGCTTCAGGACCTGGAAGACTTGTTGTAATAAATGGAACCATGAATTCGGCAGTTCACACAAAGATCCTGAGAAAGAATGTTCGGCCATCTGTTCGTGACCTCAAGCTGAAGCAAACTTGGGGTCTGCAGCAGGACAATGATCCAAAACACACCACCAAGCACCTTTAAATGGCTAAAGAAAAACAAAATGAAGACTTTGGAGTGGCCTAGTCAAAGTCCTGACCTGAATCCTATTGAGATGCTATGGCATGATCTTAAAAAGGCGGTTCATGCTCGCAAACCCTCTAAAGTGGCTGAATTATAAAAATTTGGCGTAGATGAGTGGACCAAAATTCCTCCACAGTGCTGTAACAGACTCATTGCAAGTTATGCAAGCACAAACACTTGATTGCAGTTGTTGCTGTTAACGGTGGCCCAACCCGTTATTACACTTTATCACACAGGAACATGTAGTTTTGGATTTTGTTTTCCCTCAATAATAAAAACCTTCATTTAAAAACTTCAAGTTGTATTCTCGGGTGTTATTTTTTACTAATATTTAAATTACAATTATGTCGCCGGCCTAGGGGACGCCAAAAAGCATTTAAATAATGATCGAGATAAACGAAAACCAACATGGCGGCAATATATTAACGTGCTTGATATTTCTTTATGTACATGATTTGCGTTATTAAATGAGAATGTGCATGCATGTGTTTTTGGAGGATTTGATACACAACAGCGTTGCTGCGATTTGATTGATTGGTCATGCGGATCGAGATAACCTGTAATGTGGATAAGGAGGCGGAAGCTGAAGTAAATGCAAACAAATTTTGTTGAGAATACTCAGGAGATAATCCACCAATACTTGTAGCGAAGCAGTAATATCCAGTGGTGCGCCCGGAGGAGCACGGTCCACGAAGTTCTGTAAATGCAGAGACAGTTCGTGTAGAGAATCCACGGATCCACGCTATGGAAAGTACAGCACTGGGCAGTAACGGATAAACGTGGTGCAGACAGCCTGAACATGGAAAACAGCAGGATCGGGGTAATCCGGGGTGCCGTTGAGAGAATCCGGAGTCTGAGAGGAAGACCTGCCAGCAGAGAGTTGCAGTATTCTTGCAGTATACACCACTGTACATACTCACTGTCCACTTTCTACACATTGTCCACCTGCACATTTATGCAGTTATATAGTATGCAAATCATGTGGCATCAGCACAATGCAAAAGTTGGCAAGAATTCAGAAAAATGTCTGAACTTTAGACAGCTGTGTGAATTTTATACACTAAACAGCCTCATTCTTAAGACCCACACACTGTCGCTTTTCTAATGCCAACATACTTTGTGCTCGTTTCAGTTTCTTTTTGTGCAGTTCTTAAACTGTAGTTTCAGTCAAAACAACTGCCAACTTGGACACAATACACAAACAAGCAGCTATTTTTAATTCTGTTGTATTCCATAGCACAGATGTGCTTGTTATATGCTGAATCATACTAATGCTGTGTCATTATTAGTATTCAATTACATTTTAAATTTCATTTTACAATTTCATGTTTTAAATAATTAAAATTGGAAACCTAAGGCATATGTTGAAGCAATGCATATTTTTGCTCTACTTACAATTTACAATCAAACAGATTCTTGATTTGTGCTAAGGTTATTACTACTTTTATATTATTACAATAGCCTTCCTGGCAGCTCCATCCTCAGCATTCTCCTACCAATATACGCCATGTCCCTCTTCTGCACCATCTTAATCGGGACTCTCTCACTTTGTCCCCAAAATGCCCTACATGCACACGGTCCTTTCTAATAAACTTGTTTCTAATGCTGTTGATCCTCATCATTCCCACTGAACAGCTCAACATCTTCAGCTCTGCCACCTCCAGCTCCACCTCCTGTTTTTTAGTTACCCCTGTCTGACCTCTTCCCTGAACCTTACACTACAATCTTCCTCCTTCAGTTTCTACCATATGCTACTTTCCTAACTCTCCTCCTGTTCTTCATCACCTTCAAAGTCCTACAGACCACTATCTGGTGCTGTCTAGCAACACTCTTCCCTGCCAACACCTTACAGTCTCAATCTCCTTCAGGTTGCATCTCCTACATAGAACACTGTCCACCTGTGTGCACCTTCCCACACTCTTATACGTCACCCTATGCTTCTCTTTCTTTAGAAAATACGCATTTACCAGTGCTATTTCCATCCTTTTAGCACAATCTACCAACATTTGTCCTTCCACATTCTTCTCCTAAGGCCATACCTACCCATCACCTCCTCATCCAATCTGTTCCCTTTACCAACATGCCCATTCAAGTCTGCCCCAATCACCATTCGTTCTTTCCTGAGTACACCATCTACCACTTCATCTAACTCACTCCAGAATCTTTTCTTCTCCTCCATCTCACAACCCACTTGAGAAGCATAAGCACTGATGACATTTATCATCACCCCTTTAACTTCTAGCTTCATGTTCATTATCCTGTCAGAAACTCTCTTCACCTCCACTACACTCTTACTGTACTCTTCCTTCAGAATCACCCCTACACCATTTTCTTTCCATCCACACCATGATAGAACAGTTTAAACCAGGGCTGGGCAATTAATGTCTATAGGGGACCACATGAAAAATCTGAACTGTGTTGGAGGGCCGAACCAAAAATACCTTGAAATTAATTCTGCTTAATATTAATTTTCTCCAATTGTAAAAATCAGTAAATTATATAGTTTGATAAGCTGCTAGTAAGTAAAATAATAAAGCGAGTGAAGCAAGTAATAAACAGTAAAAAAAAAATCACTGTTTCATTTTATTTTTAACTTGTTCATTTTTACAAATACTAAAAAGGTGTTTTGCAGTATGTGCTTTTGATGTTTTCAGTTTAGTTTACTTGTTCAGTGAGAAAAATCCAGGGCTTGGGCTTGAAAAAGTGCACTGAAATCTGGCTGAATGTCTGAGGTGGCTATGCAAAGGACAGCTGATAGGTGATCATCAGTTATAGAGCATCTGTATCTGGATTTGCAAAGTTTTGTAAGAAGCGTTTGTTGAGTTTGCAGCAAAGCCTCTGACTCTTTTGCGTGCTCTTTGTCAAACAAACTCTTATATTTCTCCTTGTGTTTGGTCATGTGGTAGCGATTCAGATTGTAATCCATAAACACAGCGACTTGTGTGCCACAAACTAAGCACACGGCTTTACCTTTGACTTCTGTAGAGAAATATTTAGCAGTCCATGTCTTGTTGAAAACGCTGCATTCGGGAAATCAACTTTTCTATTTTTAATGTGAGACGACATTTTTTGGAGGGGCCAGGGGTAGCTGGCTAGCATCACAGGTCGCAAACAAACAAAGATATGCGCGTAAATAATATGTCATGGTTTTTCAAAATAAAAGCAATACAGTTATATTGCATGCACAGCATAAATACTTGTTAATTTGTGTTTATGACTGACATACCGCGGGACGGACAGGGATGCCCAAAGGGCCGTAAAATGCCCAGGTAGTGGTTTAAACCCCCCTCCAATGTTCCTGGCCTTACTCCCTTTCCACTTGGTCTCCTGAACACACAACATATCTACCTTTCCCCTCTCCATCATATCTGCTATTTCTCTCCCTCTACCAGTCATAGTACCAACATTTAAAGTACCAACTCTAATCTCCACTCTCCTCCACTTAACTTTCTCCTGCTTTCTTTGAAGACATCTTCCTCCTCTCCTTCTCCTTCTTCGGCCAACAGTAGCCCAATTTCCACAGGTACCCTGTTGACTAACAATACCTGTGGCTGTCGTTGGTAACCCGGGGGTTGACCGATCCGGTAGGAAATTCTGGTTTGTGATCCTAATGCAACCCTTCCCATTTATCCCCAAGAGTGCACTGGCTTGTGCAACCCTAATGGCTGGGTCAGTGTTGACTTCTGCCCCAAGTACATTAATTCCAAAAAACTGTGATAAATGCAAATGTCTCCTGTTTAGACTTCAGGTTGTAAAAGGTTGTGATCTTATGACTTTCTGTATAAACTATCTTATGATTATCTTATGAACAAGTGGTTGTGTTTTTGTAGAATTTAGTAGATAAATTACCTAGATTTCGGATTTATTCAAATAAGGGGCCACATCAAAGTCAATTTTTCTCCTATTTGTTTGACGTATAATTTAAGTGTTTTAAATGCATAGTAACAAGAAGGACTGGTCTTGTTACTGGCAGAGGCTTTCTTATTGACAAGGCTGGTACCCTGTTCTATTTGTCCTTTGTCCACGAGTCTAGAAAGCCCAAAAGCACAGTTTACCATTAACAAGTCTGTGAGTGTTTCAGTGTACACTTGCAGAGCATTTTCTTTGCACACTGTTTATCCTCCCAAGATAAAGGCCATGAATGTTAAATAGTGGTCTAATTTAGGTGCAGTGTTCCATGAAGCTCCATGTAAGTTCATAAATTACCAGAAATAAAAGTGTCTGGCAGGCTGGAAAGGAAAGGCTACTGCAGCTCATTCTGCTACAACACTTCATGTGGCGTGATACCCCTATGTTTATCTTTACAAAGTGCAGTAGAGTCGAAACAACTTGCATATGCAAGCTCTGCAAGTGAAATGCTGACTTAGCTTTATGGAACCTTGCATAACAGAGTAAAATAATTGTAACATACTTTATGGTGTTTATATCCAATACATCAATGTATAGAATGCCTAAAATTGATTTGACATGACTACACATTCAAGATGATAAACCTTCTATCTTGTTCTATCTTTTCTGTGTTGATTTTTCATTTTGCCTGCAACCAGATGTAAATCATAAAAAAATAAAAATATTAAAAAAAATGTTTTTTATAAGACATCATATCCAGTTTTGGAACATAATGGAACAGCTGAGAATGCTGACATCTGCATCTGTATCCACATCTGTATCTGTACCTGTTAACATATATTCACAGAAGTATTTACATTCAGAATTGAATTGGAAGTGGCTGTAGGCCTCAAAATGATTTTTTTTATATGGCAAAATGAATTCTAGCACCTGTTTGATTTAGCAAATATCTGCAGTGGATGAAAAATATGTAATATTAGATTTAATGCACGCTTGGCTTAAAATTGGTTCAAATTGTATAAGAAACAAGAATTTGCTAAGATATAGCAATGCTTTTGTCTAATTTTTTATTTTATTTTTCAGTTTAAGATCATAAAGCCACCACTCATTCGAACAGCAACATTGTTTAAAATTAAACACTATTAATCACTCACTTTAAGGGGCTTTAGTAAAGCTGAGTGGTGGCTATGTTTCTTGCCACACTAAGAGCAAAGAAAAAAATCTGAACTTTTTGTTCCCTTGCATATCGTCAGCATCTCTGATGACAAGAGGAATGCATAAAGCAAAGATCATCTTATGGCCACTAGAAATATATCAGTAATGCATTGGGGCTGTATTGTACAAGGTGATTTTCTAGTGCTAGCAAACACAGAGTAAGTCATATGGCCAATAAATTCAAGCTTGGGCCAAGATAAAGGTTTCAACAATATAAAAAGTCAAACCTGCTTTTTGGAATGATTTAAAAACACAAAATTGGTTTTTGCAATGGCCATCTCAGTCTTCAACCATTTAAATTCAAATGGTACCTTCTCGTCTGAATTGAAAGACACTACAACAAATATAAAGTACTCCTATTTTGCCCCCGGTTGCTTAGTTGCCTTCTGAACATCTGCAGCATAATACCATTAGTAACCAGCAACTCACAGGCAATGGAAAGAATGCTGGCTATTAATCTCTTTCCTCTGGAAAGCAAGGAGTAAAGAGAGCAACAAATATGGCTGCAGAACACACTGGGAAGAACAAGGTAGGCCCCTTGATTGTACTGGCAGCAAGAGAAATGGGCAGAAGATTTGACTCATCAGTTTCAAAGAAAGAGAAGGGTGAGTCCTTCAAAAATGTTAAATGTAGATTAGAGGATCAGGCATTGGGCAAAAGCTAATACAGAGTTCATCTCATTTACAGAGATATATCCTGATGTACTATTACTAACAGCATCTTGAGGCCCATCTCAATGGGAACTTGTCATTAAAGCAGTCTGATAATTAGAGGGGAAAGCAAGGACACAGCACATCAGTGTCAATGAATGTGTTAGACTGGTGTCAGTACCGTCTTGGTAAAATAAAAGGCCAATTCTACACCCAATATGGCTGGACAAGCACATAAACAATTTTATGGCACATCTGCTTAAGGGGGTGACTGGTATATTCTACACTGTATGTGTTTTATCAATGAGCTCTTTTAAACATTAAAGAACTTACTCTATCTGTGACTTTGTAGACGTTTCCAGTACAGAAATGAGTTGCCTCATTAGCAGTACAGGCCAATGAAGCATAAGTCTGTGCTGTGTAGAACACAAATATGATGGTTTGCTAAATATTATGTTTATTGTATCTGTACACTGCCAAACTTCTTACTGTCTCCTAATGGAATTGTTATAGAGATCTGAGATTATAGAATCCAATAGCATTTTAAACTATGGGAGCAAATGCTAATCCTGGTGAAGTAACAAGCAACAGACTGATAAAAGGATACTGTGAAAGCTGCTGTTCCAGGACCAGTCTTTGGCACAAAGCCAACTGATCTCTTTCTTATGTAAGAGGCAAAACAAAACACAGTGCATACCAGCACATTACTCTAATAGTATTCGGCTTTAAATACCATACCAAATGGCTGGATGAAGATACATTTGTTGGAGTTCAGATGATATTAGTGGTATAATCTAGAAGGCAATTTGTGATGCTCACTGCTGAACTACAGTCTATACTAGAAGAAAGACATTAGAAATACTACATGGACTAAATTTTTTTTTAAGATTTGTTGTGATTCTAATTAGGCAGAACCCACCCCATTTAAAATATTAGAGACATGATAATTGTTGACATTGAAGACTGTCCCTCTGTGCCTAGAAACTATCCAAGCCATTGACTTCTTTTTCTTCTTCTTTCACCTTCTCCCATTAGGGGTTGCCACAGCAGATCATCTACTCCATACACCCCTGTCCTCTACATCTGCATATTTAAACCAACTACCTGCATGTCCTTTCTCACCACACCCATAAACCTCCTCCTTGGCCTTCCTCTTTTCCTCCTTCCTGCTAATTCCTCAGCATTCTCCTACCAAAAGTCCAATCCACTGACTATCCAAAGTAAACAGATTATTGTACTATAATTAATAGTAATTTTATACTGTGTACTATAATTAATAATTAATAAAGTAATTTTTAAACACTATTTTATTAAAGGCAGAGCAGCACAAACTGAATATATCACAAGGATTTCTGAAATTAATAACAAAACAAGCTGAATAATATTTTCACAATCAAAAACTAAAGTGGCTTCTGCTATTGTGTTGAGCTCTTAAAATATTCCTTTCACAGCTGAAGTATGAAAACTATCAACAATGTAGAACAGAACACTGGGTTAGCTTCTTGCTACTAGCTCCTCAGGCATGGAGGTCCTGGAGCAGCTTCAACAGATTGGAGTTGCTGTTTATCGCAGTAGATATGAGTTCTGATTCAGAAAGACACAGCTTAAATTTGACTTAAAAGTTTTTGTCCTTATACTCAACCAATGTGAAATAATGAGCATATTTCCACTTTGAGAAATTCGTCTTGCTCTCGCCTCGACTCGCCATTACTGCTGCACAGACCTGAATAAACGGAGACACACCCACAGTGCTTCTTCTTCCTGTTTACAGTGGGTTATCCACCAATCCTACAATGCGATGCTGCTGTAAGCTAGTTAGACTGTAGTCTACACTTTAGCTAAAATTAATTCATTTATAAAAGTAACGGGAAATGCACCATACGGTAACGGTAACGAAGTTACTTTATTTTTAAAAGTAACACGTTACAGTATTAGTTACTGTAAAAAAAAACGTGTTACCGGTATTGCGTTACTACCCAACACTGTATATATACAGTATATATATAATATAAAATTATTATTTTTATTTTATTTATTTAATTTTTTGGGTCACAAGCCAAAATTTTTCTGTACCTGGAGTTCAATGTTCTCTGAAAGGACAGAGGCATAAATTGCCACTGTCATTTCTGGCATGCTGAGTTGGCCTATGGATAAAAAAACAAGAGAGAATTATTTCGCTTTTGCATGCACACACAATCTTGCAAATAAACTTGCATTTGTCTAACTGCTAAACTCACTGCAAAGCTGGAATGAGACTTTCATTTTTTGTATTCTTTAGTCCATGAGTTCAAAGAGTGCAAGATGGAAATTAACAGGCTCCAATGGTCCTGAAAGATAAGGCATATTGTCAGGCACTGCAGAAGTAATGAGAAAAGAATGTCATAAGAGCCAGGCAATCCCATGCTGGAGAAGAGCAAGAGGGAGAATCAGACTGAGGCCATGTTCACTTCTGCAGCCTCTTTGTCAAGGCATTGCACATTAACTTGTGCAAATGGGGGTTATGCAGTTGCGCCTTCTGCCTTATTGTGTCCTCCTGTTGGAGGATAATACTTATGCCAACTTACTCTTGCCTCATGCCCTACTCAACCACACAGCTCAAGGTTGGACCTTAAATAACTGATGTTCCTAGAAGAGGTTTTTTTTTCTTTTCTTTAGGTTAAAATGCAAAACATTTCACTGTGTGGCCACTCAACCTGCAGATCTGCTCTTTCACAATGTTTTCATTTGTCCTTTTATTACATGAAAGTTGTTAAAGATGTATATACATCCCTAAGAACTCTATATTACCGAATTCGAAAGTTTTCAACCACTTTTCTTTGTATGTGTGAAAATACCAGTCCTCATCATTACGAAGTCAAGAACTTTTTACCTTAATAACTGTACTTTTCATATTATCGGTTAATGAATGCAATTTTGCCAAATCTGTTTTTTTTTTCCTGTGGTGCTTTCTATTAACTCACAGATCAATGTGCACACATGCATCCAGTGGGAGCAATTTGTACTGAATAGCCTCATGCTGACAGATTTAATTACTATTGCCTCATGAAATCAATTTGAGAAAAGTGAAATATTGAAGAACTTAGTAGTCATGCTAACAAGCAAGGTGATGCTCTCCTGGTGCATGCAATGTGCAACAGATCCCAATCTGAAAGTTTCACTGTCCAAGGCTTGCCCACTCATGAGGCGTTGTAGTGGTTGTAAAGACAGCTGTTTGTGTGTGTGTGTTTGTGTGTGTGTGTGTGTGTGTGTGTGTGTGTGTGTGTGTGTGTGTGTGTGTGTGTGTGAGAGAGAGAGAGAGAGAGAGAGAGAGAGAGAGAGAGAGAGAGAATGATAAATGGTATCTGGACTGGCACCACAAAATTCAGATAAATATGGAAATAAATCAATGTGTTCAAGCAATGCATGGAGGGTGCTCACTGGAGAACTTAGGCAACTCAAGTCTTTGTGGGGCACTGTAACATAAGTTGTGAGATAACATGGAAGAGTGCCTCCATAAAAGTGCATGCCTAGTGGCTGTGTAGACTCGCTGCATTTGGCTATTGTGTTGCATAATCTACGATCACTATCACAAAGTGATATCCGTGTGTAAAACTTTTAGTGGTCAACAAGTTCAATTACAGTTTATGGGGAATTTGATTAAGGGGTAATTGACACAATATTGCTTTTTGTTGGCTTGTGGATTCACCAAATTACATATGTAAATAATTTTGAAGTTCAACCTGGGTAGTAATAAATTTCAATATTTGAGTACAAATTCTCTTGTGGTAGTTGCTCTTATGACCAGAACAGGCTGACTTTTGTTAGAGGGTTCAACCTCCCAGTTGTCTCTAATGACCTCTAAGATGTTCCAGGGGTTGTGCCAGTTCAATTATTCAAACAGGGAAACCCTTGTAAAGGCTTTTTAACACTTGTTTAAACCACTTTATCAGGCCTGTAGAGTCTGTGAGTGCTTTCACAACACTATGTGTCGAGCAGCACAGCAGCACTCTTTCTGAACATTGCACTGCTTCATCCACCTGGGCTAATATGAAAAGATATTCTTTTGTGCACCTGTCTAATGGAAGATGAGGTCCACTGCAATTTTTTTTCAAAGAAGGGTAAAGGGTTTAATGGCACTTTATAGATTATACTTTATAGATATAGACTTTATAGGCCTGATAGATTCAGCCACTGATATTTTTTAACACACCACCTGCAAATACAAATAGAAATTGGTTAAGAGATAGTTTAGTGTTTTGCCGTGATGATGATACTAACATCTAAGTTTTCTGTTTCTAAGTTTGAGGGGCCTATATCACACTATATAACTAATGCTTAATCTTCAAAACCTGACACTGATCTTGATGGCCCTGTCACCATCTTTCAAGAGCTATAACTAGAACAGCAAACTATAGATCCTTGAATGAGATATATCTGAATTGAGATAAATGATACCTAGTCTCTGCAAAGGACAGCTGAAGCTAGTCTCAGGAGTTTCATCACACAATTAGAGTTTCAGTGTGCTTCCTAGTTTATCAAATCCCAAATTCATACAATCTATATATTTTCTAAAATAAACTATCCATATCTTTTTCAGTAGACAATTTTGAATGCAGGTAACTGTGTGCCAATAGTATATATATATATATATATATATATATATACATATACCATACTCTATCGTCCTTTACTAAATTAGCAAATATGTTGTTAATGCTTTTGTCCTTAATCTTTAATGTTTAGTGGCCTTTTATTGCATTCATATAATCAGCAAATTCAATCGCATGGGGCCGACACCATTTTACAAGTTGTTAGGCTTGAAATGTGTGCCAGTGTAGTGGATGCCTCAAAGGGGTCCTTGCTGCTTCTACTTGCATTTTTCCCAGGACAATCCATTGACAATCCTGCCTATAGGCAAATCTGCTCTGTTGCTCTCTCTCTCTCTCTCTCTCTCTCTCTCTCTCACTCTCTCTCTCTCTCTCTCTCTCTCTCTCTCTCTCTCTCTCTCTCACTCTCACACACTCACACTCACACACACACACACACACACACACACACACACACACACACACACACACATCCCATTTGCAACTGTCAAAGAACTGACCATGAATGCCTAATCTAACCCATTTTAAATCAGGACAATCATTAGCCATGTTCCTTCATTATGACAGATAGTTAAGTGGAGTCAGTTAAGAATACTGGTGAATATTTTCTAAAGATGAAAGAGGTAGAAAAAAAAATAGAGGAATTCAGTTGATTAGAGTCCTTGTACAAAAATGTTAACGAATTAAGTAAAACATTATAGGTATAGATTAATTAAAAGTAAAAACAAAAGTTGGGTGCAGGTTGATGGTCAGTGTCTAAATTTATATTGCCAGTGACAAAAATGGTTATGAGTTAAAATTCCAGGCTGCAAGTAGGAGGCTTCAATTTGTATCATTTTAATTAAAAGCATGTTTTCATGCCCAGTGAAAGAGAATCATTTTATAGTTATATCATTAGAAAAATAGCCTTATATATTTTTTTAAATATAAGGAAAAACACCTTTAATGGAAATCAGTCAAGGATCTGTATGCTTGCAGATCAGTGCTAGGCAACAGTAGCTCTTTCATTTGTGGATCATTCCCGAGGCACGTGATTCTTTATACACAGAATTAATGCATTTGCCCTATGTGTCATAGTCTTTAATTGACTCAAGGATAGAAAAGTGTGTGTTGTGTTCTAATAATAAGATTAGAGCCATAAGTTAAAGATTACGCCATCTCCCCTCACCACTTTTATTTCTTTTTGTACCACAAGCAATTCACAGCAAACCATCTACTCTGTGATGTTTTTTTAATTTGGCCATTTTTTTTCACACACTGTTTTAGTTTTCTGTTTTAATCTAATTTGGAAAATTAGATAGGTTTGAGGGGGTAGAATGATTGATGGCCTATGCAAGGCATTGACTCTTCTCAGCAGGGTGTGTGTGTGTGTGTGTGCAGTGTCAATAAAGCTACCTCAAGGGCAAAATGCTAGAGTGCACAGGAGCCACCCCCACACCATCACCACAGAGTCCCGGTGGCACATTAATTACTGTCTGCATGATTTCAGTAAGATGAGCCATGTTGCCCTCTTTCCATGCTGCCCTCTTTCATTCTGCTCTCGATGTCCTCTCGTTCTCTTGCTGTTTTCCTGCTGTTACAGTCCCATACCCAATATTTTAGAATTGATACATTTTGTGGTAACTTATGTAAAAATCTATTTAGTTTTTCTTGGTTGTTTGCTTGGTTAAGTTGGTGTAGACTGGTGGAAACATTAAGCATATAACATGTAATGAGAATGTGGAGTGAAAGTCATTAACTACTTTGAGTTTGGTTGTGATTGTAAATGAGTTTGTGCACTTAGTAAGATGGTGGCTTGAACATGACAGTGGGTGGGTTTGTAGACTGTGGGTAAGCCTCTGGCTATGGCCCTGGGCACTTAAGTGTTCTTGATCCCAAATTACCAATCCAGTAGCTTCCAAAGATACCTTGATGGCCTCTGACAGTTTCCAACTCTGCTATTAACCCCCAAAATCCCTTTACTGCCAAAAGCCTCCAAGAATTAATTTAGTGTGTGTCTGATCAGGTTAAACTAGGTGTGCTTGTTTTGGCTGTGGATCACACCTGTGAGTCTAACGGCCACATCTTTTAGACAAGCAATATGTTCCTACTAATAAAATATGATGCCTATGCCTCAGGTGGTATAGGAACTAATAGAAGGTTACAAATACAATTGTAATAAATGAGGTTCATCTGCAGTCAGACTCCATGATAGGGTGAATATTTCAGGAATCCCAGAAAGCCCTGCAGTAAAGAGATATGAGGTAGTTCAGGGAAAAAATGCCACTGGCAAGCTCCTGATAGAATGGTATCAGGTACGTCCCTCTAGATAGAGATGCCAGAGTAGTCCCTGGACCTGCTGGAAAGATTGTATTACACAGATGATTTGGGAATACCTGTGGGGAAGCTAGGATCTATGGCTTGGAATAGAGAAGCTAAATACAACTTTTCACCTGTTGCCACTGCAACCCTGAGAGCAGTAAAAAAATGTTAAAGCATTAAATTATAGAAACAATTACTTGCAGATATAGAAGTATACTGTTATTAAATATGATATGATGTAAAAAAGCCAATACACTAGTGCTTTTCCTGGTAAAGCCAATGTTTTTTTTTACTAATTTCTACATGTGTGTACAGAAAAATATGACGAGATTTTATCAGAAAATGCATGCTTAAAGGGAAAACACTTTTACCAAGTAAAATGGGAAACCAATGTAGCAAGGGCTTATGATGAGATTTATTATGATCCAATAAAATGTATTCAGAGTTTTGTGCCAATGGCTTTAGGAAAATAATGTAAGCATTGATTTTTGAGAATATGTATTGCATGTTACTTTAACAATAAAAAGAAAACACCATCAGGAAAAACTATTATTTGAACCCTCGAATTAGAAGTCAATATAAACCATTAGATTAGACACTAGGAAAAGACTCAAATCATTTTTAAATCCCTTGTGGCTAAAAATGGTTTCAGTTTTCATAGCTACAACCCTGAGAAACTATGGTAAATCTAGAATCTATTGATTTGAAAAACATTAAGGGAGTCACAATACAATCTGAGCTTAATTCTGTAAGTATGTATGCATCATCACTGTCACAATAAAGTATGCTTTGTTGCTTATAAGTGGGGTTTGTTTGAATAAATTGTAAATTTATTTGGCTCATTTAGATCCAAATCAAAGTAACGTGGTTATTTCCCAAACTGTTAACACAAAGTTGGAGGCACATAATATGCTTATATTATGTGCAGCCAACTTTGTGGTAACAGTTTAGGAAATGTCTTTGTATGTGAATTTGGCATAAAATTTGATATATTTTTTAAGTGTCTTAGCTTTTTGTGGTTATTTCGAAAAAAAAAAAAAAATGGTTGGTGTTTGTGTCAAAACTGTTTTGTTTAAATAAAGACAATGATCGAGTTATTTCCACTTCCGCGTCATCGGCCTGACAGTGTGAAACTTCAATAAACACGCTCAGCGATTCTGTCTTATGAATTGCATTTGTAAAATTCATCAGTGGCCGTAATCAGAAAAAATGTTCATGGCATTTTAAATGTGTACTTTGTATGTATGCTCACCTTTAGCCGTTTTTACACCCGGACCCATGCTGGCCGAGTGAGATCCTGAGGGAGAACAAAGGACGAGAACCGTACCGGCGTCCATGAGGGAAACGAGCCGGCGTCAGGAACAGGCTGAGGGCACGCCCACACCGTGCTCCCTTACCTAGTATCCTGTTAGCCAGCATCCAGTCACTGGAGAACAAGCTCAACGACCTCAGTGCAAGGGTCAAGTTCCAGATGGACATTCGGTACTGTAACCTGCTCTGCTTCACCGAGACATGGCTGAAACCAGCGGTATTCAGCCGGCCGAGTCTTTTTTTGGTTTACCACATGGACAGAACACTGGAGTCGGGGAAGTTAAGAGGAGGTTGAGTGTGTCTGATGGTGAACAACCATTGGTGCGACATCGCAAGCATCGTTTCCCTATCACGCTCCTGCACACCAAACCTGGAACTACTGACCATCAAATGTCGGCCCTTTTATTTACCTCGGGAATTCAGCTTGGTCATGGTCAGTGCCATTTATATTCCACCTTAAGCGGACACGGACACTGCAGTATGGGATTTACACGAGACACTAACACTTCACCAAACACAGCATTAGAACACTGCTGTTTGCGGCCTACAGTTCAGCATTTAACACCATAATTCCCTCCACACCCACCTCAAAGTTGGAGGTCCTGGGCCTGCTGCTGTGTCAATGGATCTCTAACTTCCTGACAGACAGACCACAAGCCATATGGGTGGGAAAACACTCCTCATCCACCCTCATCCTACAGCCCTGCTGTACTCACTGTACACATACAACTGTGTGGCCACTTCCAACTCCACCACCATTATCAAGTTTGCTGATGACACTGTTGTGGTGGGCTTGATCTCCAACAATGATGAGATGGCCTACCTACAGGAGGTTAAAAACCTTCTCCTGAACCTCAGCAAGACCAAGGAGTTGATAGTGGGCTTCAGCACGATGCAGGAGCAGTCATACCAAACGCTAAACATTAACGGGACCCCAGTGGAGAGAGTGGACAGTTTCCGGTACCTAGGTGTTCAAATCACACAGGACCGTTCTTGGTCCTGTCACACCAACACCCTGGTGAAGAAAGCCCGGCAGCGTTTGTACCATCTGGGTACCATCTGGGTACGCTTAAGGGACTTTAACCTCTTAGTCTTTGTGGTTGCGTGAACGCAACTTATAGCCAATTGTTCTCGGGTGTTAATGTTTAGCAATAGATTAAATAAATAGGGAGAAGAGTAACCATGACTAACAATACATCATTCTAAAGCTCTAAGACTAAAGCGATTTCAGATCACTGTTTTTCAATGGAAAACGGATAACGAATGTATTTGCTGAATTTGTGTGAGCAGTACACAACAACAACATGCATAAAAAAAAACGCACTACTTACATTAATATTGTAATAATGAGTCACAAACACATCCACTGCTGCTAATCCTGGTTTATTAGGAAAGATTAGGGTCCAGTGAACAACATGCCGTAAAGCATTTCTGCTCCAAACAAATAATAGTGTTGTAATTTAGATGTTTATACCTTTGTAAAAAAAATAAAAAAAAATAAAAAAGTAAAAGAGTATAAATCTTGGTTGGAGTCTCTACTCTCTCTGCAGGTGTCGCCATGTTTTTTTTATGCGCTGCCTCTTATTTCAAACCTTTCATTTCCAGCCAGTAACATTATGGAAACAAAATGACTGATGGACAATGTAGCCAATAAGTGCAGGATTCTAACGATATATGGGAGGATTTTATTCTCCACGTGTGTGAGGCTTGGTTTTATTACTCTTTACAAACTATTACTGGCTGAAGCAGCGAAGAAGCAGTGATGAACCAGGAAGTGATGCAGCTCTCAGGTCAACATAAACAGCTGTTTATAGCTCGTGCTAACTGGACTTTGTTTACAAAAAAAAAGAAAACAATGGGAAAAAAAGGACAATCAAATAAGTTGTTTTATCAGAGATTTGCAAAAAAAAGCAGTGAGGTGGAAAATATTTTTTGGGGCAGAGTAACAACAGAGACATGGAGCTCTACATCTGTAAGTTACAATAAATCTCCCCTTATAGCTTTATACGATTTTATTGGTTTTATTGCCTGTTTGTTTTTATAATAGAAATGATTGAAAAGTAAGTTTGTGTGTGTGTGTTTGTGTGTATTGTCGAGATTGGAATGGGCAGACATCAATTGGCCATGACTGTAGAACAATAGCTTGTCTGGCTACCTGGCCATCAATATAAATGCCAAATCAATAACAATAGCCCCAAACATCTATAACAAAAGCCTTTAATGGTCAGCTATTCATTAATATGCAGACTGTATGAATAGAGTATGAATGATTACCTCAGTTTAGCAGGTGTCTCTCAAACAGGGGGAGGGAGAAAATGCTCAGACAGTCTCAGATAAATGCTTGTAGGACTCTCATTTGTTATGACAATCTTTATAAAATTTAAAATATAAACTCATGAGACATGTGGCTTTCAACCCATTACTTTTCTGGATTGCTATAGGACAGATTTCATGTATTTATATATGAAGGAAAAAAAATTGTATTTAAGGATTTTTTTTTCTACAGTACTTAATCATCTATAACATTATTTTTTTGAACAATATCAACACTGAATAATAAACAGTAAAGCGCAAAGTGTCTTCTTTTTAGAGATATTTAAATTGTGTATAAAGCCCACTTTTATCAGGAACTGTTAACATTTAAAATTGGGTAGGGCATTTCAGCTCTCCAGGACTGTTTTGGATGCACTGATTGGGACATGTTCAGGGAAACTGCAACCAATGGCGATTTCATCAACTTGGAGGAGTACACGTCAACAGTGACCAGCTACTTCGGCAAGTGCATTGATGACGTGACCATCTCCAAGACCATCAATACACGCTCCAACCAGATGCCTTGGATGACCGCCAAGGTGCGTGCGCTGCTTAAAACAAGAGACTCCGCCTTCAGAGCAGGGGACAATGCGGACTTGAAAACAGCAAGGGCCAAACTGTCCCGTGCCATCAGAGAGGTGAAGCGCGCACACGCCAAGAGAATCCACGGCCACTTCCAGGACAGCGGAGACACCCAGCACATGTGACAGGGCATCCAGGCAATCATGAATTACAAGATAACGTCACCTGCTTGTGATCGTGATGCCTCCCTCCCAGATGCGCTGAACTACTTCTACGCCCGGTTTGAGGTGCAGAACAACATGGTGGCGAGGAACACCAGGCCTCCTACCAGTGACCAGGTGCTCTGTCTAACCACAGCTGAAGTGAGGAAAACTCTATGCAGAGTTAACTCACGGAAGTCTCCTGGACCAGACAACATTCCTGGCAGAGTGCTCAGGGAATGTGCACAACAGCTAGCAGATGTCTTCACTGACATTTTCAACATCTCCCTGAGCAGCGCCATTGTTCCTACGTTCTAAAGACAATGACCATCATTCATGTGCCGAAGAAGTCTACTGTCTGCTGCCTCAATGACTATCGTCCCATTGCACTCACACCCATCGTGATGAAATGCTTCAAAAGGCTCGTCATGAGGCACATCAAGACCCAGCTTCCAAACGCACTGGACCCCATGCAGTTTGCATGTAGTCCAAACCGCTCGACGGACGATGCTATCTCCACAACCCTTCATCTGGCCCTCAACCACCTAGACAACAAGGACTCTTATGTAGGGAAGCTGTTCATAGACTTCAGTTCAGAATTCAACACAATCGTTCCTCAGTACCTGTTCAAAAAGTTGAGCCTACTGGGCCTGAACACCTCTCTATGTAACTGGATCCTGGACTTCCTGACTGGGAGACCTTAGTCAGTTCGGATAGGAAACAGCATCTCCAGCACTACCACACTAAACACTGGGGTCCTTCAGTGCTGTGTACTCAGTCCACTGCTGTTTACTCTGCTGACTCACGACTGTGTAGCAACGCACAGCTTGAATCATATCATCAAGTTCGCCAATGACACGACTGTGGTAGGTCTCATCAGAAAGAATGACGAATCAGCATACAAAAAGGAGGTGCAACGGTTAACAGCCTGGTGTGGATCCAACAACCTGTCTCTGAACATCGACAAAACTAAAGAGATGGTTGTTGACTTCAGGCTAACACAGAGCGACCATTCTCCACTGATCATCTATGGATCCAAATTTCTTGGTGTTCACTTGGCGAATAACCTGACCTGGTCACCCAATACCAGCTCCATCACCAAGAAAGCCCAGCAGCATCTTTACTTTCTGAGAAGGCTGAGGAAAGCTCATCTCCCTCCCCCATTCTGACCATGTTCTACAGAGAGACCATTGAGAGCATCCTGAGCAGCTGCATCACTGCCTGGTTTGGGAATTGCACAGTCTCTGTAGACCCTACAAAGGATAGTGAGGACAGCTGAGAAGATCATCAGAGTCTCTCTCCCCTCTATCATGGACATTTACACCACACGCTGCATTCACAAAGCAAACAGCATTGTGGACGACCCCACACACCCCTCACACACACTCTTCACTCTCCTACCATCAGAGAAGTGGTTCCAAAGCATTCGGCCCGCGACATCCAGACTGTGCAATAGTTTTTTTCCTCAAGCCATCAGGCTTCTCAACACAGAACTGAACTGAACTCTCATACACACTCACACACACTTACACACAACTGTGTGACTGATCTGCACAATTTTACCGGACTCAAAACACTCATACTCACTTTGTGTGATTGATCTGCACAAACCGGACTCAACACACATCATACACTGCACACACCCACCATACAGTATCACTCACTCTAATCATTACCACAAACATTTTTACATGCCTTTTTTGCACATCTGTTCACTTTATCTCTGTTGAGTTCACTATATCTCTGTTGCTGCTATATTTTTATTTGCATAATATTGTTTGAATTTTCCTGCTACTGTGCACCTTATTTTGTTAGGACAGGACAGTTTTGTGTTTTGTGTATTGTGTAATTGTCCTGCACTGTCCTGTGTTGTCTTGGACTGTCTTGTGTTGTCTTTTTTGCACTGTTTGCACCAGTTGCACACATGCACTTTATGTGGCAAGGATCATTCTACAGTTCTTGGCCCTGTGTTTTTTTTTTCTGTTTCTGTGACTGTTGTTTTATGTTGTTGTATGTAACACCTGGGTTCTGGAGGAACGTTGTTTCATTTCACTATGTACTGCATCAGCTATATATGGTTGAAATGACAATAAAAGCTTCTTGACTTGACTTGACCTTATATTTTATACCACACCATACCGCACACGGACACTTTAGGGACAATTTCATAAACCACCTTAAATTGTTTACTTATTTACTGTTTACTGCAATAGCATATTTTGTATATACACCTTTTTTCTCATATATATTTTTATATATTCTTATATTTTATATAGTTTTATACTTTATTGATCTGCCTTCATTTTCTTTGTTTTATTTTTCTTCCCATCCTATTCCCTCATGCCAGACCATCATGAAAAGCTATTCACTGCATGTCATGTCATACCTGTATGTATGTGTATGTGACAAATAAAATTTGATTTGATTTGATTATATACATACATACATACATACATACATACATACATACATACATACATACGCATGTGTGTGTGTGTGTGTGTGTGTGTGTGTGTGTGTGTGTGTGTGTGTGTGTGTGTGTGTGTATGTACATTTATCCTGTATATGCATACTTCTTCTTCTTTCGGTTGCTCCCATTAGGGGTCGCCACAGCGGATCATCCGTCTCCATACCACCCTGTCCTCTACATCTGCCTCTTTCACACCAACTACCTGCATGTCTTCCCTCACCACATCCATGTACCTCCTCCTTGGCCTTCCTCTTTTCCTCCTACCTGGTGGCTCCATCCTCAGCATTCTTCTACCAATATAATTCATGTCCCTCCTTTGCACACGTCCAAACCATCTCAATCTTGCCTCCCTCACCTTGTCACCAAAACGTCCTACATGCGCTGTCCCTCTAATAAACTAATTTCTAATCTTGTCCATCCTCATCACTACCAACGAAAACCTTAACATCTTTAGCTCTGCTACCTCCAGCTCCACCTCCTATCTTTTACTCAGTGCCCCTGTCTCTAAACCATACAACATCGCAGGTGTCACCACAGTCCTATAAACTTTCCCTTTAATTTTTGCAGATACCCTACTATCACAAATCACTCCTACCACTCTTCTCCACCCACTCCACCCTGCACTCTTTTTTTCACCTCTCTAACACACTCTCAATTACTTTGCACTGTTGACCCCAGGTACCTGAACTCCTCCACCTTCTCCACCTCTTCTCCCTGTAACTGCACCACTCCACTGCCCTCCCTCTCATTCACACATGTACTCTGTCTTACTCCTACTGACTTTCATTCCCCTTCTCTCCAGCGCATATCTCCACTTCTCAAGGTTCTTCTTAACCTGCTCCCTACTCTCACCACAAATCACAATATCATCTGCAAACATTATAGTCCAGGGAGACTCCTGTCTGACCTCGTCCGTCAACCTGTCTATCACCACTGCAAACAGGAAAGGGCTCAGAGCTGATCCTTGATGCAGTCCAACCTTCACCCTGAACCAGTCTGTCGTACCTACTGCACACTTCACTGCTGTCAAACTGTCCTCATACATGTCCTGCGCCACCCTCACATACTTCTCTGACACACCTGACTTCCTCATACAATACCACAACTCCTCTCTTGGCACTCTGTCATACGCTTTCTCTAAATCCACAAATACACAATGCAATTCCTTCTGTCCTTTTTAAAACATTTCTATCTCCATGCCATTTTCATCCTTTTAGCAAAACCCACCACCATCTGCCCTTCCACATTCCTCCCCTTAAAACCATACCTACCCATCACCTCCTCATCACCTCTGTTCCCTTCACCTACATGCCAATCTTTCTTTCCTAGGTACACCATCTACCACTTCATCTAATTACCTCCAGAATCTTTCCCTCTCCTCCATCTCACAGCCAACTTGTGGAGCATAGGCACTGATGACATTTATCATAATCCCTTCAACTTTCAGCTACATGTTCATCACCCTATCAGAAACTCCCTTTACCTCCACTACACACTTACTGTACTCTTCCTTCAGAATCAACCCTACACCATTTCTCTTTCCATCCACACCATGATAGAACAGTTTAAACCCACCTCCAATGTTCCTGGCCTTACTCCCTTTCCACTTGGTCTCCTGAACACACAACATATCCACCTTTCTCCTCTCCATCATATCAGCTATCTCTCTCTCTTTATCAGTCATAGTACCAACATTTAAAGTGTCAACCCGAACCTCGACTCTACTACACTTCTCCTTTTCCTGCTATCTCTGTAGACGTCTTCCTCCTCTCCTTCTCCTCCTTCGGCCAACAGTAGCCCAATTTCCACCAGTACCCTTTTGGCTAACGATACCTGTGGCGGTCGTTGTTAACTCGGGCTTTGACCGATCCGGTATGAGATTTTTATTTGTGATCCGCATATTTGATTTGGCACATGTTTTACGCAGGATGCCCTTCCTAACGCAACCCTTCCTATTTACCCGGGCTTGGGACTGGCACTAAGAGTGCACTGGCTTGTGCCTCCCTAATGGCTGGGTTTATACTGTATATGCATACACACCTCTTAAAAGTGTAATAGCAATACAGTGGAACCTCGGGTTACGAACGCCCCGGCATACGTATAATTCAGGTTACGAATCGCAGTTCATCAAAATTTTTGCCCCTGGTTATGAACAATATATCGGGATACGAACGTTGCTCACCAAAAAATCGCAGGCAGGTTGGTTGTTTTTTCTCTATCCACACACCTCGTCACATCAGTTAGCGTCCTGTGTCTCTAGCGAGAGCATCGTGTTACTTATCCGCTTTAACTTTTTCCAGCGGCAGCGTAACAACTCGTTATTTGATGCTCGTGGAATGATGAGATGGACAACATTAGCCGATGCATAACCACATTACTTGTTTTTTGAAGTTAGATTAGCAGGGTTACAGTCTTTTCTGAAGTACAATACCCATAATGAATTTCACTCTGGACTTCAATACAACTGATAGTAGCCTTAAAGAAACAGCTCTCATTTTCCCTCTAATGCAACAATTGTCTCAGCGTTCGTGTTAATAACACTGTCTTTAATATTCTATAATAT
>MU551649.1:3194127-3213747 GCA_024362625.1 Silurus asotus
ATATATATATATATATCAAAGACATTTTGGTTCATTCATAATCTCAATTTACAGTGGCATCCATCAAGAAGTTATATATTAAGCAGCAGGTAAACAGTAAGTTTTTTACCTTCTGTTGAAACCAGGTAAGGAAAGGTCTAAATGACTTTGACAAGGGATTTTTTTGGGATGGATGGATGACTGGGTCAGAACATTACTAAAACAGCTGGTCAAATGTTTCCATTATGCACCCACAGGCCATGTGGTGAGCATGTTGGGAGAGAAAGATATTGATGCACTATTGACGCATAAAGGGAGCAAAGGCTATCCCAGCTGGTTCCTATTCCACTGAAAAAAATGTAGCACAAATGTTGGCTATGAGAAAAAAGATGCCAGAACACACAATGCATTACAAATTGAAAGCTCTTAAAAGCACCTACAACAGGAATGAGAACTGCACAATATAGATGAAGGTGACCTGGTCTGACAAATCATTTTGTTTTCATGTAAATGGCTGAGTTTGTGTCTGTACCACTTACTTAAAGCAGTGATGCACCAAGATGAATACAAGGCTGGCAGAGACAGTGTGATACTCTGGGGAGCACTCAGATTTGAAACCATAGATTCTGGCTCTTTGGTGCATTGACATGTACCACACAAAAACAAGGTTGTAAACTTGGCCTGGACATCTGTGCAACAAACAAGTCAAATTATTGGAAGTCCCAACAAGATACTAACCTAAAGATCCATGAAGCCACTAAGGAACTCAAGAACTCAAGGTTTGCATGATTAGATTTGCATTTATGCACCCATTACTACACACCTCAGCAATGTAAATACGAGTCTGGTTCCTCTCAAGATTTCTTTTTCATACAATCTTAGGGAGGTTTTCCTTTCTACAGTCAGGGATAAACAATTGTAAGGAATCAACCTATAGGCAATAAACTTAAACATTATTTTATTATAACCTTTTTATCGCTTTAAATTGAATTGAGCTGAATTAAAGATTTACATGATATGCGCCTAATGATATGTTAATTTAATTGATAACGAGCCATGCCTCGATGGGTCAGAACTGTTTTAAAGGCATAAAGGGGACCTCCACAATATTAAGCAAGTGGTTTTACTGTTATATCTGTTCCCACACACACACTCACACTCACACTCACACACACACACACACACACACACACACACTGAAAAAAAAATGATCTCTTCTAGTGCACACAGATGGTAGGGTCAAAATTTGGTGCCAACAGCATGAATCCATGGCCTTGTGTCAAAAGTCCTTCTCTTTCTAATATAACTTCTAATGGCTACCAGTACGATTATGCACCATGTCACTAGTCATCTCAAACTGATTATATGAACATACCATGAAGTTCATTATAAGCATAGTAAAACAGTAATTATATAAACATATGACAAATTGTTAATATCAAATTATTTATCCAATGCTTTGTTATCCAGCAGCATAAACATCATAATGTAAATGTACATAGGCCTGCGCTCCTACTATGCAAAACAGTTTTCTGCAGAAAACTTAACATTCACTTCTGTTATATTGCAGACAATACTTTAAATAATGGGTAAATGAAAGTGGAGTCATAATTAAGAATAACCAAATCACTGAAGAAAGTGAAGTAAGTGATGCATTGCAATATGAGGATTTAATCAATAATGCAGACAATAACACAAATTAAAGTACCTCACAAAACTCTTGATAACCAAAACACACAAAAAAAGTTGACACAATAGCACAAAATTATATTTCATAGTAATAGTATTCAGTCAGGTTTATTTAAATTTTGCTATATTATTTACAATTAAATTATTTACTTTGAAATATCCTAATAAAATACATACAATTAATCTATTATTTGTTGCATAATTTACATTAATAACCAAAAACACTACAATGCAAGACTGCTTTAGGGCAGAGATAGCAGATCTGCAATGTGCAGGCTTTGCAAATATTTATCCCTTTATTTAATTATATTACCGTATTGTCTGGACTATAAGCCGCTACTTTTTTCCTATGCTTTGAACCCTGCGGCTTAAACAATGAAGCAGTCAATTTATGGTATTACCTGGGTTTTTCCCAGTTTCACAAGCTTCATCCCAAAAAACTGAGCCCCATAACATTAGAACATTGAATTGCCGAACGGGTTCAGGTAAACCAATGAAATTCTTTATATCAAATCAAGTGCACTCCCACTGAATCGGGCCGCACCACATCATAAATATGGATTAGGTTCCTCTGAATTTTGACTTGCTGCTCACTCGGACTGACAACATGAAAGGCGAATCATTTGTCACGCTGAAAACAACCGGGCATTAAAAAACGCACTTCACCTGTGTTCTGAGCTGCAAGGCATCGGGAGAAAAGATTCACCAATGGTGATTTTTAAATGCACGACAATGCCAAAAGTAAAACTCGAGAGAGAAATTGTTGTGAAACGAAGGAGGAAGACAGTGAACAATACATTTCTTGGTTGGCTACTGTTTAGATACAAGCCATGCTATAGTCACTGTCTTTCGTTAAACCCTGTGTAAAGTTTATTAGTTTCAATAAAGACACCTGCAGCTTATAGACAGGTGCAGCGTTTTTATGTTCAACATTAAAATCTTTGTACAATTCAGTGGGTGCGGCTTATATTTGGTGCGCTTAATAGTCTGGAAATTACGGTATATTATTTTTTTGGAGATGAGATTATTGTCCCTTACACCAAAATTGAATAAAATATGTGTCCCAAGTTATCTCAGATGAAATTTACCAGCAATAATGAGTGATTTTGTCATTGAATAAGGTATTGAATTTGCTGAGAGCTGAATAGAAAATGACAGTGTTAGCCTACCAACAAACTACTTTTGTCCCCACAGTCCCAAAGTGCTTGCACACTACTAAAGGTCCAAATGTATTTTCAATTAATTTGATGATTGTAGGCAGTAATGAAGCAGAGGTCAATGTGGCACCCTTAGCACCCTTTCTGACAGAGGTGCTCCAGCCACCTGTGCATGTCATGAAATGCAAATAGAACTACTGAATTATTTAGACTCACAGAATAATTACTCCAGCCACAAGGGTCACAGTCAGCCACATAAAAGCAGGAAAGGAAAAAAAAGAAAAAACAAATGCAATAAAATAGCTGTATGAAATAGCTTCAGTGCACTTTCTTGACTTAGAAGAATATTTGTTGTCATTGTTTGATTGATAGATAAAAGCATCATCATTATTAGAAATTACAAAAAAAGGCAATATTCAGCATAAAGCATTTCAGTATTTTATTAATTTAACAGAAATCTTTTGATCAAAGTTGCCAGAAAAATAAGAAAAATTACCGAAACTTTATTATATTAATGTCATAAACTTAAAATGATCTAAGTCTCCCTTAATCTATTTTGTAAGTTTTTTAAGTCTTACTTTTTTTTATAGCAACTGTGAATATATTATTGATACTATGTTAGCACATCAAATAAATGTTTCCCATTTAATTATTTAAGACTATAAAAAACCCTACTTAGTATGAATCTAACATATAATAATTATTAGTGTAATAAGAATATTGTTTATTGTTTTATTTATGATCATTTATATCTATCTATCTATCTATCCATCTATCTATCTATCTATCTATCTATCTATCTATCTATCTATCTATCTCTCTCTCTCTCTCTCTCTCCCTTTTATATATATATATATATATATATAAAAGGAGTTGTGGTATTGTATGAGGAATTCAGGTGTGCCATAGAAGTATGTGAGGGTGGTGCAGGACATGAATGATTATTGTTTGACAGCAGTGAAGTGTGCAGTAGAAATGACCGGTTCAAGGTGGAGGTTGGACTGCATCAAGGATAAGCTCCAAGCCCTTTCCTGAACTCTTACCACAAATTATACAATAACATCCACTGGAAAGAAGGGGAATGAATGTCAGTAGGAGTAAGACAGAGATGTGTGTAAATGAGAGGGAGGGCAGTGGAGTGGTGCAGTTGCAGGGAGAAGAGGTGAAAAGAGTGCAGGCAGGGTGGAGTGGGTGGAGAAGAGTGGCAGGGGTGATTTGTGATAAAAGGGTATCTGCAAGAGTGAAAGGGAAAATTTATAGGACTGTGGTGAGACCTGCGATGTTGTATGGTTTAGAAACAGTGGCATTGACTAAAAGACAGAAGGTGGAGCTGGAGGTAGCAGAGCTGAAGATGTTAAGGTTTTCATTGGGAGTGACGACGATGGACAGGATTAGAAATAAGTTTATTAGAGGGACAGCGCATGTAGGATGTTTTGAAGACAAGTTGAGGGAGGTGAGATTGAGATAGTTTGGACATGTGCAGAGGAGTGACATATAGGGTATATCGATAGGAGAATGCTGAGGATGGAGCCATCAGAAGGGAGAAAAAGAGGAATGCCAAGGAGGAGGTTTATAATTGTGGTGAGGCAAGACATGCAGGTAGTTGGGTTGAAAAAGGCAGATGTAGAGAACAGGGGGTATGGAGACGGATGATTCGCTGTGGCGACCCCTAATAGGAGAAGTCAAAAAAGAAGAAGAACAAGAATTATATATATATATATATATATATATATATATATATATACACAGACACACACACACACATAGTGTAAATGTAAATGTTATTACTGTACTAGAGTTTACAAAACTATGCAGTTCTTCTGTATACACTGACCTTTTCAAAATGGCTATAGGATGTACAATTCTAATTATGTCTGGAAACAACCGGGCCAGTTTAATAACACTTTTCATCTTAATAGCACATTTTAATAGCTATTTTTTCATGTAGTAAGTTGTTAATTAAAATGTCATTTTTTTTATTTATTTTCTTTTTTTCATTTCTAACAGCCATTTAATCCTTATAGAGCAAATTCAGCTTGCCTCGGAAATACACTTCTGGCCACACCTGTACACTTATTCATGCAATCAAATGAAACATGGAGCAACACAAAGCGGATGCAAAAATCATAGATTTGCAGATAGTATGCAGATACAGGTTGACATCTTTGGTTAATGTTCACACCAAACATCAGGATGTGGGAAATAAAATCTTAGCAGCTTTGACATTTCCATGGTTGTTGGTGCTCGATCGGTGCCAGATGGGCACTAAATCATTGAGGATATTTTTTTTTTTTTTAACAGAAATGGTTTGTTAATGAGAAAGAGCTTAGGCTAATGGCTAGCCTGATAAATGATGAAAAGTACCACACCATATAAGAGCCTATGTATTAATGTACCAATTCCCAAACCTGATCCTGTAGTACATCTGTGCTACTCATTATATTTGAAAAATAAAGGTGCATAAAAACAACACATGTAACACATCTAACATTTTTGAGTGTTACCATTAGTTTTTTTATGTTTTAGATATTTTTTTACTTTAGATATTTTGTAGTTTTGTAGTTTTGTAGTGAAATCATACTTTGCGGACACAGTCGAAAACTAGAATATGAATAGGATGTTTATTAGTCTTGGGAAACAAACAGAAGCTAGGCAGCAGCATGTAACAGAAAACAGGTATATTCTGTCCAGGGATGATCGCCAGAATAAACCATAGATCGGACGGTGAGTGAGTGCGAACGGGGCCTTATCATGATTATTCGTCCAGTCCGTACCCCTTCCAGTCCACGAGGTATTCCAGGGTGCTACCCCTATGTTGTGAGTTTAGAACTACCCAGACGGAGTACACTGATGACTGGTCCAGCATTTAGGAGGAGGAGGGGGAGGAGAATCTTTGGCGACTCCAGGGTGCTCGGGGGTAGGGGGTGTAAAGGGCTTTAGAAGAGACACATGGAAGGTTGGATGGATGCAGTACCGAGGGGGCAGGTCGAGCCGATAGGCCACGTCATTGATCCGCCTGATGATCCGAAACGGCCCGATGAAACGGGGACTGAGATCCCCTGTTTGGTAAGGAGGGCCTCGGACCTCAGAGGGGCCGGGAACCTCTGTGTGGTTCCAAGGGCATGTTGCTTTGTCGTTCTTTGAGCGGCAGCAAGTGTAAAACAGTGCCCATCTGTTTTGCCTGGGGTTTATGCATTCGTTTTGCAGGTATTGGAGGTTCTTGTGGTCCGTTATGACCATAAAGCGGTGTGCCACCCCCTTCAGCCAATGATGCCACTCCCCAAGTGCCAGTTTAATGGCTAGGAGTTCCTGGTTCCCGATGTCATAATTCTGCCCCTGCACCGGTGGAGGAGGCATCTACCTCCACGATGAATGGGAGCCAGGGATCTGGGTGTAGTAGGAGGGGGTGACCCTGAAACCCCTCTTCAGCTCCGGGAAGGCCTCCTTGGTGACGATGTTATCTATGTAGACAATCATGAATTGGTGGAGGAACAGTCTGAACACCTCATTCATGAAGGTCTTGAACTCCGTGGGAGAGATGGACAGGCCATATGGCATGATGCGGTATTCATAGTGACCAGAGGGGGTGATGAAGCCAGTCTTCCACTTGTCTCCCGTTCTCCATGAAGAAGAAGTTTGAGGACCTGCTGAAGGACCTGTTGAACATAATCCTTCACACCTGCGCGTTCCGGAACCGACAATGGGTACATCCATCCTTTAGGTAGCTTAGCACCTGGCACCAGGTTTATGCCGCAGTCCCAAGGGTGGAGTGGGTTCAGGCAGGTCGCTGCCTGCTCACTGAATACGTCCGCAAATGATCGGTACTCAGGGGGAACCTCCACCTCCGGGGAGTTTGTAGGGTTTTCCATGAGTGTGGCCGCTAGGGGAATCTGGTTAGGGTGTGGATGGGGTGAGTGATGTACACTGCTCTCTGCACCGAGGGCTGCATTTGAGAATGTCACAGGAGTTCCATAAGCATATGGGGCAGTGTTTTGCCAGCCAGGGTTGATCCAGTATGATGCTTGCTGTACTGTTCTCCAGAACGAGAAACCGGATCTCTTTACGATGGAACAGGCGAACCTGGAGGATGACCACCGGGGCACAGTACTTCACCCAGTCATGCCCTAAGTGTCTCCCTTGGATGGTTTGGACAGCCAGCTCTAGCGTCCCTCTCTCCCACCACAGCTGGAGCTCGTCTAGGCAATCCTGGGAGATGAAGTTGCCCGTGGAGCTAAATGGGGAGCATGGGGGTTACAAGTGTGACTGGGAGTTTAAAGAAATGGAGGATTTTAGAGGTGAAGTTGACCATACTAACCACGGGGCGTGGGTGTCTGGCTGGACACTGGGAAATGAAGTGGCTGTAATTACCACAATACAGGCTTGCTTCGGCCGTGAGGCGACGCTCTCTCTCTCTCTCTCATTTCGACAGCCGATGAGATCCAATCTGCATGGGTTTGGAGTGGAAGAGATGGAGGGGGAAGGAGCAGGTCTCTGGGGACCAGTCACTGGGAACTGTGGATGGACCACGGAATGAAAGCCTCCAATCCGATCCGATCTGCCATAGTGAGGGCCCCAGTGGCAGTGCAGAAAACCTCCGTGAAGTGGTTAGCAAATTGCCTGTAAGACGTTGTTATCGCGCTATTTGAGCTAAGATAATAAACGCAACCATAGATCAATTAGAGGGGAACTTGTGCGGCTGCATTTTAATGTAAAGGTTATCCTGCAGGGGGAAGCCATTGCACTCAGCTGCATCTCCCGCATATGAAGCCAGAAGAACCATCGGGCTGCTGGAGGTGAGTTTTGGCGAGTTCTTTGATGGGATCCAAAATGGAACCTGTTTGCGGATCTATCAAGGTGAGTGTTTGGTATTGGGCCGATCTTCTGTCACGCTTTGATCAAGAGTCGGAAACCAGAATGCATATAGGTGATTGGAGACAGGTGAAGGTGATTAGTATAAAAGCGAGGCACTGCGAGATTGCCGAGAGGGGTGGGGGTGGGGCGTTTGGGATGCATGGCCGGTGGTTCCCTGACAACTAGGTCAAAATTTCTTTATATTTAAAAGGTGGCCACATTGTGTCTATACAGTATTGCTGTGTTTATCATTAAGGTATTTTTTTAGATGATGTATGCAAACATATGACCTGCTCTCTGCTGCTATTAGACATTAAAATCAAAGCTGCTCCCAGTGAACCAGTCACCATTATACACATTGTTATTACCGTTTAACTGCAATAATAACAATAACAAAGTATTTTAAACCACACGTGCAATAGCAGAAATTGTAAAACCATGCAATATTAACTGTGTGCAATATATCTGTTAGCATAACTACTTACTCATGGTCTCTTTTTTTCTTATCATTAGATCTCAACAAAAAGCCATGCAAACAACAGCAACCTTCAGGCTCTCTTCAAGTTTGTGTCTAATCTTAGTTGAAGTCAAGGAGGCAAATAAAATAAAAAAACAATAAATAACTTTCTAGTCTTAATTTAAGAAATAAATAATAAAAAAATTTATCATTATTATAAGTATGAAAAAATTGCGGCTAAACTAAATGAGCATCAAGACTGTTTTTTTATAAAACATTAACTACCATTCATGGTTTATTACCTGTTATTGTTTGCTGCAAGCATGTTAGAAGAATAGAATAGCCTTTATTTCTCACATATACAATTCAGCACAGTGAAATTCATTCTTCACATATCCGAGCTGGCTTAGAAACTGGGGTCAGAGTGCAGTGTTAGCATGATACGGTGCTTTTGGAGCACAGACGGTTAAGGGCCTTGCTCCACCCCCAACCGTCCGATCAGTAACCCAGTGCCTTCACCACTGAGCTACCACTCCCCAGAGAAGCAGATGTGAATTATTACATCATTGTAATAATTTGTTGCATTTTGTGAACCAGTTGGGGAACATTTTAACTTCCTGCTCTGCGGATTATATGATGGATTTGGTAGTATATTAATGTTATTCTAATCATAAGTATTTATACACCATTATTCGCTGTAACTCAGCTCTTTCTAGAAAATTTGTATTTAGTATATTTGTGGATGCAAATAGATTATTGACACTGGCAGACCTGCATCTAAAATAGTGTTTCTTCTTTCCTAAATTGTTTTTATTGGCTGCAGGCTGCATTCTCAATACACTTTTGTGTTTGGCAGCATTTACTGGAGTAGGGGTAATTCACCAGATTCATAGGTTTGTTGGATAATGTTTTTGCTTAGCAACATGACTGTAGAATTGTTGGCGGACATTAGATATCCTGCAAACATAATACAAAGAAATAACAGCATTATAAAACTCCCACCTAGTATATTGCTCTCATCCAGGTCTGTTTCATTTCAGCTGCAAATACAAATGTGCATACACTAACAACATTAGTACATTAACACAACATTAATTAAAGTACTACATTTATGCAAATATGTGTATTCATCACTATCTTTAATAAAGTTTTTAGATTAGATTAGATTAAACTTTTTAATTATTGCACAAGTTACGATACAAGGCAATCAAATGCAGTTAGCATCTAACCAGGAGTGCATTGGTAGCAGTGTAAAATATTTACATATGTACAGGTTGGTAAAACTATGATATATGATGCATATAAATAATGACAGTTTCAATTCAATTCAATTCATTTTTATTTGTATACCACTTTTAGCAATGAACATTGTCTCAAAGCAGCTTTACACAGATAATGTGGTAATAAAAAATTTATATGTTCTTTATAAGTGTAAGGTTGTCCCTGATGAGCGAGCCAGTGGCGACTCTGACAAGGAACAACTCCCCGAGATGGCATAAGGAAGAAACCTTGAAAGGAACCAGATTTAAGTGGGAACCCATCCTTATCTGGGTTGCACCTAATTTCCATTTATTGCATATATACGATGTTGCAGGGTACAGTGATGGTGATCAGAAACTGTAGTCCTGAGTCAGTGTAGCAGACAGTTGACATTAACTACAGTCCAAATCCATCCTCAAAACATTTGTTCTTACTCTGTAATTCCATAGATCCACCCAAGGTGTTGATGAGAAACCGTCCCCAGCTGCACAAAGTGGCCTGCAAACGAAGAGAACACTATCCAGCGGGCAGGCCTGGACAAAGTGTGAAGAGCTGTGGAAGAAAGAGGGGCAGGAACAGTGGTCACCTAAGGAGTATGTTTAACTCGACTGAGAGAAAGAGAGAGAGAGAGAGAGAGAGAGAGAGAGAGAGAGAAGTGAGGTGACAGGAAAAGAAGGATATGGCTTATTATGTATCCTTTTTGTTGTATGAAAGTTAAGGTCACTGTGCAGTTTGGACTCCGGCAAGACTCCCTATGAAAGCATAACTTAAAGGATAACTTAGCCAGAAGGTAACATAGCCATGAGGAAGACCCACCACCGTCAGTGAACATGTGAGAGTGAGGGAAGACAGCATACAAATATCCCAGTTCACCAAGCACTCTATATCCATGATCCCTCCAGATATGCTCCTTTATCTAGGACAAATCTACTGATAAAAGATTTTATTAAATAAAAGAATTTTCAGCCTTGACTTGAACACTGAGACTGTATCTGAGTCCCGAACACTGATGGGAAGGCTGTTCCATAACTGTGGGGCTTTATAAGAAAGATCTGCCCCCTGATGTATTATTTGAGGTACCAACAAATAGCCTGCCCCTTTTGATCTAAGTAGGCGTGGAGGATCATATTCGTACAGAAGATCACTTAGATGCTGCGGCGCGAGACCGTTAAGTGCTTTATACGTCAGTAGTAGCATTTTATAATCAATGCGAGAATTGATTTTGAGCCAGTGAAGACTGATTAAAACAGGGCTGATGTGGCCATATTTTCTAGATCCAGTGAGGACTTTTGCTGCTGCATTCTGAACTAACTAAAGCTTATTTATTCACTTACTCGTACACCCAGACAGTAAAGCATTACAGTAGTCTAATCTAGATGTAACAAAAGCATTAACTAGTTTTTCTGCATTCCGTAGCAACATATTTCTAATTTTAGCAATATTTTCAAGGTAAAAGAAGGTGATCCTGTTAATATTATTAACGTGAGCCTCAAAGGAAAGACTAGGGTCCATAATCACACCAAGTATTTTTACCGCTGTACACACTGAGACATGAACACCATCCAGAGATGCTACGTAATCGGAAAGTTTACTTCTAGCTCCATGGGTCCTAGTAAAAGTACTTCCGTCTTATCTGAGTTGAGCAGAAGGAAGTTATCAAGCATCCACTGTCCAATGTCCTTTACACACTCCTCAACATTGTTAAGCTGATCTTTCTCATTTGGCTTTGCTGAAATATACAGCTGTGTATCATCAGCATAGAAATTGAAGCGAATACCATGTTTATGTATAATTTCACCCAGAGACAGCGTATATAAAGAGAAAAGCAGTGGGCCTAAGACAGATCCTTGAGGAACACCAAACTTTACCTCAGAGAGTGTGGAAAACTCACCATTTACATCAACAAACTGATAGCGATCAGTCAAATAAGACCTAAGCCAGGAGAGAGCTGTTCCCTTTATTCCAACAGCGTTCTCAAGTCTAGCAAACAGTATAGTATGATCAATGGTGTCAAAAGCTGCACTAAGATCAAGCAAAACAAGTTCAAGAGACAAAACCCTGATCAGAGGCCAGATGAATGAACAATATGAAATGAGCAATTTGAATATAAATAAACAGTACATGGAGAGGTAATTATATACAATAAAGCAGATATTGTACACATTGTTATAATGGTTATACACATGTGGAAAATGATATGAAATGTGCAAAAATAAGGCTTTTATATACAGCATGTGCAACATATGCAGTTATCATAGTGGGCGTGGCAAGGAAGGGTGGGGGGTAGGTGGTGATACTTGGGAAACAGTTGTGGGGAAAAAGCTGTTCCTGGACCTGTTTGTCTTGGTCCAGAGGCTCCTATAGCACCTTCCAGAGGGAAGAAGGGCAAACCATATATGGTCATTTCAACCATATATAGCAGATGCAGTACACAGTGAAATGAAACAACGTTTCTCCTGAACCCAGGTGCTACATAAAACAACATAAAACAACAGTCACAGAACAGAAGAACAAGAGCCAGGAACTAAGATCCGTGCCACATAAAGTGCATGTGTGCAACTGGTGCAAACAGTGCAAAAGACAACACAGGACAGTGCAAGACAACACAGGACAGTGCAGGACAACACAGGACAATACACAATACACAAAATATAAAAATAAAAACAGCAGTAGCTCCGCCAGTAAAACCTGTCGTGACAGGATAAGGTGCACAGTAGCAGAAATGTAAACAAATATAAACAGAATTTTGCAATTCTATAATAGTGTAAAAAAATATAGTATCAGCAGTCAAGTTAAAGTGATCAGTGACCAAGGGATTATGCAAAAAGAGGAAGTCCCTGAGATCAGCAACAAACAGAATGTAAACATTATGCTATAATGAGAGGTGTGAATGGTACTGAGACCTGGGTGTGTGAAGTGTATGTGTGTTGAGTCCGGTTGCACAGATGTCACTCAGTTGTGTGTAAGTGTGTGTGTGTGTGTGTGTGTGTGTGTGTGTGTGTGTGTGTGTGTGTGTGTGTGTGTGTGTGTGTGTGTGTGTGAGAGAGTTTAGTCCAGATGTTTGTTTAGGAGCCTGACGGCTTGCGGGAAAAAACTGTTGCACAGTCTTGATATGACGGCCCGAATGCTTCGGAACCGTTTTCCTGATGGTAGGAGGCTGAAGTATGTGTGTGAGGGGTGTGTGTGGTCATCCACAATGCTGTGTGCTTTGTGGATGCAGTGTGTGGTGTAAATGTCCATGATAGAGGGGATAGAGACTCCGATGATCTTCTCAGCTGTTCTCACTATCCTCTGTAGGGTCTTGCGATCCGAGACGGTGCAATTCCCAAACCAGGCAGTGATGCAGCTGCTCACGATGCTCTCGATGGTCCCTCTGTAGAACATGGTCAGGATAGGGGGAGGGAGATGGGCTTTCCTCAGCCTTTCCAGGAAGTAGAGACGCTGCTGGGCTTTCTTGGTGATGGAGCTGGTGTTAAGTGACCAGGTGAGGTTATCCGCCAGATAAACACCAAGGAATTTGGTGCTCTTGACGATCTCCACTGAAGATCCATCGATGATCAGTGGAGAATGGTCACTCTGTGCTCTTCTGAAGTCAACAACCATCTCTTTGGTTTTGTCCACATTCAGAGACAGGTTGTTGGCTCCACACCAGGCTGTTAGCCGTTGCACCTCCTCTCTGTATGCTGACTCATCGTTCTTGCTGATTAGACCCACCACGGTCGTGTCATCAGCAAACTTGATGATATGTTTCGAGCTGTGCATTGGTGCACAGTCGTGAGTCAGCAGAGTGAACAGCAGTGGACTGAGCACACAGCCCTGAAGGGCCCCAGTGCTCAGTGTGGTGGTGCTGGAGATGCTGTTCCCAATCCGGATTGACTGAGGTCTCTCAGTCAGGAAGTCCAGGATCCAGTTTCAGAGAGAGGTGTTCAGGCCCAGTAGGCTCAGCTTCTCGATCAGGTGCTGGGGAATGATTGTGTTGAATGCTGAACTGAAGTCTATGAACAGCATCCTTACATAAGAGTCTTTGTTATCCAGATGGGTGAGGGCCAGATGGAGGGTTGTGGAGATGGGTCTTTATGTGCCTCATGACAAGCCTTTCAAAGCACTTCATCATGATGGGTGTGAGTGCAACGGGACGATAGTCATTGAGGCAGGACACAGAAGACTTCTTCGGCACAGGAATAATGGTCGTCGTCTTGAGGCACGAAGGAACAGTGGCGCTGCCCAGGGAGATGTTGAAGATGTCAGTGAAGACATCTGCTAGTTGTTCTGCACATTCCCTGAGCACTCTGTCAGGAATGTTGTCAGGTCCAGCAGACTTCCGTGGGTTAACTCTGCATAGAGTTTTCCTCACTTCAGCTGTGGTTAGACAGAGCTCCTGGTCACTGGGAGGAGGGATAGTCTTCCTCGCCACCACGTTGTTCTGCACCTCGAACCGGGCGTAGAAGTCGTTCAGCGCATCTGGAAGGGAGGCGTCACGGTCACAAGCAGGTGATGTGGTCTTGTAATTTGTGATCGCCTGGATGCCCTGCCACATGCGCCGGATGTCTCCGCTGTCCTGGAAGTGGCCATGGATTCTCTTGGCGTGTGCGCGCTTCGCCTCGCTGATAGCACGGGACAGTTTGTCCCTTGCTGTTTTTAAGGCTGTCTTGTCCCCTGCTCTGAAGGCAGAGTCTCTTGTTTTTAGCAGCGCACGAACCTTGACGGTCATCCATGGCTTCTGGTTGGAGCGTATAGTGATGGTCTTGGAGGTAGTCACGTCATCAATGCATTTGCCGATGTAACTGGTCACTGTTGACGTGTACTCCTCCAAGTTGATGAATTTGCCATTGGTTGCAGCTTCCCTGAACATGTCCCAGTCAGTGCATTCAAAACAGTCCTGGAGAGCAGACATGGATCCTGCTGACCAGGTTCTCACTTGTTTTTGAGCTGGTCTTGAACGCCTGCTGAGTGGTCTGTATGCTGGGATCAACATAACAGAGATGTGGTCTAAATACCCGAGGTGGGGGCGGGGCTTCACCTGGTATGCGCCCCGGATGTTTGTGTAAACAACATCCAGCGTGTTTTCTCCTCTGGTTGCAAAGTCCACATTCTGATAGAATTTGGGAAGCACAGTCCTGAGATTTGCATGATTAAAATCTCCGGCGACTATAAACAGTCTGTTAGGTTGTGTGTTTTGAAGTCCGCTAATGGTCCGTAGAGCACGCTGAGCGCTTCCTTAGCATTAGCGCTAGGTGGTATGTACACTCCGAGCACAAACAAGTCCTTTGTGATGCTGTAAGCTTTCCTTAAACAACATTTCCTGTAAATATCAACAGTCCTTGGGAGTGAAGTTCCCACAATGCATTCTGCAGTTCTCATTACCCTCTGCAGTGCTTTCTGGTCTGACACAGAGAAGTTTCCATGCCAGACTGTAATACAGCTGGTCATAATGCTCTCAATGGTGCAACGGTAGAAGTTCTGAAAGATGTCTAAAGTAAGATAGTTATTTTTTAGATCCCTCAGGAAAAAGAGGTGCTGTTGAGCCTTCTTGATCAAATTAGAGCTGTTTCTTGTCCAGAAGAGGTCCTCAGAGATGTGGATACCCAGGAATTTTAAGCTGGTGACACAGCCAACCACCATTCCTTTTATATGGATGGTGTGTGTGTGTGTGTGTGTGTGTGTGTTTGTGTGTGTGTGTGTGTGTGTGTGTGTGTGTGTGTGTGTGTGTGTGTATGTGTGCCACCTTTCTCCTTCCTGAAGTCTACGATGAGCTCCATCTCATCTCAGTCGTCTTGGTGTTGAGCAGCAGGTTATTGGCGTTTTACCTCCTCTCTGTAGGCTGAATTATCAATGTATTTCATGAGTCTGATCACCATCATGTCGTCTGCAAACTTGATGATGTTGGAATATGCAGGATTGCAGTCGTGGGTAAAAAGTGATATGTATATATTTATGCTTACCAACTAAATATAACAATTGCAATATTTGGGACTTTTGTTTATAGGTACAGTTATTGGCATTGCTTAAAATACTCATTATTACTGCATAAAATTACAAGTTTTTGAAAAACCCAAGTATATTTAATAGTTGTTAATTTAATGCTTGCTTAAACTGTTTAATTAAGAGTCAGATGTTCAGTCTTTAGACAGATAAAAGAAGCTGGTGGAGGTCAAGCAGCAAACTGGATCCTCCTGATTTTCTAAACCAGTTTTGCATCAGATTTGCAACAAAACTGCAGACACAAACTGCTGGTTGTCCATAGTTAGATATGTCAAATAGTGTTATCAAAAATATTGACAGCAAAATGAAGACGTTCACATAGGGATGTACCTCTAGAGGTATATGACTGTTCAATGTTACAGGGATAAGTAAATGAGCTGCCATCCACCATGGGATATCCATTAGACATGCTCAGATCAAAGTCAAGACCTGAGTGTCTGATGGGAAAGAGAGAAAAGGTTGTGAGTTATCAGCATATTATATATATTATATATAGGAGCCATAACCCAGCCATTAGGGGGGCACAAGCCAGTGCACTCTTAGTGCCAGTCCCAAGCCCGGGTAAATGGGGAGGGTTGCGTTAGGAAGGGCTTCCAGCGTAAAACATGTGCTAAATCAAATATGCGGATCACAAAGGATAATTTCATACCGGATCGGTCGAGGCCCGGGTTAACAACGACCGCCACAGGTACATTAGCCGACAGGGTACCGGTGGAAATTGGGCTACTGTTGGCCGAAGGAGGAGAAAGAGAGGAGGAAGACATCTACAGAGACGGCATGAAAAGGAGCAGTGTAGGAGAGTAGAGGTTTGGGTTGGTACTTTAAATGTTGGTACTATGACGGGTAAAGGGAGAGAGATAGCTGATATAATGGAGAGAATAAAGGTAGATATGCTGTGTGTTCAGGAGACCAAGTGAAATGGGAGTAAGGCCAGGAACATTGGAGGTAGATTTAAACTGTTTTATCATGGTGTGGATGGGAAGAGAAATGGTGTAGGGGTGATTCTGAAGGGAGAGTACAGTAAGAGTGTAGTGGAGGTGAAGAGAGTTTTTGATAGGGTGATGATCGTGAAGGTGGAAGTTGAAGGGATGATGATAAATGTCATCAGTGCCTATGCTCCACAAGTTGGCTGTGAGATGGAGGAAAAGGAAAGATTCTGGAGTGAATTAGATGACGTGGTAGATGGTGTTCCTAGGAAAGAACGATTGGTGATTTGGGCAGACTTTATTGGGCATGTAGGTGAAGGGAACAGAAGTGATGAGGAGGTGATGGGTAGGTATGGTTTTAAGGAGAGGAATGTGGAAGGGCAGATGGTGGTAGATTTTGCTAAAAGGATGGAAATGGCAGTGGTGAACAAGTATTTTAAGAAGAAGGAGGATCATAGGGTGGCGTATAGGAGTGGAGGAAGGTGCACACAGGTGGACTATGTGTTATGCAGGACATGCAACCTGAAAAGCATTTCACTGCATGTCGTACCCTGTATGTATGTGTATGTGACAAATAAAATTTGATTTGATTTGATTTGATTTGATTTGATTTGATTTGAAGGAGATTGGAGACTGTAAGGTGTTGGCGAGGGACAGTGTAGCTAGACAGCATCGGATGGTGGTCTGTAGGATGGTTTTGGAGGCGAAGAAGAAGAGGAGGATGTAAGGATTGAAAGAAGAATAAGATGGTGAAAACTGAAGGAGGAAGAGTGTAGTGTGAGGTTCAGGGAAGAGGTCAGACAGGGGCTCGGTGGTGGTGAAGAGGTGCTGGATGATTGGGGAACTACTGCCGGAGTGATGAGGGAGGCAGCTAGAAAAGTACTTGGTGTGACATCTGGAAATAGAAAGCAAGACATGGAGACGTGGTGGTGGAATGAGGAGGTGCAGGAGAGCATTAGGGGAAGAGGTTGGCAAAACAGAAGTGGGATCAACAGAGTGATGAGAAAAGTGGGCAGGAGTACAAGGTGATGCGGCAGCAGGTAAGAAGGGATGTGGCAAAAGCCAAGGAAAAGGCATATGAGGAGCTGTATAAGAGGTTGGACACTAAGGAAGGAGAAAAGGAGTTATACCGATTGGCCAGGAAGAGGGACCGAGCTGGGAAGGATGTACTGCAAGTTAGAGCAATAAAGGATGGAGAGGGAAATGTGTTGACTAGTGAGGTGAGTGTGTTGAGAAAGTGGAAGGGGTATTTTGAGCAGCTGATAAATGAGGAAAATCACAGAGAGAGAAGGTTGGAGGATGTGGAGTTGGTGAAGCAGGATGTAGATAGGATTAGTAAGGAGGAAGTGAAAGCAGCAATTAAGAGGATAAAGAATGGAAAGTCGGTTGGACCAGATGACATGCCGGTCGAGGCGTGGAGATGTTTAGGAGAGATGGCAGTGGAGTTTTCAACCAGATTGTTTAACAGGATTCTGGAAGGGGAGATGATGCCTGAGGAATGGAGAAGGAGTGTGCTGGTACCGATCTTTAAGCATAAGGGAGATGTGCAGACCTGCAGTAACTACAGGGGAATTAGGTTGATCAGTCACACCATGAAGTTATGGGAAAGTAGTGGAAGCCAGGCTGAGAGAAGAGGTGACCATCTGTGAGCAACAGTATGGTTTCATGCCGAGGAAGAGCATCACAGATGCCTTATTTGCTTTGAAGATGTTGATGGAGAAGTATAGAGAAGGACAAAAGGAATTGCATTGTGTATTTGTGGATTTAGAGAAAGCGTACGACAGAGTGCCAAGAGAGAAGTTGTGATATTGTATTAGGAAGTCAGGTGTGTCAGAGAAGTATGTAAGGGTGGTGCAGGACATGTATGAGGACAGTGTGACAGCAGTGAAGTGTGCAGTAGGTACGACAGACTGGTTCAGAGTGAAGGTTGGACTGCATCAAGGATCGGCCCTGAGCCCTTTCCTGTTTGCAGTGGTGATGGACAGGTTGACGGACGAGGTCAGACAGGAGTCTCCCTGGACTACGATGTTTGCTGATGATATCGTGATTTGTGGTGAGAGTAGAGAGCAGGTTGAGAAGAGCCTGGAGAGGTGGAGATATGCACTGGAGAGAAGGGGAATGAAAGTCAGTAGGAGTAAGACAGAGTACATGTGTGTGAATGAGAGGGAGGGCAGTGGAGTGATGCAGTTGCAGGGAGAAGAGGTGGAGAAGGTGGAGGAGTTCAGGTACCTGGGGTCAACAGTGCAAAGTAATGGAGAGTGTGTTAAAAAAGTAAAGAAAAGAGTGCAGGCAGGGTGGAGTGGGTGGAGAAGAGTGACAGGAGTGATTGGTGATAGGGTTTCTGCAAGAATTAAAGGGAAGGTTTATAAGACTGTGGTGAGACCTGCGATGTTGTATGGATTAGAGACAGTGGCATTAAGTAAAAGGCAGGAAGCAGAGATGGAGGTAGCAGAGCTAAAGATGTTAAGGTTTTCGTTGGGAGTGACGAGGATGGACAAGATTAGAAATGAGTTTATTAGAGGGACAGCACATGTAGGATGTTTTGATGACGAGGTGAGGGAGGCGAGATTGAGATGGTTTGGACATGTGCAGAGAAGGGACATGAATTATATTGGTAGAAGAATGCTGGAGATGGAGCCACCAGGTAGGAGGAAAAGAGGAAGGCCAAGGAGAAGGTACATGGATGTGGTGAGGGAAGACATGCAGGTAGTTAGTGTGAAAGAGGCAGATGTAGAGGACAGGGTGGTATGGAGACGGATGATCCGCTGTGGCGACCCCTAATGGGAGCAGCCGAAAGAAGAAGAATATATCGGAGCCATAGGAGGGTATGAAAATAAAGGAATCAAAGGCTGTGGTTACAATTTTTTGCCATTGAATGTGCTAATGCATAGTGATTATACAGTACAGTCCTCTATGAAATTGCTGGAAAGTGAAAAGCCAATTTTTTTTGGTTTGGTGCACTCTGAGAACATGTGGGTTTGAGATCGAGTTTAAATTTCACCATACCCAATGCCCTTTAAAAAGACCCTTAACTCTTAATTGTTGCTATAAAGTTGCTCAGAATAAGAGCATCTGCCAAATGCCCTAACTGTAAATGTTTCATTAAAATAAAACCTCTCTGCCTGTGCTATACCAAAAATAGTCCATGACATGTCTTAACCCAGTGCAGTGGATTGATTGATCATTATAAATTAAAACCATTATTTAAATAAAATGTAATTAAAATGTATAGTATATACAGATTATGCGCTACATATATCATATAGAATACATGTATTTATTTGATTACATATATATATATATATATATATATATATAT
>MU551649.1:3215211-3278732 GCA_024362625.1 Silurus asotus
TATATATACATACATATATGTGTGTGTGTGTGCTAAATTGTAGATGTAATGTACATAGTTTAAGAATACAGTATTTAGTTAAACATTATTTATATTATTATTTATAGTTTTAACAGCTACGTATAATCAATAATTCATTGGCACTTTAAACTGCAGTTTTCGAGATCCAATCTTCATAACTGCACGATAAAGAGCATTTTGTGCATTCTTTATGCATATGCAAAAATTAATATTCTTCTCTGGTGTTTATGCAGAATTTTGTATAGTTGTGTAAAAATATGAATTTTTATTCAATATTTAGTCAATATGAATTTCTACACAAGAGTAATAAAACAGATAAAAAAATAAAAAAAAATACCCTTCAGGGAGTTTAATTGTAGCCCATCTGTTACACTTAGAGAAAAAATGACTGTGGGCCCAAATCTGATCAGTTATTATTAGATGGTGGAGCATTTTCAGCACAGCAGTGACACTGACAAGTTAGCAGCGTGTGTGTGTGTGTGTGTGTGTGTGTGTGTGTGTGTGTGTGTGTGTGTGTGTGTGTGTGTGTGTGAGTGAGAGAGAGAGAGAGAGAGAGAGAAAGAGAGAGAGAGAGACAGTCAGACAGACAGAGATAGGGGCGTGAATAATTGCTTCTTTTTTTCTTTCTAAATTGCTGATTATGGATTGTTTGCTACTTACTGTTTTAATCCTATTTCCTTTTTCAGGATGTTTCCACAGCTGGCTTTCTGCTGAGTTAAGACTACAGGTATGATTAATTATTAATTACAGTAGAGGTAGTAGGGTAGAGACCTCACTATTGCAGACACTACATCATTGCTTGTAAAGCCAAAACAACAAGCTCATGGCCTTACAGTGCAATAAGCAACTGTACACTAATGCTATATATAGTGCTACCATCCAATCTGTGTTCTAGAACATTGGAATATAAGCTTTAAAATGTTAGTAAGTATATCACTATAGGATGATATATCCCATTGCATACAGGTACAGTAGATCTTAGCTAAATACATTATTTACTTATTATTACTTTGTAAATGTAAATATTAGTCAATAACTCTTAATTTCAATTGTGTGCTAATGTAAGTAGCACAAGGAGTGGTTTCTCTCATTATTTTTCACTAGGTTATCAGTAACGTGGTACCATTGTATTCATCAAATAATATTTGTTAATCTAAAAACAGTCAGTAATAAAGGTAGTCATTTCAGTTAAATGATTCATTCTGCTGCATGGTTTGCCAAAATGTGCAGCCTGATTATGCAGCCACTGATAGCAGACAAACAGCTTGAGCAGTGTAAAAAAAAGCTAATAATCCTTGCAATATTGTATTATTTCATCACATGCCCATGATTAGAAATTTTTTTTCAGAACCAGCCTTATATCTACCATGAATACACAGTATACAGTTCCTAATGATATAAACGAACCACGCAACAGGAATACAATATTGGTGTCCCTGGTTTGAATTTGTTCACTCTATTGTCCAAGGCGTGGTCTACAGGCGATGCCACTGACTGCCATGATGCCACGATGCCACTGATAGAGTGACAGAGAGACAGATAATCAATAGGTCAATGAGAGTGAGTGAGTGAGTAAGAGAGAGCGAGAGAGAAAGAAAGAGAGAAGAAAGGAAAGATGCCCCGTTCTAGCTTCTGTGCCTCTCTCTTTCGATCTCGCCTTCTTTTTCTTAAAAGATGAAGTCTGGAACGCCTACCAGAACACCCACTAGGGGCTGCATGAGGAGAGAGACCGGTACAATGAGGCAGAGAGAGAACACGAGTGGGGTGGGGGCAGAGATTCAAGTGGGTGAGAGGAGGGAAGAGACGAATGATGTCAATGAGAGGGAGAGTGAGAGAGCCCCTCACTGGAAAGGAAGACTGAGATAGTATGTGAGGGGGAGGAGAATGATAGAGAAAAGGAGAGAGGAAAAGCAAGGTGCATGCACACATTGCTCAGCTTGCACATTGCAGCCGCGACAGGCAAGCTGAGAGGCGCTTGCATCTGAAGCTTGCAAACAAAAGATTAAATGACATCTCAGCACGTGCGTTAGATTGATACTTCATCACTGGAAAGGCACTGCCAAGAAACAGAAGCATTTTGGGACCACAGTGGAGAAGAAAATAATAAGACAGCACTGAAATTCCTGATATCACTATCTGGGTTTCTCTAAGTGGGTAAGCTCAACTCACTACTCAATTTTTTTTTAATCTTATCAAATATCATGTATAGCTTTGGGGTTCCTGGAGAAGTATGTGTTTTATTATCAAGGCTATCAGAGAAAATAGGTTTCTGAGCTCTGTATCAATCTAAACATTATCACTTAGTTCCACATACTAAGCCTCACATCAGGGATGCTTTACTGAAGTATTGACTTAAGATACATATATACATTTATATCACATTCAGCTACTGGACTTCACAACAACAACAACAGTAATAATAATAATAATAATAATAATAATAATAATAATAATAATAATAATAATAATAATAATAATAAGTATTATTATTATTATTATTATTATTATTATTATTATTATTATTTTCATTATTCATTTATTCATTTATTCATTTATTCATTTATTCATTTTGGAATCCCCAAAATATTAAAAGTGCTATATGAATGATATCAAATGTATTTGCTGTTAAAAATAGTAAGATTTTGACCTAATCATAATAATTGTGGGAGAGTTAAAAAAACAAAAATGCTTGCAATTATTTCAGAAACATCAAACAATTATTATTTAAAAGTAAATTAGTTAATATTCGATTAATTCGAATTTTTAATCAGCATGTTTATTCATTCAGATATTTGCATTAGAGTTACACATAATTTTATAATATCCTCACTACGTACATGATAAGGAGAGGGGCGTGACCTAACCTAAACCTATCCAGGCATTAAATTGATACAAGGTGTTTGACCGTTGTGGATAGTAATGAAGACTATTAGAAAAAAGTGACTATGGCAACTTCTAAATGACCTGGCATGCTTATAATTGCAAATGATATTTTAATATTGTAATAATTTGAGCAATGTTTGCAATCCAAATGTTATGACAATATAAAAATGTACATATATAATTATATAGACATGTATATATAAATATTTTTACTGAAATACTTTCTATGGAATGCCTTTACATTTCTTTTCTAATAGTTTATTGTTTTCTTGTTGATTTTAGGGACAGAATAGTAAAATATAAATTTCTATCAATTTCTAATACTGCTGATAATTCACTTTATATACTGTACGTAGACTGACCAAAAGTATATGGACACCCGGCCATCTCATCTACACAGTATGTGATTCTTCCCCAAAAATGTTGCCCCAAAGCACACAACTGCTTAGAATATATGTGAATGCTGGACAAGAATTTCCTTCACTGGAACTAATGGGCCAAAACCTTTTCCAGCATGACAAATCTCATGCGAACATAGTGAGGTCCATAAAACCATGGTTTGCAGGGGTTGGGTTGAAACACTGAGTCTTCTGCCCATAGCACTGACCTCACCTTTGGGATGAGCTGGAACAATGACTGTGTACCTGCTGGTTTTTGTTTTGTTTTTTCTTTATCTATCACCAATGACTGACCTTACAAAAGCTTATATGGCTGAATAAGCAGAAAATTACACAGCAACATTCATTGAAGGTCTTCCAAGAAAAATGCATATAATTATAACAGCAAAGCAAGAAACCTTTTTGGAAAAGAATGTTTAAATAGCACATATGGGTGTGATGCTTACTTGTCAAAAAACAATGTACAGTACAGTATGTAATTATTTATCCTTACCATGACAGAACCTGGACTGACTATTTAACATTATTAAGTGTCATGTTCTATGCTGTGATAGTGCTAGTAATTATCAGAATAAACAGAATTGTTTGCAGGAAATATAACATATTATTTTTACACACTGGTTCTATCTCCTTGGCATGAGCTGTTGCTTCATGGTTTCCCCACAATCATGGTGAAAGTAGTTTAATGTTATGCTTTACAAATCCTGCTAAATTATAATCAATGAATCAGGCAGCAGTTAAGTATGCACTGTAATATTTCCAAGTTACGCACATGCTTTAGGTCTGGTATCTTTGTACAAATTATTCCACTTCATATAATTACAGATGTTCAGTTTCTGGATTTTGAGATGTAGTCTCACTGACATTTAATATGGCTTTAATTAACAGTTATAGTAAAGTGCTGCTTATGCACACTAGTTAATGATGCACCAGATACTACATTATTACAGAATAGGTGAGGAGATTAGTAAATGCTATATTATTACATTTTGTAAGTACAAAATGAACGTGCTGAGATTGATAACGTAGCAAAAGTGAGAATTGAAAAACAAAAGGAACAGCAAATTGATTTTATCATTACAGTACTTCTACAGTATATGGTTTATTGTCAAAATATATAAATTATATTATATAATCAGTTAAAAATATACTCAAAAAATAAAAGCATTTAACTTCAAATAATTGTAAGCCAATTATAATACAGTATGTGTACAGTATATTTAAAATAATTCAGTTAGAAAAATAAAAATAAATGTTTCATGCTGACATTCTACACATCTGGTTGTAATAACTTAGTTGAGACAGATGAGTATGCCTGCCTAAATTTATCTGGTACCCCATGCTGACCTGTGTCTGAACATCTCATTGAACATTTTGTCCCCCACTTCTGATATTATATAGATTTTTGAACATGATTGTGTGGATTTCTGTGCATTTTATTCACAATATAATTAGTGAAATTAGGAAATTCAAGTCCTTCCACTTCAGTTTTGGCAAACCAGCTCTTTGTACTTTGCGCACCAGAACATTTTTATGCTAGAACAAATTGGGCCACTTAGTTTACAGTAAAGAGAAAACAAAGCTACAGCACTCAGATACACTCTACTGTAGATGACTGCATGCTTGCAACTTGTGGCATCTGTTAGGGAAAAGTCTACATTTTCTTGGTGATTTGGTGATCATTGCCATAAAATAGAAAGCACATAAGAAAAAAAGCTAATCAGTCTGCAATTAACAATCGCTGTAATAACTGTAATATCACTGTAATCAGCTTAAATAAAATCAGACTAATAGCCATGTTTAATGGCCAGGGATATAATCTAGAAATGATTTGTAGCATGACATTGTTTAGTGATGCTCCAGTCAGAACTTTTTATTTGGCAAAAATATGTAGTCACATGGTCAAACTAGTATATTTTTTAGTGTTTTAATTTTTATTTTGCATATATTTACTGCAAATATATTGCATATATTTCCATATTAGTTGCATTATCACTGACCATTTAAACCTACATTATAGATAAGCATTCATACTAATTTGTTATATTTTAATTTGCCATGAGTTCACCGTTTACACCACTGTTTGCTGTTATCTCTGAGGTTTAGCAGCAGCTGAAAGCTGATAGAAAAATAGGCTTATGCACAAACATAAAATTAGAGCACGACGTGTGCCAAATGTGAAATTGGTTGTTTCTAACTGAAATGGGAAAACTTCCCATCCGCACTATCTGAAAGGCAATTACAGGATGGTGAGGGGGTGTCATTGGTTGACTGCTCAAAAATAATGTCTTTATTTCCACAGCTTCATTTTAGCTGCATTATTTATCATTTGTAAGAAAGAAAGAAAGAAAGAAAGAAAGAAAGAAAGAAAGAAAGAAAGAAAGAAAGAAAGAAAGAAAAATACATTTAGATGAAAATCAGATGAGGGTATTAACTATGAGCACAAAATTGGTTATTGGCAATGTCTTGTTCTATATCAACTCCTACCAGTCTGACATTTTTAACTTGTTTCTTCTGCTTTCTCAAAATTCTCTCATACAGTGTAATATAAGAGCTTGGGGCCCAACTGTAATCTTGTTGAAGGTATATCACACCTCTCCACTGCTCAGTCCTCCCTCCCTCTTGTTCTTTCTCCTGTAGCATTATTCATAGGCACAGATTCAATGATCCAAAATGTTATCTAAGGGGTCATGTAATATTCTCTGCCTTCCTTGCCAAAAAGAAATCCTATCTATTAAAGCACACAGTATGGAAATCCTTACATTGAAATTAATGCAAATGCAGATCAATAATTCGGTCAGCAGGCATTAGATGTGAAAAGCTCCACTCTTGCTAAAACAGCAAATGTCGCATTCACTACCACAGAAGCACAAACGGAGCTAGAGTACATTAGAGAAGTCCTGAATTTAAAATGTTCTTCAATAATTTATATTTAAACCTTTCCTATTATTTTGAAAACAACAGGGTTGTCTTATTCAACGTGTTCATTAAGAATTTACCTCAGATTTTGCTCATACTGTCACTAAGCTGATGTACTATAATTGCATGATTACAGTAGTGTAAATAGAACCTCATACCACAGATTGGAACAGGATATGGTCTAACAAAGACTAGGGTCACTTAAAAAAAAGTTAAATGACAGGTCAGGTACAACTGGCTAACTGACTTTTTTCCTGTAATTACATTTGGGAGATGTAGCCGGAGTCTGTGTTAACCGTTTCTCCACTGCGACTGTGGTGTACATTCATTTAAAACAAAGTGTGCACACTTTATGAACCAAAATAAATATTCATTTGGTAGCAATGGGATATGGGGTGGTAATAAGTGAAATGCTGAATCTTTTGCTGCAATATACAGTACTCTTCAATATAAATGTACATGTATAAGCATATACAGTATATTCCACTGTAAATAAACACAGTTCATATTTGTTTGGAGCTAATTACATCCAAGACCCAAAGCATAGAGTAAGAAGCTTTGTGACTGTGTACCAGAGATTATATGATCCATTTCATCTTCAGCCTTAAATAGCTGAACAACCATGATTTGCGCTGTTATATGGTTTGATAAAATTAGTCTAAGCTTTGAACTGTTTGTTTTGACAATAAACAAGCCACTATGGCTTTACACAAAATTAAGGGGAAATTACATTTTTATGCATATTTAGCTGCATTAGAGTTTATCCTTATCTTATTCTTTTAACCATTATATTTGTGGGGGTAGTTAATTTGTACATATAAAAACATTTAACATGCTATAAATTGAATCAAAATTGTAATCCCTAACTAATGAAAATAGTGTCTGAGGCTGAAAAGGTTTGCTTACAGAAAAAGAAATAAAGGGTATTGAGCAAGACAACCTAAAATATATAAAATTTGTGTGTGGTAAATATCATTATCAGTACTAATTCATCATTACACTTTATACTAGAATAAAGCAGTTGTAGAACAACATATCATTGCAGCTGAACTTCACCATAATGGTGTGCATTAATGGGATTTGTTAATTAGGCTGAGAAAATAAACACTGCTTCTTCTGTAGTGCGTCTAAGGACTCCAAATACAGACTATGGCTCCTTTTTGAGACATCTGCATTCGGCTTCAATAGAGTCATAAATCTGACTCATGCAACATTGCAACAGTGTAAGTAATAAGTAATAGCTTTGCTTTATGCTGTGTGTACAGTATATGCATGTGTGTGGGATAGCAAGCAAAACAAAGCTATGAGAAGGATGAGAAGATAAATTTTAAACTGTCCATGGTTTTGAAAACCCCTGTTGAGCAAAGAATTAATCAAGAATCAAGGGCAAGAAAGCCCCGTTATATGCTTGTGAAATGATAAAGAACATTTGTCTTATCAGCTGGCATTCGATTTGTGTGCAGACTAAAAGGGCAATTGATTTGCTCTGTAAGACCATAGAAGTGGTGGAAGGAAATGTATTAAAAGAGATTAACAGGCATGCAGTCAATAGCCTAGATTATTCTTGACCCTTTCAAATTGAAAAGGTGAGGTATTGAATTATGTATTCAGCCAAATTACCCAAAAGAGAGAAGTTCTTCCAAAGATAGCTCTTGCCATTTTTGATGAACTGATTGACAAACTGTAAATGATGGCAGAGTTGTGCTGTTTTGACATCTACAGTGCTATTTAAAGGGTTATACACTTGCGGATATCCACAATTTTTAATGCATCTGCACACTATACACTTATCCCTGTGATAGTTGATAAAACACTATAGTCATAAAACACACTATTTTCATAAAATTATAGTTTTGTAATACTATAAGTAATAAACTCCAGGCTGTTCCAGAAGAGTGCTTATTATTCCGAAATTATCTTTCAAATATGTGTGCTGGTGACGCCTACATAAAAATCCCCTAAACAAGCTGTCCATAACAGAATTATATCCTTTAAGTACCAGGCTATAAGTGAGGCATTGGCCCCATGTGTCAGCTTCTGAGAGGAAATGGTTTAAAGGTTACATCTAGAGGTCACATAAGATTGGTTGCTTTGAATAAAAAGATGCTTAGTGCAGGTAAATGAAAAGGAGATTGTCAGTTTTTTATTAAAGAGTTTAGTATTTTTATATTTTAATATTTATGTCTACGAAAGTCTAAGCATGTGTAAAATAATGTAAAATTAAAGGGGAAATCAACTATTTTCTTCTGAACACTCCATCTGTCAGTGACTGGAGAAATTGTATACTTAATATGGCAAGTTGAATTTATGGCCAATAGTTCCAAACTTTCCAATTACTGCAGAAGTGAATTTTAAGCAAAAAATCTCATATGCACACTGCCAGTAAGTGGATACTTATTCTTTTTGATATAATTTCCATGTCAAATGCAGCTCATAATCCATCTGTTAGAGCCTGAATATTAAGCTGCATTCAGACTGCAAGTGCATAGTGATCTATTGCAGTCTATTCCAACTTGTGTTACTGAAGTGGCCCACATGCTCAAAACAGCAATGTTTATTGCACAATTTTAAAAAGTTAGAAAAAACAAATGTCTACTGATACAAAGATTTTAATACATGCAAGACTGTATATAAATAAAAATTAAGTTTACTGATCAGAATATACATTAGAATTGTGTCTTGTCTCTTAGCAATATTACAGAAATGGCATCAATTGCATGAATGATTAATGATTGCTTTCGCATTTAAAGTGAGCTTTTCAGTGTTTCACTAATAAATTCATTCTTAGGATTTATAAAAAACTAAATGTTTAATTAAATTTAATTTTAAATATGACTAATTTGAATTTACATATATACAACTACCTGCAGGTGAGGTTGTAAAAAGGTTTAGTTTCAGCTTTAAGCAGTTTATGAAAACAGAGCACATTTTACAACAGCAACTCAAACTCAGCTTCACAAAAATTAATTCCCCCTATATTCTGTTTCCTTGGATTTTGATAGCCTTACTGAATGCTTTCCTTTTATTTCCTTAAGAAAGCAAAACCTACATAAATCAGGGTGCACTTAATGTAAATGAAATGCAGGCTTCTGAATATGAGTTTAAATTTTGGATGTGTTATATGCATGTGACATTTAAATATGTGACTAGTGGGTGGAAGCTTGCATCCATGCAGTTGAATATGATTTATCTTAATTAAAGTCACTGCTTGTGTTTATACTGTTTACATGAAACAGGTGCAGATTTGTTTAAATTGCTCAAATCTGTGGGGTTTTTTTTAACTATATTTGATGAATAAGGTCAATGTCAGAAATGTCGCCAGACACGACACCTATTATTTCAATAATTAAAATCTGAGTTCAATTACTACCGGCTTAAATATATTACTAAGAAATATTAAGTACAATATTAAAGTGGTTAAACCTTGTGTAAATATTTTTTAGGCAAGGAACTAATAATAAAGCCTGTACTAATTAATTTGTATTATTTGTTAATAAAAATGATGTGTTAATTACTTTTGGCCAGTGGTTGTAATTATGGCAGTGGTACTAATTACATTTGTTCACTAATTAAACAAAAAACATTGATTTCCCACTGAGAAAGCCCAGCAGTCAAAGCCAGATTCCCAACCCCAACATAATGTATTTCTCCATGCCTGTTCCACCTGCAGCAATAGGCCAATCAGATAAATTCAATTTGTGAAATGAACAAGCCATCAGTTCCAGTTAGACGCTGGTCAGGTCAAAATAACTTCTGGTGCTTTGCTAATATTAGACAATCCCTCACCCAACCCCTCTATTTTGAATGGCAACATGGGTCCATTGATGAGCGGTGCAGTTTGATGAAAATACATTCAGCAGCCATGCCTGTTTTATGATTGTGGAATTTGGCACATGACATAGATGCATGACTGAAATTAGCTGGAGCTTCAACACTGAATTCTCCACATATTGCAGCATTCAGCTACCATTTCTTCCCATTCTAATATGTAATAAAACAGCTATTTATTTTGCAGTCAGAAGGTTTTTAAACTATTCATTTGCAAACTCAAATAAACGTTCATTGTCCATATATTTCAATAACATTTTAATTGCATTTAAAATCAAGGATTGCAAGTTCTTTGTTTTGTGTGTGCATGCATGTCAAGTGTGAATACACAGAGAGCTTTTTTCTGGGACACTGGACATGCCTGTTATGAGGAGGCGGATAGAACTGTCAAGCGACTTGTGTTCTAATCAGGCTGTTTTTGGTCAACCTCCAGCACACTGAACAGCTCAAAGCCTGCCACTGCTCGCACTCCCAGCTGCTCACTCAGATCATTTATGGTTTAGATGAAAGATTAATTCTGTCCATTGTTGAGGAGAAAAAGGAAAAGGGTATTTGAGAGTGGGACAAAGCAATTTTACTCATGCAAATTGAAATATATGAAGTCCAGGGAATTCTGTATTTGTTTATTGCAATAGAATCTTGTTAACTAACATAATGGTGTTAAAACACTAGTAATATATTCTCTAGAAAGTAGCTTTGTTCAGAGCTAAGCCAAAGATTTTACAGTTGCCCTTGCAATTAAGAATTTTTTCTTAAGATCGGTGTGGTTCTCTGTTGGATTGAATGCCACAGCAAAATTATAAGACTCCAGTGATTAATGATTATTAAACTTTGAACTAAACTAAACTAAAATTTGAAACTCTTCACACAGCTAGCACAACAGCGATATTTGTATAATAAATTGTAAATATACTGTACAGTATATTCACTTGCTCTAATACACAGTCTTCATAAACACTGTCAATAATATACAAGTTTGTCATCATCTAATTAGTCACTGGTTTGTAGTCACCTAACAATTGTCATATGTTTTTCCCATTGTTCAATGTAAAACTTTGTGATGTAAATTTACAGTAAAATGTATGTAATGTGAATGTAAAATGCGGCTTACTGTATTTTTACAGGACTACTACCCTACTCATCTTTTACAGTATAGTACTGTTATTACCAAATGCAGTATCCTACTGCAATATCACAATTTTACAGTGTTGAACTGTGTTGTCTAAAGCAATATACTAATATACAGAGTATATATTATAATTATTGCTTTTAATAATGTACTTCTGGACTGAATTTAACTGAATTTAACTTGACTTAAATCTACACAGGCCAGTTGCTGTGTGACCTTTTAGCTTAATTCTTGTGGTCATAATTCCTTTCCAATTTAATGTGCCAAGTTAATGACTCTATCAGCAGTGTTGGGAAGTAGCTAATCTACAATTAGTGGGGTTTTGGGTAAAAGGGTGATTAGGAGTAATAACATTAGATAGTAAGCATTTTATTTTGAATTATTGTGATTAAGTAAAGAATAGCAAGCGAGACAACAGTGGAGCATGATAACTTTTTATTAATCTAACAGCTAGGCTTAGTCAAGGTGACATAAAGGGCTCTGAGAGCAAATATTATTATTTATATAACAGCAAAAGCCCAGTTTTAGCTTTTTATTTTAGTGTTATATAAAATTGTTGTATGTGTAGGACTTTTTAATATAGTGACCTCTGAATATACTGGACTGAACTGAACCGTGGCATTTTATGTTTTACAAATATGACTTAATATAATCCTCTTACAATCAGGCATTGGTACTGGTTAACAATAACACATTGTTGTTTAAAGTGTGCACAAACAATTTTTGTGTGTTTGTGCTCTTTTATGCTCTGTGTCTATTTTATTGTTTATAAATTAACATTATAAAATAATGGCTTTATATCCAGCAACAATCCAGCAGTATATGCCTAGTGAACACTTTCCGATTTAATTTCCATGTCCAATTTTATTGGACAAAGATGGACAGAATATCAGTTGTTATTTACTAAAAATAAAGAACAGGATAAGGTAAAACCTGAGATTAAAAAAGCGGTATGGCATGAAGATGAACCAACAGTGAACCCTCCGCTAGTCATATAATCTTCTCAATATTTCCTCAGGCTTTATGTGTAGATTTCTATTGCAATTTTATTCCTTTCTGTTGAAGTGACCCAAAGCTACATAATTTCAAATGCAACCAGGCCTGTGTCACTGATCCACTTTCACTGCCAAGCAAAGTCTAATGCCAGTTACTGAACACATCGCAGACTCTTTCAGAATTGGAACAAACAGCACTCACTGAATTACAATAATCTTTGGCATTTATTGTCAGTGTTTCAGCATTTACAGATAAACCATTTCTGTGATTATTATACAATCCACTTGATTATCAGTACAATTAATATACCATCTGCAATGGGAATGATGGATATATCTGGTTTTATATAGAAAATAAATATGAAGAAGAAGCTGAAGAAGAAGCATGTTTGTGTTTTTTCTTTTGAGCCAAAGCAAAATAGAATAATTCTAGAATGAATAAACTGTGCTTTTCATTAGAGAGAAAATGAACAAGGAATACAGTGTGAGGTGTGAAGAGCCAGATTTTGAGACAAAAAGCACTTGGCTATGTCTGGACCTGCATAAATAGTTTGCTTTTATTCCCTTCATGTCAGATGCTTCTCATTGTGACCCCTGCAACCTCTCTTTTCCTGCTCTGCTGGCATGGTTGCCAGGGAAACAGTGTAACAGAGATAAAAGGTGGTGGAGGTGGAGAGGGTCTCTCAGGTCTGCCTCACTGCTATGTCTCTTTATGTGGTATGGCCTGCTGATTTTGTTAGGTCTAATCATAAACAGAATCTATAGAGCTTGAAGTTATGGAGCTGAGACAACCTGAATATGAATTAGCTGACTGGGCAAGAAAAAACATGTAACAATCAAAAATGTATTCCCTCTATGCCTGCAGGGCAGTTGCTCTACTTGAGGGTCCAACTGTTGTTTTAGCTAGAACGGTGTGTGTGCCGTGTTGGTACCTATGACTGAATGACACACCATCTGCCTCATGTAGATGCAGTTTCCCCCTCATAGTCAAGATCACTTGCTTTTTAAGGCATATAAGCATTGTCCAATCACAGTTTCAGACACAGAACTAGAGGTTTAGTTCAATTTGAGGTTCAGTGTAAGAAAAATTGTGTGTGTCAACTGCAGGATATTGGTCGCTTCCATTTCCTTTTGGTTTCACACAGGGGACACTGCTGACCACCTTGAACTTTGCAGTAAGTAAGACTAAAAAATTTATGCCACACTACCAAGGTTGCTATGCCATCCTTTCTTTTTGTCTGATTAAAAACAAATGCATGTTTCATTCCCAGAATGTGTCACAAAATCCTCCAGTTTCACCCCCAAGAGACTATCCAAAGATGGCAATCCTTTTGCTTCAGGAGTGGCAAGGTTTTGTATCTTATCTCCAGAGTGCACTAGAGGGCTGGTGTGTGAGGTGCGGTGCGTAAAGCCACATGAGTGTATCTCCCTTAGCACCTTCTGGCTCCTCTCATTTGTGATTTAGCTCTCCATCTCGACTTCCATTTGCCTCTCCTTCAATTTTATTAAAATAGGAAAGGGTTGCCATATGCCTCCTACAGGGAGAAATCATTGGCGATGTATCGTACTACCTCACATTGAGAAAGCAAAAAGTTCTTTTCAACTAGGAGTGTAATGCAATTTTAACAGCTATCCCATTAGATGCCAATTCTGTAGGAGTTGTGCTGATGTGTGAAAGGAGCATGGCTGGTGATAAATTGCAGTGAGGGCTGTGAAATTTGCTTTGTTAATTGTGTGGGTGGCTGCAAGAATAGAAAACCATGATGGCATATCTCATAAGCAGCCCCCATTCGATTGCTTCACTGAGCAAATTTTATAGCTATCCATATAAGTCCATGGACTGTGCAACATACTTTCAGCAAGCAATTAGCAATTGCTAGTTAGAATCACTGCTAGCTGGCAGTAAAATAAATAATACTAAATGTACAGTCTAGTGCTCATTAATCTTGACTGTGTGTATCCTCTAGCCATACAGGTATACATTTGTCAGCTCATGTTGTTACAGAAAAAGTAGTCAGATTATAGTTTCTAACGATTGACAAACAATTTTCACTTTTAAATTCTTGCACTCTACACTGTGGTGGTACAAACACATCTCAGACAAGCTTGTCACCCCAATTTATTTAATGCACTATAAATACTTACTGGCTTCACTGTATCAAGTATATCATATACAGCAGCAAATACACTGTGCTAGAAGGAAAATAAAACATAAAAAAGAGCATGATCATAGTTATACATAGTGATCTAATAGCAAATTATAAGAAAATATTAATCCATTTTTAATTAACTGTAAACAATATCTGGATGTATACCTTCAAGCCATGTTCCTCCACACAAATGTCTGCAATTTTTCTGGCCAGTTTTCTACTATAGTGATCTGAAAAATGAAACAAGGTCCTGATTCAGGATTTATAGGGTGATATTACTGCTGTTGGTAGTTCTATGACACACTGTGGCCCTTTTCTCATTTTCCTTAGTATTATGACTGTAGTTCAGATGGTGTATAATTTACTTACATCATTATAAATTTGACATCCAAACTTCTACCCCTTTCAGTTGTTAGTATGATTTGTAAATGTAACTTGTGTACATTTTGTTCTGAAAAAAATGAATTTGTAAACTGGACTATAGAAATACAAGTTCCTTGCTGTTGAAGGAGTGAAAGTTTTGTTATTAGCTATGCATTCTGTCCAGTTGCCCCAGCAACTTTGTGAAAAGTTTTGGAACAGTGAAGTTCATATAAAAATGCTTGTTAGCATTTTATTCAGAAAACTGGATATTTTGTGTGTTATTATTTTTTTATTGTTTTGTATCCTGTGCCATATTTCTATGGGTACCCTTTTTTTCTCTACTCCCAAAAACATGCCACTTGGTCAATAAGCTGCTAAAAATTACATACTCAAGGTATGAGAATGTGTCTGGATGATGCCTTGTGAAGGACTAGCATCCTATCCAGGATTCTTGCTTTGGGCTGACCAGGATAAAGTGCCTAATGAATGAATGAATGAATGAATGAATGAATGAATGAATGAATGAAAGGATGGATGGATGAGTTAATGCTCTGGCTAACCTAAAGATTTTATGTATTTTGTGCTAACATTTGGCTCCCATTAGGGGTCGCCACCGCGGATCATCAGTCCTAATATACCACCCTGTCCTCTACATCTGCCTCTTTCACACCAACTACCTGCATGTCTTCCCTGAGCACATCCATGAACTTCCTCCTTGGCCTTCCTCTTTTCCTCCTAACTGGTGGCTCCATCCTCAGCATTCTTCCACCAATATAATTCATGTCCCTCCTCTGCACATGTCCAAACCATCTCAATCTCGCCTCCCTCACCTTGTCACCAAAACATCCTACATGCGCTGTCCCTCTAATAAACTCATTTCTAATCTTATCCATCCTCGTCACTCCCAACGAAAACCTCAACATCTTTAGCGCTGCAACCTCCAGCTCCACCTCCTGTCTTTTACTCAATGCCACTGTCTCTAAACTATACAACATCGCAGGTCTCACCACAGTCCTATAAACTTTCCCTTTCAATTTTGCAGATACCCTACTATCACAAATCACTCCTGTCACTCTTCTCCACCCACTCCACCCTGCCTGCACTCTTTTCTTCACTTCTCTAACACACTCTCCATTACTTTGCACTGTTGACCCTAGGTACCTGAATTCCTCCACCTTCTGAAGCTCTTCTCCCTGCAACCGCACCACTCCACTGCCCATCCTCTCATTCACACACATGTATTCTGTCTTACTCCTACTGACTTTCATTCCCCTTCTCTCCAGTGCATATCTCCACCTCTCCAGGCTCTTCTCAACCTGCTCCCTACTCTCACCACAAATCACAATATCATCTGCAAACATCATAGTCCAGGGAGACTCTTGTCTGACCTCGTCCATCAACCTGTCCATCACCACTGCAAACAGAAAAGGGCTCAGGGCCGAAGCTTGATGCAGTCCAACCTTCACCCTGATCCAGTCTGTCGAACCTACTGCACACTTTACTGCCGTCACACTGTCCTCATACATGTCCTGCACCTTCCTCACATACTTCTCTGACACACCTGACTTCCTCATACAATACCACAACTCCTCTCTTGGCACTCTGTCGTACGCTTTCTCTAAATCCACAAATACACAATGCAATTACTTCTGTCCTTCTCTATACTTCTCCATCAACATCCTCAAAGCAAATAATGCATCTGTGGTGGTCGTCCCTGGTATGAAACCATACTGTTGCTCACAGATGGTCACCTCTTCTCTCAACCTGGCTTCCACTACTCTTTCCCATAACTTCATGGTGTGACTGATCAACTTAATTACTGCAGGTTTGCACATCTCTCTTATGCTTAAAGATCGGTACCAGCACACTCCTTCTCCATTCCTTAGGCGTCCTCTCACCTTCCAAAATCCTGTTAAACAATCTGGTTAAAAACTGCCATCACTCCTAAACATCTCCACGCATCCTTTTCTCCCTCCTTAGTGTCCAACCTCTCATACAGCTCCTCATATGCCTTTTCCTTGGTTTTCGCCACATCCCTTATTACCTGCTGCCACATCTCCTTGTACTCCTGCCTACTCTTCTCATCACTCTGTCTATCCCGCTTCTGTTTTGCCAACCTCTTTCTCCTTATGCTCTCCTGCACTTCCTCAGTCCACCACCATGTCTCCTTGTCTTGCTTTCTATATCCAGATGTCACACTTTTCTAGCTGCCTCCCTCATCACTCCTGCAGTAGTTGCCCAATCAACCAGCACCTCTTCACCACCACCGAGCCCCTGTCTGACCTCTTCCCTGAACCTCACACTACATTCTTCCTCCTTTAGTTTCCACCATCTTATTCTTCTTTCAGTCCTTACTCTCCTCCTCTTCTTCTTCACCTCCAATACCATCCTACAGACCACCATCCGATGCTGTCTAGCTATACTGTCTCCGGCCAACACCTTACAGTCTCCAATCTCCTTCAGGTTGCATCTCCTGCATAGCACATATTCCACTTGTGTGCACCTTCCTCCATTCTTATACGTCACCCTATGATCCTTCTTCTTCTTAAAATACGTGTTCACCACTGCCATTTCCATCCTTTTGGCAAATCTACCAACATCTGCCCTTCCACATTCCTCTCTTTAAAACCATACCAACCCATCACCTCCTCATCACCTCTGTTCCCTTCACCTACATGCCCATTAAAGTCTGCCCCAATCACAATTTGTTCTTTCCTGGGTACACAATCTACCACTTCATCCAATTCACTCCAGAATCTTTCTTTCTCCTCCATCTCACAGCATAGGCACTGATGATATTTATCATCATCCCCTCACCTCCACTACACTCTTACTGTACTCTTCCTTCAGAATCACCCCTACACCATTTCTCCTTCCATCCACACCATAATAAAACAGTTTAAACCCACCTCTAATGTTCCTGGCCTTACTCCCATTCCACTTGGTCTCCTAAACACACAACATATCTACCTTTCTTCTCTCCATCATATCAGCTATCTCTCTCCCTTTACCCGTCATAGTACCAACATTTAAAGTACCAACCCGAACCTCCACTCTCCTACACTTTTTCTTTCCCTGCCGTCTCTGTAGACGTCTTTCTCCTCTCCTTCTCCTCCTTTGGCAAACAGTAGACCAATTTCCACCAGTACCTTGTCGGCTAACGATACCTGTGGTCGTCGTTGTTAACCCGGGCCTCGACTGATCCGGTATGAAATTCTCCTTTGTGATCCGCATATTTGATTTGGCACATGTTTTACGCTGGATACCCTTCCTAACGCAACCCTACCCATTTACCCGGGCTTGGGACCGGCACTAAGAGTGCACTGGCTTGTGCATCCATAATGGCTGGGTTGAGATAGTATATTATAATAAATAATATTTTTAGCAATTGAAAAAAATCTCCAGGTTATGTGGCACAATGAAGGATTTATGTAACACATGCACATATATTTCTTTTATATAAAAGCAGAATAATGTTGATGGCAAATTATGTCTCAGCTTCAGTATTTTTATTTTTCTATTTTTTTTGCTTTATCCTGGCCAGTGTTCCTGTGGCTCTGCAGTCTGTCCTAAAAACACTGAATGAGATGCCAGTCCACGTAGGGCACCATGCACACACACTCATTCACACCAATCCATTAAGTGGTGTGCTTTTGAAAATTGAAAAACCCAGAAAACCTGCAATTCAGACACAGCAAGAATATAGCACTACACAGACAGTAACCTGAGCTCAGGAGTGAACCAGTGATAAAGACTTTTTTGTTTTGATTGTAATGAATATATCCATTACATGAATGCTGTGTTTCAAAGACAGTACTAGAATTTACTTCATAAACTCAATAAAATCAAATCACCACCCCCCAACTGGAGAGAAAAATATTGCTCTTGTATTTCATATTTTATTAGCATTATTTTTCCAAGTGCCCATGGCTAGATTTGTGCTTTCAATGTGAGTGCCATGGCTGAATCTTGGCTGAATTAATTCTGGTCTCTGAAAGTATCAGTGACATTTGGATGCAAAACAATAATCCCCAGCTACACTGTGATTAATTACAAGGTCGCAATATAGTAAAAGCGGGTTGATCTGGTCCCTGTTGCATTACTTGGCCAGCTTTTTTCTACGCTTTTCAATTACCAGTGGGCAAAGGCTGTGGCTTACAAATATCAACCAATTAATATAATAGGCTATCAATCTTTAATGTGTATGCATTTATTTATGTATTTATTTATTTATTTTGCTGCACAGGATGAATATGTGATGCTATAATGCTGGGGTGGACATGTGCAATGAGATCAAATCTGAGCTTTTTGCCTAATAATTTTGTGTGTGTGTGTGTGTGTGTGTGTGTGTGTGTGTGTGTTTGTGTGTGTGTGTGTGTAAGATATATTGATAATTGCAGTCTATAAGTGCTATACAACAGTTTTGATATTTCACTTAGGTTTTTAATACTATGTTCTGCATATCATTTGTAGCACCAGAGGGCATAGTAGCCTGACTATTTTGCTGGTTGTTCCTCAAGCATCACTTATCGTATATTTGTGAGGTTTTAGCATTTGGATCAAACAGAAGGCTGCCACAGCTGATACCCTGGTAAATCACTGTACTTTGGGAAACATATTTGCCTATCTGAACAAAGAGATGGACTCCACTTTCTTTCTCGATTATCATGGTCCCACAGTCTAAAATGACCGTTTGTCTTCAGCAATCAAAATTATTTGGTTTGAAGTTTGAAGTGTATGATGAGATTGTAAGAGCGGCAAACATCCTATAAAGAGCCTGTCCTGCCATGTGACTGATTACATATTGCAAGCCTCTACTGCAACATTTGCCACTGAATAGATATAAAAAAAATAAAATGGTTAAGCTTTCCCATGAATACTGGTTAGCTAGTTAGATTATAAAATAGACCAACAGTACCATATATGCTTCATGTTTTTCTGTTTCCAGCTTTCGTTTTGTTTCTGTAAAACTTATCTGTTCTTTTTCATGAAGTAAAAGGCTTTTTTCTTTTAAAGGGCTTAACACTGTTTGATTCCTCACTTGGGGCTTAAAGTGATATACCTTTATTGGAGAACATTTGGATTAGACACTTCAGAGACCGTTTTTTTCATAACTGCTTCATGTTTCCTCCAATAAATAGGTCATGTGAGAGCTATATATGCCTGCATCCTTTTGCAGCTATACTCATGGCACACGGCATACGTGCTTTGGTTCAGCTGAACTCTGTTGCACCAAACCAACTACATAAATATAAAGGTTAAAATAATGCATTCCACATTGACTTTTGTGAAGGCGAGTTTCTACATATTAAGTATTAGTTCAGTTTGCTTTTGCATTGCTGTTGAATTTTTTAAATAAGCCATTTTTTTCCTTATTTGATTATATTACATCCTAGAAGTGTGGGGTGGTCAGTATTGTGTGGAGTAAAATAGTACAGCATATTTAAACAGAAAACTGGTCTTGACATTTGCATTGTGAGCTTGACATTTGCATGATTTCGTGTAGCTGTGCATGTAATGCTGGCATCAAAATTCTATTAATTTATCTGCAATGAAATCCATTAAATCTGCAGGTGCATTATTACATGTGAGATAGCTCGAGTGAAAGGGAATAAACAAACTAAATAAATAAATGCATTAGATTACAATAAATCCCAAGAAGCATATAATTGGTACCACTGTGTCATACATTTACATAAGCAATTTTTCAAATGAGCCCTGGCCCTCAGTGTAGTTTGTATAATTGAAATTAAATGTAATAAAAATTAAATACCACACACTCTAAAAAAATTGACCTTTGGTTACTCAAAGAAACTGAGGCAACAAAGTGACAATTGATATAAGTAACAGATTTTAAGTGATAAAAGTTTGAGTAAAATGCATTAAACACATGATTTAAATGTATTCAAAAACAAGTCCATTGTGATAAATGCAAAGGTTATAATTTTATGTATTCACTTATAATAATAGTAAATGATGAGTTGCTCTAATTAATAAATTTAGCATATATATAAAACAATAATAATAAAAAAATCCACATATTTATTACCCTCACTAAAAAGAATTTAGATTTACTAATAATTTGGATAAATGTAATTATATTTACTAAATAGCTTAGTTAAAATTATCAAATTATTTACTAAAAATCATAGTAAAAGTGATTGATGTTTATTGAATCGTTAAGTGATTTGCAATAACTAAATTAACTCATATCGTTCTCATATATTTGTGACTTACTTGTTAAAAGATAAGCTGACAAACTATGAGGAAGTTGCAATAGACTGTGTGCGATGGTCAGGGTTGCCCAACTACAGCAAACACTGATCTCTATTATGGTGACTTCAAATGAAAATACAACACCTAAACTCAATTAGAGCTTTTGTACACATATAAAAAATAAAGTCACACCAGTTAGTAATAAGTGAAGCTGTAAATGCTGCTGGTACTATTTAATCATCCTCTTCTGAGATCATGAGAGATTTAATGTGTCTTATTTTCAGTCGATTTAATTTTAGTAGCTGAACTGCAGCTGCCAGAATTTTACTGTTAATTTACAGGACATTTTTTACAGTGAAGACATTGTTTAAAACTAATGATATCCTTTGTTACCACACACACACTCCATGTGGAATGTTTTTTTATTTACATTTTCTTTACTTAAAATGTACTCAATATATTTTGGACCGAAAAATTCGTAAAAAAAACATAAAATATGTATTCATATTTGCTTAATTAAGCTTAATTTTATTTTCAATTACATGTACTCTTTTTTTAATTGTGTAAATAATTGTATTGAATATCACTTCACCCCAATCACAGTTTTTACAGTGTACAAGCAACTAGTAAAAAACTGAAGCGAAGGAGTAAAGTGTGATTTGCTCTTGTCTGATCGCTTTAATTTTCTCCTGTACAAGCAAGAAAAGTCATAATATAGTGTATTATTCCTGCTGACATTTCACTTTCTCTCCACAGCTTACCTACTTATAATTATTCCAAATAGGCTATTATTTAGGTTTACTTCAAATTTTCACAATTTGTACAATATAGCCTACATGCTGTCTGCACTTGTATTGTGATGAGTACACAGTATTTAAGTGAGATAACAATACACTGACAGATGACATGGTGGACATAGACTATAAAATAGTGGTTCAATTATTTGATATATGTCAGAACAAAAGTGGTAATTTGAGATCAGCTCTGTAAAGCTATGTCATGATATTGATATGGAGGTTAATATACTGTATTAATTGTCTGTGCAGTTTTTAAGTGCAAATAATATTTACATGTCAGATGGCATCATATATCAATTCGAACTACTTTTTATTAAGATAAACAAATACAGAAAAACATACCAGTGTAAGACAGAGTGACAGACACTAAAGAAATGAAGCTACAAATATGGCATTAACAAATGTGGCTAAATGACTAGCCAACAACATTTTTGTTTGTTTCTCTTTCGCACATGCTTGACTTAGGGATGGCAAAGAACAAAAGTTAAACTTCACTCAGTACTTGTCAAAAACAGTGTGTCTGCACAGGGGTATAGCCTGTTTACATTACATAATGCCTAAGAGGTTCATAAATATTTATTCTGTTTCTACAGAGATGGTAGAATTAACAGAATGAGAGCTGTAGGCTCCTTGATTTGAAACATACGCATATAAGACAGGCACACATAGATGGATCGGGTAATGGTCTCTGATCAATACTTATCTACACTTGTAAATAGAGGGAAGGAGAAACATGGGGAAATGTAGATGTGGAAGATGAGCACATCTGTTTAAATCAATTTTTTTCTGGCAGGTTTGCAGAAACTGCTACTTAGTACTGCTTTTCTTACAACCTCTCGCTAAATGGTGCAGTGCTACATGACCATGAGCCACTAGAACACATTTAATGCACATTGACAAATTCTACCAGCTTTGGATCTGTACTTGAGGGATGGACAATGTTCTTCTGTAAGATTTGCTCTCAATAGATGTTAATGCTGGAAAGCATTGTGCAACGAGAATCACAAAAGAAGAGAGACCACTCACATCAGGAGAGAAATGGCCTATCATAGGATAAAGGTGATCACTTGAAATGACTTTGTATTGATTTTTGATGACTGTTTTGATGACACATGATACATGTACATGGTCGCTGATTAAGTACAAGGTCACTGGGTAAACATGTCACTTTAACAGTTTAGCAATACAGTGGTTTGTGACTGAATTATTGCCTCAGCGATAAAAAAAACAGGCCCTTAATTAAATACAGAGTATTTATTTTATCTTAGATTAAGATTGGAGAATTCTTTAAATCTTATAATCTATCTTTGTGGATGGATGGATGGATGGATGGATGTGTGGATGGATGGATGAATGGATTGATGGATGGATGGAGAACAGCATTTAGTATTGTCATGACTGATAAATGACAGAACTGTGAAACATAGTACCTAACACACAACCACTTCTGCTTGTGTATGAAGCAAAAGATTATCAAGGAAAGAGTAGGATATATTTTTTATGTTAATTTGCACTTTCTTTATATGTTTAATGACCCTATTACATACAACCCCCATTAGCAATAAAAGCTGTGCAGCTGTATTAGCATTAGCAACATGTTTAACATAGCAGATTACAATAAAAGTTTTAAAGTGACATTTAATAATAATAGATAAAGGACACCGTCTGCAATAATATATTTTTGTACATATAAAATGTGATGTATCTCATGTAAAGTGACTTGGTGTAGTAGGCAATAATATTAAAAAGAAAAATTAGTTTTTGATGAAGTAGGTCAGACAGCAACATGTCTAACATGCAGATCAGTTGAATATACTGATGGCCTAAGGGAAGACGCTGTTAAGCTGAGAGGTTAGTGAACAGGTCATTGGGGGTGTGAAATTCAGTTATCATGATTTTGCAGGCCTTAACTATAAACCCACCATTTTTATGTAAATGATCATTGCAGCAGGAAGATTTGGAATAATGATTCTTCTCCTCCTAACTGCCTTATAGAGAACATTGTATCACTCAGGCTACAGAGGCGTGCACTCCCAGAACACTCTGAACAGTTTCTCCTGTCATATTACCTATTGCAGAGTGTTCATAGCCAGACATGGGAACTCAATATGCACAGTGACTTGCTCCAGAGACGGCAAAAGTACACACATCTTTCACTGAAGTAGTACAGATCCTCATATTTAAAAAGACTGTGGTAAAAGTTTAAATAGACTTTTTTCCAAGTTAAAGTAAAGAAGTATGGGTTATGATTTTAATAATAATTGACTGACTTAAGTAAAAGTGCTTTATTTATAAAAAATGAATAGACATTTGTTTTAGTGTCACGCTGGTAACTGGACCTTACATCAAAATGAATATATTAATAAAAAAATGATTTTAAATTGTGTTATTTAATGAATGTATCCAGGCTCAACAACTACCATATTAGAACACAAGCAGAGAAAGACAATGATGATCAGTCATGTTTACATCGCTGACTCCCTCTGTCTCATCCATGTTAACCCCAAACTACTTGTTGCCTTCCCCCATGCTTGCTGTTAGCTTCATGCGTGATAACCAGGAAATGATACACCAGTGGTAAATAAAAAAAACAAGAAATAGGTTGATTGGCTAAAGAAACGAAGCGCAATGAGAAGAAAAAATATTGATCATGTCACCAAATAGATTACAGCTAAAGTTAAGAGTCAGATTTTATTAAGAAAAATGTTTCCTTTTTCAACACTTAAAAATAAATGTATATTAGTTTATATAATGACGAACAGTAAACAGAGTGTATTGTTTTGATTGTTAGCCCAGCCTCTTAAATTTATTTTTTAAAGATATTTTCAATAGCTTTGCAAATGTAACACATTATAACCAGCCATGACATCTGCTATTTGGGCAAACACAACAGCTTTTGTGGCTAAGACAGGTGTCACTCAGTGTAGGAAAACAGATCAATAGAGCAAAGCATGAAGCAGCAGAAGACCTGAGGTGCGGAGCAACAGAGGATGCAGGTGGCTGATCTACCTCTGAACTCCCACCGAATGCCCAATAAGCAGAGGCCAAACCAATGGATCAAATCGGAATAAGAGGTTATGTTATGCTAATGTGCTGCCATTGTTTTGTTGTTGTTGCAGAAATTATTAATTTTCCAGTTTAATAGCGTTTACACAGTGAGACAAAGCAAATAAGGCCAGATGTTAATTTTTAATTAAATATATTAATTTGTAGCACCAGTTAGCATAAAGGCTGTTAAAAATGTCCGAGGAGTCAAACAATGCATTATATATAAGCAGTTTTTGCAAATATGGAGTGAAGTAATGTGGCAACTACCTTCTGTTTTTCTTTTTTATACAACAGTTAGAGTAAACAAATTGTTTTTTTAATTCTATTTAGATTATTTTAACTAATCTCTATCCTAAATTATGCTAGTGACATTTCTTTCAACAAGAAAAATATTTCACTGTTTTGCCAAATATAAATAAAAAGTTGGTTCTTGTTCCTACATAAGTAGCACAGCCATCCATTTTCTAATGTACTCTAATAAAAAATATATATAGGCAAGTATATTTAACATTAAATCTTATATTTAAGGAAATTGATAGCAGACAATAAATTGATTAGTTTTTCTCTTCCTCAGGCACAATTTCATTAAAGCTACAATGTCCTTTATATAAAGCAGACTTGACAAAATGCATTTCAATACATCCAATCCCTAATATAAATAAACATTCAATCCAGAGAGCTGTCAATAAACAAGGAACAAAAGAAAAAAAAAAAGCTCAGTTGCTTCTTATACTTTCCTGTCAAATGCCACTGTAACTGATTATTGTACAAACTTATTGGACAAACATTGTCAGTGACATATATATATCACTTTACAAATCCTCGTCTGTTATATTGAGACATGCCAAAGTGTCCCTCTTTTATCCAGGTCACTTACAGCATCCCATATAATTGCATCATCAATCTTTTTTTTTTTTTTTGTACACCCAAGGACATTTCAATGGACAACCAGTCTAACAACAGGTATTGTTAAAGCCAAGATTTGACAGATGTCCATTTATCAAAGTCATATTCATGTTTTTAACTATATTTCTGGTTAATCAATTGTTAATCTAAGTCTGCACAGGTTCTTACGGACAACAAAATTGGGTTATTTAGTTGTAAATAAAAAAAAGAAGATTGTCGTATGCGGATTGTGTTCTTGGTGTTTAATGGGTACACTGAGTACTTGGTCACTGAATGCACTGATCCAATCCCCTAAGTGGGAGAGAATGACATTATAGAATTTCTTGTCTTCTTCTTATAATCTCCTGGTGTGCAGTTCTTTTGTGTGCTACTGATTGAATTGCCAGGGCTGCACTGAGGCATCTTTTTTTTTTTATCCACAATTAAATGCACTTTGTTGGACACTGGCCATATTTGTTGGTTTCTAAGCATAGCAGTGCCTCCCAACAGGGTCTGGAATGACAGTGCTCAAATCTGCAATTTTGTAAGTAATATTTAGATAGCTATACCAATTCTTGAAAAAGTAAAGGTGAGCCCAACGGGAATAAAACAGCAAACCATTTTCTGGGGTAATTTATCACTGTCTGTCATAAAATGTTAAAGTGAGACAAAAAAAAATACCACCTGCCTATATCTACATTCGTCATTTACAGAAGTTAGAAGGGTCATTTTATTAGTCTTTAATTATTTTTTTTTTTTATAAATTAGTCAAGTGACTTAACAGTTAAATGGTTTGTAAAAGTACCAAAGTACAGCTTTTGGTAACCTAGTTACAATAACAGTCAATCTATAAAAATAGGGATACTGTAATCATGGAGTAGATTTATCTGTAAGATTTATTTGTCTACTTCTACAATTTTGAAAAAACAATGGTTGAGTGGTATAGTCTAACTGTGGAATAGTGACTCTCTCCATGCTAGCAAGTTTTAAATTATTATTGTCATTAGCACCATCCTGCCTAACCTGCCTAAACAAAAATTTAAAGTCATTTATCAGGGCAGAAATCTTGCTTACATAAATTACCAAAAAAAAAAAAAAATAGAGTAAGAAAATATAAAATTATTAATTATGAGTGATAAAGCTAATTTAATTAAAAGCAAACATGTAACATTAAACATTTCTTTAACTCAGTAGTCTAAGCCCAATACTGAGTAAAGTCTGTATTTAAAAGTGCTTTACAGACCAAGATTTCAATCTTTCTTGGTATTATGATAGTTCTATACACAAAGCTTCCACCTTTGCATCATTAGACTTGTAAAATCTTCATCAGGATTAATTCACTCTAAACAGAAAAAGCTTTGGGTGACAAAAACAACAACAAAACAAGCAATTATTGTTTATTATGGGTTTTTTTACACTGAAATTCTGCTGTGAGTGATTGTTATTTACTGTAGTAAACAGGGCTGTTGTATTTACTGCTTATAACACAAAAAATGTCAATGCTTTCCAATTTTTCTTGCATAAAATCCATTTAACAAAGCCTGCCAGCAGAGTGAAAACCAAGAAAGGAGATGCCTAAAAATCCATATAAATTGTTTTTATGAGTGCTAAAAAGCTGTTGTGAAAACAAGTGTAGAAATGTCAGACTAAACATAACACCTTTCATAGAATAAGTGTCAAAACTGGCATGCACATTGCACAACAATAGCCTTGTATGTAGTGAGAGAGGAAGAAAATCTAAATTCTGCTGTATGTGTAAATCAATCAAGCATTCTGCTTATTCACACATGTAGTAAAGAAGTTACTCTTAAAAAAAGTTTATTAGGCTTGGATTAGCTACGCTTAAGCTTTTTGTCACATTCCAATATCTGGCCAATTCCAAGGTCTGAGCCACCAATAAGACGTTAGATGTTTATAAAGGACAGAAAGAGGAAAGAGGAAAAGAGGAGTTCCCTATTATGTGCCTTTTGTTTCTCACTTTTTTTATGCTGTCTAATTGTTAATCATTACATCTATATGTTTTGGGTCTCTGGCAGTTTGGGGATTTGATTTAATGAGTTACAATGAGCCCAATAGCACAAGACACATCAGGAATGTCAGGAAACGCGGGGATAGACGGACACAAGGGCTGAATCCTTATTTCAGCAAAACATACACACAAGAAACAGAAGACAAAATAACTCCAAACATTAGCAAGAACAAACCTGAGCATGAACAAGGACATGGAAAAACAAATGTAAGACAATGAGCTCTGTAAAAGTTGAATCTATATAAACAAGTGCTAATCAAGGTGATAAGGAACAGGTGAGTGATCAGTGATGTGACAAATATGGAAGTGCACAGACTGTTGGGTAATGTAGCCCCTGGGCATGATCCTGAAAGAGATCCCCCCTTTAAGTCACAGCAAAGGGTCCCTTACCAGCAGGTTTTTAGCAGCCAGAGAAGAAGTCCACTGGTTTTGCGTGGGTCCACATGAACAATAACCACTGCAATTCTTAGACAAAGTCCAAGGCAGAGTAAGAGGGGACGCTCTTCGCAAGTTAAAAGGAGGAGCAACCCTGCAGCTAAGCAGGTGGTTCTAATCAGGGCACAGCGGCACATCGACATACTCATCAGGCCACAGAGTCACAGTGGCATTCTCATCAGGGCACGGAGGCATGGGAGTGTTTTCAGTTGAACAGGGAAGCAGGGTGGCATCCTCAGCCAAATAGAAAGTAAGGATGGCATCCTTAGTCAAACAGGGAGGCAGGGTGGCGTCCTATGTGGAACATGAAGGCAGGGTGGCGTCCTCAGCCAAATAGAGAGTTAGGATCGCATCCTCAGGGAAAACAGGGAGGCAGGGTGGCATCTTCAGCCGAACAGGGAGGCAGGTTGGTGTCCTGAGCCAAACAGAAATGCAGGGTTGCATCCTCAGTTGGACAGATAGGCGGAGCAGGGTCTTTTACAAGTGAGAGAAGACTGGGTCTGCTGTAAAAAAAACCTCCTCATTGGCTATAATCAATAAGCCGCTACTTTTTTTCCACACCTTGAACCCTTAAACAACCAAGCAGCTAATTTATGGATTTTTCCTGGTTTTTTTCCGGTTTCACAAACTTCAAGACAAAAAACTGAGCCCCAAAAAACACTTTACCTGTGTTCTGAGCTGCACGGCATCGGGAGAAAAGCTTCATCGATGGTGATTTTTAAACGCACGATGATGCCAAAAGATAAACTCTCGAGAGAAATAGTTGTGAAAAAAAGGAGGAAGACCGTGAACAATGACTTTCTTGGTAGGCTACTGTTTAGATACAAGCCGTGTAACAGGCTTTCATTAAAGCCTGTGTAAAGTTTTAGTTTTACACATTAGTTTCAGTGTAGGAACTGCGGCTTATAGACAGGTGCGGCTTATTTATGTTCAAAATAAAAATCTTTGTAAAATTCAGTGGGTGCGGCTTATATTTGGGTGCGCTTAATAGTTCGGAAATTACGGTATACATTTTTTTAACTGTGATCAATCTTACAAAGCATTTCAACTCTGAGGTTAAACTTAAACAATTTATTAAGAATAAATGTCATCAAAATCACACAAAAGATGGCTATGCATTATGGAAAGAATGTGAAGTTGGTGAAGGCAGTGTAATGCTCTGGTTACTGTTCTGCTTGGATTTTAGGGGATTTTATTGTGAAAAGTTCTGTCAAATAAACATTATTGCAGACCAAGTACACTCTTTCATGCTAACGGTATTCCCTATTGGCAATTAAGGTTATGGCTGATCAATGTGTAAAATCACCCTATTATTTTCTATTCAGTAACAGGCAGTGGAATTAAATGTATGTGGTCCTTGGTGAATTGTTGACCCTGCAATATCATTCCAAACGTGGAATAGACCAACATTAATTTAACTGCATTTACAATACCACCCTAGGCTTAATTAGAGTAGTGTTTTTGTTAGTTGAATATTAGGGTGAAACGTGTTATGCAGTGTAAGCTTATCTGCTTAATCTCTCTGCTAATCAATAGTTATTGTTCTAGGAGCAAGAGCTATAAAGATGCTAAAAAGGCAGGTGCATGGTCCATAAAACAGGAAACTTAAAAACATACCCTCGTTTAGTTTTTTTCTGGCCTGATTGAATGTTTCATTCACCAAAGCTTTCACTCCTAAAACAGTGCCGAACAGCTTCTCGTAATCACATTACTCTGCTTCCCCCATAGAGAAGCAAGCTGCTGTTAAGACGGTTGAATCTCCAGGGCACCATTGCTGTCAGCAATGAACTTTTTAATTATCACCTGGAAACCAATCTTCATGCCTCTCCATGGCATGGTTAAGAAAAGGATTACAATGTAAAAAAAAATATCTTGTATACTAACAGTATCTTACTAGCTGAGTTGCAAGGTGGTTACTATAATTAATCATTATTGCGCACTTACTGTGAGATCAGTTTCTGGCACATTATACTAACAAAAAAAAAATTGGGAACAGATTATTACTGTAAAAACATTGCTGCATTGTTGTTAAATTTTTTTCTTTATATATATATTAAATACACTATATTGCCAAAAGTTTGCGGACACGGTCATATGTATGGTACAGTATGTGCTTTTTGAGCATAGCATTCCACATCTTCTGGAAAGATGTTTCAATAGATTTTGGCGTGTACTTGTGGACATTTGTGTTCATCAGCCCAAGGGTGTTAGTAAAGTCAGGTAGTAATGAGTCCTGGGGTGCAGTCAATGTTCCAATTCATCCCAAAAGTGTTCAGAAGGTTCAGTTTGGGATCAGAACTCTATAGCAGACCACTCAAGATCTTTAAACCATGTAAAGCATATCTTCATGGAGCTTGCTTTGTGCACAGGGGCATTGCATGCTGGAAGAGGTTTGGGTTTCCAAATTTGAGTGAAAGGTAAATTTGATTATACCGCATTCAAAGACCTGTACAATAACGTGCCAACCACATATGGTGGGAAAGGTCAGGTGTCCCAATACTTCTGTTCATATAGTGTACATTTCAACTAGACAAAAATCATAAAAAAAGAACTTTGATTAGCCTGCTTATTCAAATAAATTTTGACCTAAAATTTCAGTTCGACAGTAATAACCTTATAAATTGAACAATTAGTGATCCATAATCCACGCTGCCTCTGTGTTTTAATTTTTAAATTGTTCAATATTTTGGTTGATTCTGTTAGTTGCCTTTTAATTGACCTGGGACTAACATAGACTGCTAAGCATCAAAGGGTATGTACTCCTTCTGCATGCTTTAACACTGTCAACTGCCAAATCTGCTATTATGCAGAACATTTTCAACTAATTTGCCACTCTGTGTTTAGTGTGGGTATTCCCATAAGACATAAGTCTACTTTCCTATGCTTTACTAAATTGCCTCATACTTTACAATGTATTGAGTATGCAGTCACTTCTCACCATTCTACAGGTTGTGTTTAGGCAGATAATGTCTAAATCCCCTTTTACATTTGCAGAATTTCAGATGTGAGTTGTCGCAATCAAAAACATACTGTGATGTTACTTCATTAGGTCTGGGACTAGGAGTATCATCATTATAAAAAACCTTACAGCTACAGGAAGGAGAAAAACAAGCATAAAAAAGAGATCATTTGAAAATCTCTTGAAAAACAAGCGCTCTGCAGTTGGTGCTCCCATTAAATACCAAGCACTGTTAAAAGTCTGCTTTTCCTACTGTACTCCTGACTAATCACATTTCCTCTATTTTAGTTAGTATTTTTTCTACACTGTAAAAAAGACAACAACCATATTCTGAGTAATTGTTTTGTTTTCAAGAAAATACAATAAACTGTGAATTAACAGCTTTCAAAGTTGACACTCAGAGACTGGGTCTGAAATCACATACCTTCATTCACTATTCCCTACATTAGATCACTAATATAGTCCACCTGACAGAGTGAATGAAAACAAATAAGTGAATTTAGACACTGATGTTTACAAGCAGAATCACTAAAGAAAAGAACAAGAAACAAAAGTACAACTAAATATAAAAACTGCTTGAACCCCATTTAAAAGGCTTTTACCAACATGCCATAGACAAAACCTTTAACACTACAACACACGTTAACCGCACAAAGATGTCAAAAATCAGCACATGAAACTAAACAATGGCGACTATTGAAAAACGTTTCTGCCACAATGCATGCTGGGAGCCAGAATAGTGAACTCCCAGCATGCATTGCAGCATGAATAACTTATGCAGCTAAATGTTCTTACTAAGTTTTTTATTTGCTTTTATTTTGGTGTTGTTTGGTTTGTTGGGACTTTTAAGAATACCATTTTGTGATGTTCATGGTTGATTTGTGCTGTTTTTATTCCTTTTTTTTTCTTTTTTTTTTTGTCGCCAATGTTGAGACTCATACATGGATTGATGAGACTTATACACAGAGATAGTTGATGTTTGTATTTATGTTCAAGTTGTGTGCCAAGTGTACACAGGATTATTTAAAGTTCAAGTTTATTATGCCAGTAATTTACAGTAACATGCTGTGAGGTAGATAACACTAAGAGCCTGTGAAATTAACAGTAAGTTACTGGTAGCTGCCCGTGTTTCACTGTTAATTTAGAGGACAAAGTTATACAGTGAAATGCCTAATTCAAATAAACATAGTGTGCTAATTGTGCAACAGTGTCTGATTTTTTTCTGTGTAAAATTGATCTGACAGTGACCATCTCAAGGACAATGATTCATTGACTAAGCATAAACATCAGACAAACAGACTTTTCCAGTAAATTTTGCCCTGGCTCTGGTGAAAACCAGATGATTTTACAAGAACCAACATACCAATTTCTCAGGTGCCAAATTAGTGATTTGTTCATGAATTCATTTGTGGTTTTAAATCCTGCCCCCACTCCTGATGCCAGATGTTTAACAGAAGTTTCCTCCTATGGTCACTGGACCCTATTTTGAGAACCATGGCACTAAAGAGTGCAATCATTAGTTCTATGGCACAGCTTGATTATTCCTAGAAGAAATAATTAAATTGTTCCTCACTGGATACAGATAATCACGACAAATGTTTCAGAATTACAGACAGTAATCAGGGCTGCCTGATACAACAGGCATACTGTAGGCTGTTAGTTCCCCAGTGCAAGGTACAACCAGCTTAAGTTGGGGGGTGGTCCATCTGGCCCTGGTCCTTCTTGCCAGTTCTTAGATTTGCTCAGATACACTAAAAAAAAATCTTTCATCGAAAATAAGTTGTGTCAGCTATCTGGACCAGATGCCTTTCTTTGCTCTGTATAGAATCTCCTCAAGTGTACCATAAATTTTATAAGATGCATTTGATAAGGCTTCTGTCCACAGGAGTTCCGTCTACCACTAATTACTCTCATTCTCTGTTAGACTCTTTGAATAAAGGAAAACTGTTTAATACTCCTCGTTAAGAAATGATTATTTAACAAATATGAGATGATTAATCATCAATTATAAACAATAAATTGCTTTACTTTTTATTCTATTGGATAGTCAATTTAATTATTTGTAGATAAAAATACTTAAAACTAGCAAAAATTAGTCAATTAAAAAAATAAGAAATATGTAAATGTGTACCTATAAAATGACAATCATATATTTGATAAAAGACAATAACAAATTAGTTGAATCTGCCCATATTTAACATATTTTAAGATATTATCTTCGACAGAGATGAGAGGCATTGAAATGGTTGGATAACTTTGTTTTGTTGTGCTTCCTCTGCATGTTGAAATATAGTTAACTTGGGCAGATTTGCTGAACCATAGGAATGTTGAGGTTTGGAATACCTGATCAGGTCACTTCTGGAATCAAACTCTGAACTGACAGGAACGATTTCTGAATGCAGGAGGCTATGTCTGCCCTTAGGGGGAAATTGTTCTGTGAATGAAATTCAACTTATACATCTTTTTCCTATGATCATGACCTTTGCAAGGGATTACTGAACAGCAACACTGCAGCTATCACAGCTCACCTTTCTTTACAAACTATGCAGCATAAAATAACACACACACACACACACACACACACACACACACACACACACACACACACACACACACACACACACACAGTCTCTCAGAATGCACATGTCAAATTTTGAAGCAGGTGGGCTGCACATTGGGTTTCACTGCTATCATCCAAAAACAAAGAGCCGATGCTGCAGTGAGCACAGGATTGCCAAAACAAAACATCTGAAGACCAGAAAGACGTTGCCTAGTCTGATGAATCTCAATTCAGTAACAAATTGTCAATTTTGCACCAATAGCAGTAAGCCATGGTTTTAAGCTGCCTTGTGTAATCAATCCAGACTCATGGAGGTGGTCTAATGGTGTCAGTAAGCTTTTTTTGGCCCACTTGGCACTCATTATTATGAATTAATAATCACTTGAATATCACTTGAATGTTTTTCAGTTTTTCAGTGGCCTTCCCAGTCACTAGATCAGCATGAAAGTGCACCTAAAAAAGATGCAGGAACTATGTGATGCAATGATGTCAACATCCAACAAATATCTCAACGGAATGCTTCTTGTTGAATCAATGGCATAAAAAATGTAGGCTTTTTAAGATCAAAGTGAGACAATACAATAGTAGTTGTGCGTTCAAACCATTAAAAATACAAGATGTCAAGTTTGTATGTATCTGGACATAGTAAAAATGATCTGGTCCTTAACAGGCTTTAATTATTTATTACAGCACATGACATATTACTTCTTCTTCTTTCGGCTGCTCCCATTAGGGGGTCGCCACAGCTGATCATCCATCTCCATACCCCACTGTCCTTTACATCTGCCTCTTTCAACCCAACTACCTGCAAGTCTTCCCTCACCACATCCACAAATCCCCTCCTTTGCCTTCCTCTTTTCCTCCTTCCTGGTAGCTCCATTCTCAGCATTCTTCTACCAATATAATTCATGTCCCTCCTCTGCACATGTCCAAACCATCTCAATCTCGCCTCCCTCACCTTGTCACCAAAACATCCTACATGCGCTGTCTCTCTAATAAACTCATTTCTAATCTTGTCCATCCTCGTCACTCCCAACGAAAACCTTAACATCTTCAGCTCTGCTACCTCCAGCTCCACCTCCTGTCTTTAAGTCAATGCCACTGTCTCTGAACCATATGACATAGCAGGTTTCACCACAGTCCAATAAATTTTTCTTTTTACTCTTTTAAATACCCTTTTATCAAAAATTACTCCTGCCACACTTCTCCACCCACTCTATCCTGCCTGCACTCTTTCTTTCACTTCTCTAACACACAATACATTACCTGATTGAAACCCAGGTACCTGAACTCCTCCACCATCACCACCTCTTCTCCCTGCAACCACACCACTCCACTGCCCTCCCTCTCATTCACACACATGTATTCCGTCTTACTTCTACTGACTTTCTTTCTCCTTCTCTCCAGTGTGTTCCTCCACCTCTCCAGGCTCTTTTCAACCTGCTCCCTACTCTCACCACAAATCACAATAACATCGGCAAACATCATAGTCCACAAAGACTTCTGTCTGACCTCGTCCGTTAACCTGTCCATCACCACTGAAAACAGGAAAGGGCTCAGAAACAATCCTTGATGCAGTCCAATCTCCACCTTAAACCAGTCTGTCATTCCTACTGCACACTTCAATGCTGTCACACTGTCCTCATACATGTCCTGCACCACCCTCACATACTTCTCTGACAGACCTGACTTCCTCATCCAATACCATAACTTTTATCTCGGCACCCTGTTGTACACTTTCTCTAAATCCACAAACACACAATGCAACACCTTCTCTATAGTTCTCCATCAACATTCTCAAAGCAAATAATGCATCTGTGGTGTTATTCCTCGGCATGAAACCATACTGTTGCTCACAGATGGTTACCTCAGCCTGGCTTCCACTACTCTTTCCCATAACCTATTAGTGTGACTGATCAACTTTTTACCAATGTAGTTACTGCAGGTCTGCACATCTTCCTTATTCTTAAAGATCGGTACCAGCACACTCCTTCTCCATTCCTCATGCATCCTCTCACTTTCCAAAATCCTGTTGAACAACCTGGGTAAAAACTCCACTATCATCTCTCTTAAACATCTCTATGCTTCTATCGGTATATAATCTGGTCCAACCGACTTTCCACTCTTCATCCTCTTAATCGCTGCTCTCACTTCATTCTTACAAATCCTATCCACTCCCTGCTTAACCATCTCCACACCCTCCAACCTTCTCTCTCTTATTTTCATTGTACATCAGCAGCTCAAAATACTTTACACTACTTCTTAACACAAACTCCTTACAAACTTCCAAACTAGTCAACACATTTCTATCTCCATCCTTTATTGCTTCAACTTGCAGCACATCCTACCCAGCTCGGTCCCTCTTCCTGGCCAATGAGAATAAATCCTTTTCTCTTTCTGTAGTGTCCAACTTCACATACAGCTCCTCATATGCCTTCTCATTGGCTTTTACCACATCCCTCTTTACCTGCTGTTGCATCTCCTTGTACTCCTACCTACTTTTTTCATCACTCTGTCGATCCCAATTCTTTTTTGCCAACCTCTTTCTCCTTATGCTTTCCTGCACTTCTTCATTCCACCACTATGTCTCTTTGTCTTTCTTTCTATTTACAGATGTCACACCAAGTACTGTTCTAGCTGTCTCCCTTATCACTTCTGCAGAAGTTGCCTAATCATCCAGTCTCAAATCTCCTTCAGGTTGCATCTCTTACATAGAACATAGTCCACCTGTGTGCACCTTCCTCTGCTCTTAAACAAGTAAAGTCAAGTCAAGTCAAGAAGCTTTAATTGTTATTTTAATCATATATAGCTGACGCAGTACACAGTGAAATAAAAAAAAATTCTCCTGAACCCTGGTTCTACATTAAACAACTAGTAAGTATCACATAAAGTGCATCGTGTGCAATCTGGTGCAAACAGTGCAAGACAATACAGGACAGTGCAAGACAACACAAGACAGTGTAAGACATATACACTAAATAGCGCTGCCAGTAAACCTGTTGTATATTGCACACTGCTGTATGTAAAAGAGTAAGCAGTGGACTGAGCAGTGGACAGCCCTGAGGTTCCCCAGTGCTCATTGTGGTGGTGCTGGAGATGCTGTCTCCGATCCGACTGACTGAGGTCTCTCAGTCAGGAAGTCCAGGATCCAGTTAAAGAGGGAGGTGTTCAGGCCCAGTGGGGGTCAACTTCTCAATCAGGTGCTGAGGGATGATTGTGTTGAATGCTCAGATAAAGTCTATGTACAGCGTTCATAGAGCTGCATTTCTGTTGGCACGAAACGCGGCTAGCCTGTCCAGCTGATTGGCGGCGTCCGGAACTTTGTCGCTCAGCCACAATTTAGTGAACACAAAGACGCAGCAGTGTCTGTACTCATGCCGAGTAGCTTGTTGGAGTCTGATGTAGTCCTATTTTTTGTCCAGGGAGCAGACATTTGCCAGCAGAAGAGATGGTAGAGCAGGCCAGAGGAGGGCGAATCGAAAGATCTGCACAAGTAAGCGGAAGCGTGGAAAGCGATCGACGGCTAGTGCTAGGCTAAAAGCTAACCCTATCTTTCGCTTGGTTTCCACACTTCTGCTTACTCGTGCAGCGTTTTTTGATTCCCCCTCCTCTGTACATCCACCGCAGGCGACACAGAGGTCTGGAGGCCTAGTTCTCAAAGCACGCAGAGGTCGTGTAGCTTCTGCTGCAGATCATTGTTTAATGGGTTGTTGGGGTTGTTTCTGAGTTCCTGGAGTGTTTGGCGGTGGTACACAGGGACAGCGGTTGCTCCGATGTTGAGTACCACCATCTGCCCTTCCACATTCCTCACTTTAAGGATATACCTACCCATCACCTCCTCATCACCTCTGTTCCCTTCACCTACATGCCCAATAAAGTCTGCTCCAATCACCAATCGTTCTTTTCTAGGTACACCTTCTACCACTTCATCTAACTCACTCCAGAATTTTTCCTTGTCCTCCATCTCACAACCCACTTGTGGAGCATAGGCACTGATGACATTTATCATCACTCCTTCAACTTCTAGCTTCACGTTCATAACCCTATCAGAAACTCTTTTCACCTCCACTACACTCTTACTAAACTCTTCCTTTAGAATCACCCCTATACCATTTCTCTTTACAGCCACACCATGGTAGAACAGTTTAAAGCCACTTCCAATGTTCCTGGCCTTACTCCCTTTCCACTTGGCCTCCTGAACACACAACATATCTACATTAATTCTCTCCATAATACCAGCTACCTTTCTCCCTTTATCAATCATAGTACCAACATTTAAAGTACCAACTCTAACCTCCACTCTCCTACACTTATCCTTTTCCTGCTGTCTCTGTAGACGTCTTTCTTCTCTCCTTCAACGAACAGTAGCCCAATTTCCACCGGTACCCTGTTGGCGAACAATACCTGTGGTAGTTGTTGGTAACCCGGGCCCCGACTGATCCGATATGAAATTCAGATTTGTGATCCGCATATTTGATTTGGCACATGATTTACGCTGGATGCTCTTCCTAATGCAACCCTCCCCATTTATCAGTGCTTGGGACCGGCACTAAGAGTGCACTGGCTTGTGCAACCCTAACGGCTGTGTTACATAACATATTACACTGTCATTATTAACTTAGCTTGTGGAACGACCTTTTGCACTAATAACTACAGTGGTGTGAAAAAGTCTAATTGCTTATTTTTTGTCACACTAGTTTTGTCACATTAGTTTCAGATCATCAAACTAATTTGAATATTATTCAAATATAACACAAGTGAACATCCAAAGAACTGCAGGCCTGACTTGCCTCAGTTAAAGTCAGTGTTTATGACTCCACCATAAGAAAGAGACTGGGCAAAAATGGTCTGCATGGCAGAGTTCCAAGACGAAAACTGCTGCTGAGCAAAAAGTACATAAAGGCTCGTCTCAGTTTTGCAAAAAAACATTTTGATGATCCGAAGACTTTTGGGAAAATACTTTTTGGATTGATGAGATAAAACTTGAACTTTTTGGGAGGTGCCTGGCATAAAAGTTACACAGAATTTCAGGAAAAGAACATCATACATCATACCAACAATAAAATATGGTGGTGGTGGTAGTGTGATTGTCTGGTGCTGTTTTGCTTTTTTAAATCCATGAATTCTGCTGTTTAACAAAAAAAAATAACCTTAAATTTTGGATATAAAGTAGTTGGACAGCTGACATGGGTCAAGGTAAGGTTTTTTGATTAGGGGGCTGATAACTTCCAGTTTTGAGAATTTAGGTCCATAACCAGCGCAGATGTAGGAGCTTATCCATTAAAGAACAGGTTCAATTACTTCTGGAATTATCTGTTTGAAGAAACTTGTAGGCAAGGGATTGAGAATGCAGGTTGATGATCTTGATGAGGAAATAAATTCAATTATGTCATTCTCTTGAATAAGGTAAAACTGTGTAATTGAATGCATGTTATAATTACACTGTTGTCTACAGGGTTAATTAAGAAATATTAAATCATTACTACCTATTGATGGTGTGCATGTGAGTGCAGTGCTTTTATTTTATTTCCTGTTAATTTTGCTTCCGTGCTGAATAAAAATCTAGTATTATGCTTATAATTTTCTATGAGGGTGGAGAAATATGCTGTTCTAGCAGCACTAAGAGCTTTTCTATAACTCAGGAGGCTCTCCTTTCATGCTATTTGAAATACTGTCAATTTGGTTTGATGCTTTGTCTAAAGAAGTAGCTAAATTTGTGATGAAATCTGCAAATTCTTCGAGAAAATTAGAGTAGGGTCCTAGGTCCTAGGGGTCTATAAATAATAATTATTGGAATCGACTTACTGGACTTGCTTTCGGACACTAAATATTTTATGTTGGTGTAAATAACTTTGAATGTGTTACATTTGTGTTTAGTTTTATGTGAGATGCTTAGATTATTATCATAAATAGCTGCGACTCCGCCTCCTCTGCCATGTAGACGGGGCTGGTGTATGTAACTATACCCAGGAGGACTTGCTTTATTTAATGCTAGAAGTTGTTCGGTTTAATCCATGTTTCCGTCAAACACATTACATTAAACTCCTTGTTGGTAACAATGTTTGTTTATAATCAGGGCTTTTGACGTGAGAGATCTGATATTCAACAAAACTGTCTTTAGGTCAGAGGACAGGACTGTGCATTCATTTTTATTTAATTTAATGTTAATTAGGTTACTGAGAATTTTGCTAGGAGACCGTAACAACTGGTTTAGGAAGGAAGTGCAACCAGGAAAATAAATGTTTTTTTTTAATTAACCACGAGCATCAAGTGCTTAAATATTTTAAATAATTAATAATTCCCCATATACTCCCCTAAATGTTATTGTGGATGTTGCCACATTTCATTAAGTAAAAGTGAAATGTACTTTTTTTCCATACAAATTTAGGAAATAAATAATGTTGCTTAGTTTGCTATGGAACTAAGGGGTCATGCATATGAAGAGATCGGTTCTAAAATAAACAATGAGTAAAACAGTCTATACTTAATTCCAATGACTCAATATATACGTGAGCCAAGGGCACTGAATAGTCCAAACAGTGGGGATGGAAGTTTCCGAAGCATGTTAAACAGAAATGCATCAATAAAATGTGAACATGTGTGGAGCCAGATAATACCTCTCAATCTGACCACCTCCATCTATCTAAGAAGATTTTTATGTATGTAATGTATTGTTTATTATGCTGTCTTAGAGTAGGGCTAGGGTTAGGGCATGATTATAATGACATACTGTAACAACAGGAAGACTCAAAATCTTAAGTTATTATTTTCTTGACAGAATGAGTGAAGAAATTGTCTGTAAAGTGAAGAAACTGGCTGTGGTGTTTGGAAGGAACTTAATGCATGCAGTAGATTCTATGGGAGCCTGGAATGCTTAAGGGTTAGGTATAAGGGCTATTTTTAGTTTTAGTTTTTTAAATTGGATTTGTTGCAACTTGTAATTTTTTATAGTGGTTAATCCTTAAATTGCTATGGTAATGATGCTTAATAGTGTTGCAGATAGAGGGGATAAAATGTATTTACATACAGACCAATTTTCAGACATTCAATTCAATTCAATTCAAATTTTTTTAGCAGTTTTATCTAGATAAAGTGGTAATAAAATAATGTATATGTTTGTTTCTTAAAATTTTAATTCTGTCCCTAATGAGCAAAACAGTGGCAACTGTGGCAAGGAAAAACTATCTGAGATGGAATGAGGAAGAATCCTTAAGAGGAACCAGACTCAAACGGGGTGGCACTAAATGTCCATTTGTTGCAGTTAATCATTGTTAAGGTGTGCACTGATAAGCAATTAAATTAAACCTGTGGTTCTGAGCCATTGTAGTAAACTGTTGATAATAATTACAGTTCAAATCCATCCTCAAAGTTCTTGTGTTGCACAGTAATTAAAATGAATCAAGAGGTAGGGTTTACGAAGAGAGAAAAGGGACAGGAACACTGGTCGCTGGTGCCTCAGGTTGTTCAACTTGACAGAGAGAGAGAGAGAGAGAGAGAGAGAGAGAGAGAGAGAGAGAGAGAGAGAGAGAGAGAGAGATCCTTATTTTTATATAAAATTTGAAAACATTGTATAGTGTGATTAGCGTGCAGTCAGGGACACTTCTAGGCATGACTAGCTATGGCAGCAAAACTAAAAGGGAAAGACAGAAGGTAACAAAGACATGAGGGATATCTGACTTACTGTAAGAAACGTCCCTCCACATCAACATTACAGACATGTGGAGAATTGGTATGATTTTTCTTTGGTCGTTTTGTCTTACTGGAACAACAGTAAAAGTAGGATTGCATCTCTGGAGAAATACTGATGGAGGGAGGGATCATCTGATGGAGAGTGGTTTATCACTGCAAAAGTTAATTAATCTTCATTAAAGGATCTTTACTCAATTACTTTCTCTTCTTTTTCTTCTTTCGGCTGCTTCTGTTAGGGGTTGCCACCATCTTCATACCTCCCTGTGCTCTACATCTGCCTCTTTCAAACCAACTACCTGCATGTCTTTCCTCACCACCTCCATAAACCTCCTCCTTGGTCTTCCTCTTTTCCTCTTTCCTGATGGCTCCATCCTCAGCATTCTCCTATAGATATACCCCATGTCCCTACTCTGCACATATGCAAACCATCTCAATCTCCCCTCTCTCACTTTGTCTCCAGAATGTCCTACATGCCCTTGTTCTCTAATAAACTTATTTCTGATCCTTCTTTATTCATTAACAAAAATAAATAAATTGTATTTAACAAATTAAGTTTCTACACATATAGTATCATTCTTGTCGGTTGTGGTGAATAATATATAACTTAGAAATGTCTCTTTCTTTCTGAACTTATATAATAAGAGCTGAAACTCAACCCTGTCTGAGCAGCCCATCTAACCAGGAATATGAGTCCAGCTCAGCACTTTAGAATGCCTCTTATAGCCAAATGTAGCTATCATGGCTGTACCAACAATGGAAGTCGGGACTTTTGGTGTAATAAAATCCATGAAATAATTCCTTAATAAAAACTTCACTTTGCCACTACAGAGATCTTGTACAATCATGCAAAACTTCCCTATCTGAGCTGCCTCAAACATCCCACACCGCTCGTCAGTGTCAGAATATTTGAGCTGACCAATCAAATCGCAGTAGGTGGGCTTTACTCTTTAGATAGGCCGTGAATCATTTCCAGCCTGCAACGCTTTAAAAGTAACGGTCTGAATGCCCAATAATAATGTAAGTATATAATTAATTACAACTTTTAAGACAGAAATGTTAAACTGCCGATATTAATATCTACAATTATAATATTTTGTTACATTTTGCCATCTGAAATAAAAAATATATAATTTGCGTGATTCCTGCAATAGAGTTATAGTCAATGCGACGAGACAAGAAACTGAATGAAGCCCTTTTCAGGACATTAGGTATAAAATGAAAATTGTGAATAATTATAATGAACGTGGTTACCTGGCTTTCCTGATAGGCTTTTAGTTCATTCACCTGCATTAAATATTTTTATAAAAAAATATATATTTTTATATAAAATATAAAATATTTATGTAACTCACAGTGGGGGAGGTATCATTCATTCAGCCTTATACTAGACAATGGTAAAACATGCGGTTTTTGTTCGTTGGCAAACAGAGACATTTAGCCAAATAAAACAACAAATGCAAACATATAATTTGCTAATATTTAGATACATTACAATAAATTATAGTCATTTATTTTAAATCTAACTTTATTTTATTTCTAACTTTATTTAGAAATAAAATGTATTATACAGTGGTACCTCTACATACGAGTTTAATTCGTTCCGTAACCTTGCTCGTATGTCAAATTGCTCGTATTTCAAAGCAAATTTACCCATTGAAATTAATTGAAATGCCATTAATCCGTTCCAGCCCCCAAAATGCGACCCCAGTTGTTTTTGTTACGTGTTTTTGAATAGGAAAAATTGATTTATAAATGACAAATATTGTATAAAAACATAATTAAAGAGAATGTAAAGATATAATAAGGTTTTATTCAGTGTATTTTCGTTGGAGATGAGACGACTTGAGCTAACGAAAACGCCGGTGGGGTGTGTGTGTGTGTGTGTGTGTGAGTGTGCGGAGGGGGGGGTAGAGGCGATAAGCGGAGGCTGAGGGAAAACTATTTTTTTTACTATCACTCCTGCACACTACGTATCCCTAAACTTAAAAATTTTAACTTTTTCTTTTTGGCTTATCTTAATTTTTGTCACAATCTTCGCTTTCTGGCTTCGATTCGCCATCTAGCAGCGGCGTCTCGAGCTCATATCTCAAGTTTTTGCTCGCATATCAAAGCAAAAAATCGACAGAGTGACCGCTCGTATCTCAAAAAACTCGTATGTTAGGGCACTCGTATGTCGAGGTACCACTGTATTCAGATACTTTTTGATATTCTTTATTATATTCAGATACATTACAATAAATTATAGTAATTTCCTTTAAATATAACTTTATTTTATTATCTAACTTTATTTTTTTATGATTACTTTTTCTTTATTCTTTAAATTTTCTCTTTTTGGCAAGATATCTGAAAAAAGTGTCTGCAACCATCATATTTTGACATGTTCATAAGGTTTGCCTGGGCACTGAACTGAACATGAAATCGTTTGATCCGAACCAACCGGTACTTGTATATTTTAGTCCGAACCCAAAAATAGCTTTTAACAACAAATAGCTTATTGGTATTATGCTTCAGTTCAGGGGTGCATGCAAAAGTCAGGGCAGGTCAAAAGCAGGTGAAGCACTGGACAGATATGAATCCAAATACATTAAATGATGAAATTATCCAAAATTAGGCAATGTTATTTAATGTTATACAATCAGCTCTTGCACACCCCTATGTGGCAAGGGTAATGGCGGCCTCTCATGAAACTTTTTTATTGCAGTAGAAACAAGCCTATGTCTTTGAGACAGATATATAAAATAGGTTTTCTAGACTATGGAAGGCAATGACGTGCTAATGAGAGTCTACAGTGTATTGCTGATATTCATACATACACTTATGAGACATGCATTCAGTTCAGTGTGAATGGGATCTCTCAGCTTCTGCACTTCATTGTGACTTGCTGGGAATTACAGCTGAACTTGTTGGCAATAATTCATAATCATAGAGAAATTACATTTATATCACAGATCAGAGAGAAAAAAATGTAAAAGATAGTTTAAAAGATTCTAATTAAAATTTTCATTACATTTCTTTTTTTATTTGAATATAAGAGGTGAGGCACTGCCTTACCTGCCTCTCCTGACTGCACATCTCTGATAGTCAGTAGATAAACTGACATAAGGTACAGTGGCCTTTTAAGCCCACAAATGCAAAAAAGACCAAAAGAAGGGTTTTTGTATTAGCTATTAAATGTATGACTAGCGAAATTCACTTCATAGATGCTGTCTGCCGTGTGATAGAAAGAGTGTGTGGGAGCACATGTATTCAATATGTTATATATAAAACAAAAATTGTGTATGTTCTTAGGGCCTCTCGGGGTTGGAAGTAGGTCTATAAATCCATTTTAATTGTGTGCTTAAAAACCGAAAGGGATAGTTCACCAAAAATAAAAAAATAAAACATCACGTATTAAAAATGTTATTGCAAGTGCAAATGTGTTATGATTCTGTCCACATCGTGTGAGCTCATTTAAGGTTTAAATATAAACCTTTGTTATTAAATATAATTTAAATGTTAATTTGCTTATAATTCCTCAAAGTTCGGCACTCTTGGGCCACCCTATTAGAACAAAGCTAAAAATATGTACATTTCATGCCATGGAGAATTAGTAGCTTTAGGTGACTGTAATGTCTTGCTGGCTGGACGTTTTAGGCATGGAAGTTGAGTAACCACAGAATGCAGCATTCACAGTCTTTAAAATTAGCCATGAAAAATGGCTAGATCGTCATCAGTAGCTATGATTTTCCAGCAGCCCCAGGCTGTACTGTAACTTCCTGAAATTGTTTAGACATTGTCTATGTAAGTCCATGAAAGTGTAAATATATCTCAGGGCTACATTCTGCATAATTTAAGTGAAATTTTAGTTTAGTTAGTGTTTAGTGAGCCACAGTCTTCTATTGTGTCATGATACATCAATTGAAACAATTGTATGAAGCATTTTGTGGGGCTACAGAATGCATGTACAAAATTCAATCATTTGATGCTCTTGCTCCTGCTCCTGCTCCTGCTGTCCAGACATTAAACAATTAGTTGTGCTTGACATCCACTCCCTTGATGTTTAAGGTGAAGACCATATACGATTGTCTTTCTAGTTTGCCATTTTTTCTTTATACACAAGTTTTAAACTAGTATTTAAACAAAGTATTTAGAAGTGATATGTAGGTTCACTCATGAAGTCTATGCTTTGACACACAGATAGTGGTGGAATTTTATAACACTAGGAAAGGTAGATGCTGCTGCGGCTTCTGCTGCTTCTGTGACCTGGGGTGTCTGTTGCCAATTGTACCTCTGTCTCTGATTGCTACTAACATTGCTCAGATAGACCCTTACATCCTGTATTATATTTAAACTTACCTTCGAGTTACAGGTGTTTTGAATTAAAAGAATTCTGTTATAACGTTTGTTTAGACAGGCTTCAAGAAGATGCGAGCCAAATTTGGTGAAGATTGGAAGCGTAGCATAACTGTGATCACTTGAATTTAAACACTGATTACTGAGAGCTCTAATTTGCATGCATGTAATTACTCTATAGTGCAGGGATACATTTTCATTCATCAGAATCGTCACTCCAGTTTTACCTCCTGCTGTCTTTAGATTTGTAATCAGGTTCATAATAGCCTGACTGCCAATTCCTATGTGAAATATTAACTATTTCATGACATATTTTATTTTTATGCTGTACCTGCCATGATCTTACCTTCCTTTATCATTCTTTTTCAGTCTGAATCTTTTGGAGTAAACTACTTCTGCTAATCCCACTTATATTCTGTACTTGAATTATCTGCCTCAAATAACTGCCTACAGGGCAGTAAAAGACAAGCCCAAAATCTTTAAAAAAAAATTAATTATAAATGGAAATTAGCCCTTGATTTATTAAGTTTGCAACCTCTCTCTTGTTATATATGGCATTAACATAATTTCTTCTACTGCTGTTTGTATTCTTGTAATCATCCCATTATAATTTTGCCACTTCAATCAATTTTGTCTCTATTCTTTTTTTTTTTTTTTTTTTTTTTTTTGCTATTTCTTTTAAAATGCAGAAACATTTGTACTTATATTCATTACATCAAGGCGTCATTGGAATAATTTATAATGGATATTCTTTTGAAACATCACAGGCTTTCTGTATCAGCACCAAAGTCAATTTCAAGATCCTAATTTTTGCAATCCATAGACTATACCTGAGGATGGATAAAAATGTTTTTGGGAAAAAAAATCAAAGTAAAATATGTCTTCATTTTATGCAACACATAATAGCAGGCACACTCAAAATGCAAGAAAAGCCAGTTGATAATTGTTAATATAAACCTCTACACTATAGTAAAATTAGTAATGTAGTAAAATATAGTAATATGGCTGCTTCCAAGCAATCACTAACAATTCTAAATGCCAGTATGAGTTTAGAAACTTTTCATGTGAAATGAGCAACACTAAATAAATGATTCACTGATTATCTATTACCTCATACTGCGTCTATTATGGTTGAGTTATTAGTGCAATTATTGAGTTGTTGCTGCTGCATAAGGCCATATGCGCATATGTTCAGTAGCAGGCAGCAATATTAAAAGTACATACAGCATACTGTATATAGAGATGCAGTTAATTTGTTTATTTAATGGTAAAGTGCAACTAAGTAAGAAAATGTAATAAAGGGGTGCGTGTAGCGCTGTTAAAATTACTTACTTGGCCTGCTTATTTATCAAAGACTTTTTGAATAAATAAATAAGGCTTGAGTTTTATAATGCCATTCTGCCTGTCCCATGGCTTTGTTTGTTTGTTTTAAATATAATTTTAAATTTAATTAAATCTGCTTTATAGTTTTTTTTTACTTGGTGGATTAAACATTCCTCTTCACCTCAAGCTGTTCAGCATGTTCTCTTCCAATCATAATTAAATGTAAATACACTTCGAACAGCACTTTTCTTCATTTCTTATGAATATTCTGATTTTATTGCCTCTGCATGAAATCATAGAGGTTTAGTTATCCTTTTAATTCCACTGTGAAATTAAATGCAGGTGTTTTTGCATTATAATTCACAAAACTCATTTCCATCTACATGAACAGCAAATATTTGTGCTCTTTTTTGTAATATCGAATTGAGAACATCAAATAATCCTCTAACAGCATTTGTGCATCAGGCAGTATTATCTGAGTAGTGTGGAGGTGGAGAGCATTAAAATAACTGGTTGCATTACATTACCATGTTAAATCACACCAAGATGAACACAAAAATCTTGAAAAGAAAGGCATATAGTTTGATTATTTAACATGAGGTGAGCAGTGTTAGGAAGAATTTGTTGCAATTCTGAGATGTTTACCTGCTAAGCATCGAGAGAGTACACAATCATTTGGTGCATTTAAAAGGGTTTTATAAACGTAATTCACATCAGAATTTTGATTAGTTCATTTTAAGAAAAGATGCGTGATATATCACACAACATAAGGTCTCTACTGAACGCAAAGATATTTTATTTTTTATTTTATTGGTATACTCTAAAAAGTGTGATAAAAATATTTATGGTTTTAGGTTGCAGTGGAAACAGGCTATTCTTATCCTAATGCAACTTTTAAAAGCACAAAAGGATTTTACGTGGTCTGTGCAATATACCACAGCATGAGAGACTAGGCAAAGCCATGTTCACCTTCCTAATGACTCCTTATATTAAAAGACCATTGATTGCCGTGAGCATGCATTGAATAGGTGGATTTTAAAAAGTCAGGTGTCTAGACTGTAACACTGAACTGCTTCTCTAAATTGGGCCCTGCAAGCTAATCAGATAATCCAAACATGTAGCAGGAGCTATTGATTTGTCAGAGAGAAAGTTGCTTCTACATGCACTTATAGATAACAGCTAATATTGGTAAAGTATCAGCTGTTATCACAGCTACCAGAGAACATTTAAGTATAATGCCCAGATTAATTGTACTACCCTTTATGATATCAGTAGGTATCACATGTCAGATCAATGTTGTTTTAGTACCAACCCTTACTAAGCTTCTAGGTAGATTTAATATGTGTAGCCTGGACTGGACAAGTCTTAGATTGACATGGCAGCACATAGAGGCTGAAATCTGATTGGGAAAAAAATCATCCACATACAGATACTGGAAGCAGTGGAGCCAAGAGAAACACTGCGAAATAAAGAGAATACACTTTTTGAAACGAATTAATACAATTTCATGAATCAAATATTAGAATTTAGGTTGTAAATGTAGGTCAGTGCTTCTGATAGCGTTTAGATGAGCAGAGAAGGCTTTGCTGGCCCTGACGGCCCACCACTGCCATTTACATTGATCTGAGTTGTACTACTAAGTAGAACAGGGGTAAATGTCTTGCGCAAGGGCTCAGCAGTGACAGTTTTGGCATTTCAACTGAAGTTAGATGATTTTACCTGTCCTTTCTTAGTTCATGTCCAGATATATATCTAATGTTGGTTAAGTGCAGCAACACAGGACTTGAATTTAAAAATGCGCTGGTGCAAATTTATTTGCAAATTTACTATAAAGCTACTATTAACTATAAAACCTTACGTGAGTAGTTTCATTGTATTCCTATATTCTTACTTTCCTGGTAGCTCGACATTGTTGGTCACTGGCACATGCAGGTTTCTATTAATCAGATCTAAGTGAACAGTTACTACACACAATATATTTGGGCTATTGTCCAGCAGACCCATGATATTTAAATTAACATCATTATTTATCAGTGTTTACAGATAAATGTAACCATCAATTGGTGGAATGCACAGAAATGAATGATAGGGATGAGTAATTATTGCAGTATAATATCAAGTAAAAGTATGGTCAGCTTGTGGACAGCTTTAGGTTTTTTGATTCATGAATGATCATTGAGCAACTTGCTTCTTGATGATGTCATAACCTTTCTTGCGAATGTTTCCTCCATTATTACCATAGGTTACAACATGCATCTATGATCACCTATGATCTTGCACTTTATATATTTATTTTAATTCTAAAAGTGAAAACATGTCCTTAATTATTTGGTTCACAGTCCTTTTTATCCCAAGCATCCATACTGGGTTTCCAGAAATCAATGTGTATCAATGAGTATATTCTGCTAATTGGAGTTTACTGGCCTGACTTGTCTACTTTGTGAGTTGCAATTTCGCTGTAGCTGTCAGTGTCCTTTCCATCTCCATTGACAGCCTATGACAGGTCTTTTGTGGTTCAAGAGAGTGCCAAATGTCCAATAGCGTTTAATTGCCTGGTTTTATGGTGGCCACAGAAAAGTAATAGCTACTCAGCAATTCTGTCCACATGATGGATTCTGCTGATGGCTGTAGGCTCAGCAGAAGAATGGGTGTATGCCTATTGGGGGATTTATGGATGAGACACTGGGTTAAGGAAGAGGATGTAATGTGCACACAATCAACATGGAGAAATAAAAAAAAATGCATTTTGCTCTTGGGAGAGCCCATAGTGCAGATATGTCATTTTTAGACTTGGTTGTAGCATAAAACAGCATATTCTATCCACAATGTGTGTGTGACAATGTGCAATTGAACAAATATACCTAAACAAAGACATCTGGAAAGTTTGATGGAAAATTATCAACCAATCAACATAAGTCATTTACAGTATATATTGAGCAACATTATTTTTATTTTTTTAAATACCTATACAAAGAATATACAATAAACAATTCTAACAATGAGAAACAAATAAAACGAATTCAAAGAGGAGGTTAAATAATCATGCGCAATTCATCTCCTCTTTTTTTTTAGGAACATCTGTACACCTGCACATGATGCAATAAACCAAATAAGCAATTCAGTTTGAAGCAGCATTATGTGTAAAATCATCTACAGTTCAAGAGCTTTACCTAATGGTTCACCAGATTGGGAGGTGGGGGTGTCTAGGGGATCAGAGCAATGAGTTTGACCATGATGTAGTTGTGTGGTGGATAAGTATTTTAGAAACTGATGATCTTCCTCTGGGATATTCATGTATAACAGTGTGGCATACAGAGATCTAAGAGGAAAACAAGCACACCTGGATAACATAAACTTCCTTAGGGAAGAAGTGAAAATGCAAACAGCTCTAATAAGCTGATGCATCCCTAAAGTCTAATTATTGCCTCTATGATTTAAACTGTGACCTGAAAGACAATCAACTATTTAAGGACATATACAGTACAATTTAAAATGTGCTAGAGCAATCAGGATGAGATGATGAAGTAGGCTTTTAGATCAGGGATACACAAGTGTGTCCTACGTATGTGTAACTTGTTTTTTAGTTTTTTAGTGTACTACATGGAATTAAAACTGGTTAAAATGATCATTCTTTTAAAAATGAGCAAAACATTTATGCTTGAACTCTTATTGCCTTGTTTCCTATCACTGTATACTTTTCTTGTAAAAGAGAGTGAGGGTAGGCCTTCTATTAATAATCATGGTTACATTTACCTAAAATATTGAATATGCCTCATGAGTCAGGAATGATCAACTTAAAACTGAATTTTGAATGAATAAGATTAGAAATAAGAGTAGTCAAAAATCGTTTTTTTAGCATTCTTCTCGCTAGACTATGACTCTTTTGTTCGTTGCAAACTCCTCCACAATGAATATCACAGTCTGAACAAATCAGTTTCATAGGTCCACTGATGGTGGTAAAGCATCATAAAATATTGATCAAACTTGCAGCTTCAGTCTGTTTAGTTAACTGCACAGTACTAAGAATTAAGCATGTGAAAATAACTGCATATTTTACATAGAACTGATCTCTTATGATTGGACAAATATCTCTAGACCTAGATGTGTGTGAAAGTGGCTAGAACTGTCATAACAAGGGTCACAATTTTTCATTGGCAATAATGTTGTAAAGAAATAATTCTGAGGAAGTTCCTGATGGTGTTTAGACCAGTTCTCCACTGACATAATTTTTTGTTAGAGGTTCTAAAAGTAAATGTACAGCTTTCAAGCTCACATTCAAGCATGTAGTAAAGTAGTAAACCAAGTTGGCAATATTATATCCATTGTTTGTTCTTTCAAATATTGTATTTTGTGGTGATCATCTTTATGGTTCAGTGCCTAACAGTGAAAAAGACAAGACATTTGAATTATCTTAAAGCAAAGAGATCATTTAAATAAGGGCTTATCAGCTTGTTCTTTGTGAGCTCATAAGTTGGAATATTGAAGAAGTGCTATTGTGTCTAAAGGCTGAGTAATAAAGTTTATAGGCAATATTTAAAAATTAAGTGTGTATTGAGTTTGTGTTTTATTCAGAGTTTGGGGATCCATGGGCCAAGATCTGAAGGGAAATAATAACATGCTCACTCCTCACACACTCCTAAAGCAGGAAAACATACTTGAGTATCTGAAGTATAATAGCTTTTGACAGCCTTTGTAATGAGTCAAGGTATGTCAAAAGGTTTGTTATGAGTAAATCTAGAACGATTATGAGTTTTCTGACTTATTCAAGCTTACTGGTCTGCAAATACCATACCTATTATATGGTGGTGGGTGAATAGTCATGAAACCAATCATGATATAGTAAATTTCTTTAGATGGTCAAATGTTAACTTGACCATTATCACTTGTGAACTATGATGAATGTTCAAAAACGTACTACTCTCTTCTAAATTCAGGTCTGCTTCTGCAGAATTGAGAGTCCCTGTCTCTACCAAGGCAGCTAATGTTTTTCATGTTATAGATCAGTCAGTCGAGCTTGCACACAAAGCACCAATATCACTTCAGCAGAGCCTCAATCACCTTAATCGCTGGCTCTTTCTCTTGACATAAGCAGCACCTAGCACGCCTTCTCTTAGAAAGGAGCCAGCATGTACTGTACATTGCACATTCATTTGGAGCTGCCAAAATTTTTACGCAAAAAGATTTGTGGTGTAAATGAGGTAATGTAGACTTACAACTATCTCAAATCATCTCATGACAGACTGTGCGTATTTTAATAATCATTGTTTTCTGTATTTTCAAGCAAATTTTTGTTGTTGTTTTGCAGAGCAATAAACAAGTTGAATAAGCAAACACATCATATAACTCTCACCTTATTATATAAAACCTACCATTAGACACTAGCTTTACTATAATGAATGTTCTAGCTTGAAGAACTTCACAATTTTATAACAAAAAAGTGTATCTTCACTAGCTTACCACCAAATAAGCAAAGCAGTAAATATCTGACCTGTTCAGCAAGGAAAAAGTGGAACTCCATTATTTTTTGTATGCTTTATAAATATAATCACTAGCCTTGTTCTACTTTTACTTGATCATTGCCACCGTTTATCTGTCATTATATTTCATCACTTGTGTTGACATGCTGTTTGTGCTGACTTAGAATGCTACCAATTATGAACGTAGCCCCAAAACATTTGTACATATTGTTGTCAGGTGTCCCCTATAGCAAATTAAATTGTGACTATCACAGATTAGTGATAGTGGCATAGGGCAAGGATAGTCTTATGCAAGATCTTTTTTTTTTACTACAAATCTCCTCACATTTCACATTTGACATTTTAATACCACATAAACAAATGTGTCCTCAGCCTAGTTTTTATTGGAGTTATTCTGACCACTAATGTCAGTGTTCTGGTCAGTGTAACTTTAACAAATCAACAAATATGACAATAGCATTATTTGGTTATATCTACTGTTCATTTATAGCCCCCCAAAAACATTATGCTACTGTCACACTGCTCCTTTCCTTGCCATTTGATTTAAAATAGCCCCAATAACACAATGAAAATCTAACATATTCATTGTGTCTTTTGGAATTTTTTCACTTTTTGCATGGTTTATTTGAGTACAATGTGATTTCAATTCAAAATTCAGTTTAGTCTCCAGGTAATTATTTTTTTTAACACTTAAATCAATTCTGCTTAGAGACATATTTTGTGTCCCTGTCATTCTCTCTCAGCTTAAGCTAATGCCTCTTTCTGTGCATAAGTATAGTTAAGTATAGTATAAAGTTTTATCCAACCAACTCCTAAATAGTCAGTTGCCAAGCTGCCATCTTTGGGGCCTTGAGCAATTTTCTCAACCATCTCTGCTCCTGAAGCATGGTATCATGAATGATTTTTAACAAGCTGGGATATGTGAAAGGCACACTTCAGTGTACTGTCAATTCTAGATCATAAATAAAAGCTCTAAAATAAAGACCATATCTAAAATATTAATTTAGAATAGTCTTTATTTGTCACATATACATTAAAGCACAGTGAAATTTGTTCTTCACATATCCTAGCTTGCTCAGAAGTTGGGGTCAGAGCGCAGAGTCAGCCATGATACAGCACCCCTGGAGCACAGAGGGTTAGGGGCCTTGCTCAAGGGCCCAAGAGTGGTAGCTTGGTAATACCAGGGCTTGAACCCTCGACCAGTAACCCAGCACCTTAACCAATGGGATGAAAAGCCATTTGACATGTGCTTAACATGAGGTGTTTCAGATGATTTCTCTTTTACTACATAAAATATATATACAAAAAAAAGACCAAAGAGTGGAAACTGCATTTTTAGACATACTACCCTGCTACATTTTTATATTTATCCCAGCATTAAAATAATGCCTGGAAAGATTAGGCATAGAATGCCTGAACCAGCCTAAGACAGCCTGCGTCACCAATGTTTAAATGCTGACCTCAGAGGAACTCGTCAATTATCCAGGATCAGACGATAAACACTCTGAATTCACAGGAATGATTGTTGTGGTCTGGGAACCACCATTGATTGTCACTGATGGTCTTACGGCCATCTTTGAAACCTTTACACCATTTAAATGTCTTAATGCGGCTGAGCGTCTCATCACCATACTATGCTTGAAGTCTGCTGTAGATATTCTTGGGTTTTATGCCTTCGTTCACAAGAAACTTTATCACCACATGACGTTCCATGTACCAACACTGTTGTCTACAATCTTGATAAATGGTGTCACGACATGAGCTTTACCTTCTTATACCTGTAAAAGTCTTGGTTTGACTTTAAAAGCCCCTCGTATTCAATGCTGCATAAAATATACAAATGTTAATAAAACTCATTTTTTTCCCTTTTTAAGTATATTGTAACCAGTAGCTGTACCTTTCATACACATTAGTCTAGAAGGGTAAATGCAGAAGCTGAAGTCATAAAAAACAGATATCGGCTGTAAAAGCCTGACTATGACATGCAATGTGAGCAATGCATTATTACCTAGAAGCAGGTGCAACATATCCAAGTTTTTTTCAAAGGGTATTGTAGGAATAACTTTTATTTCAGTTAAGATTATTCACACAAGACAAAGTCAAAGCTTTTTATTGTGACATGTATAATACATTTTCCAGTTGAGTGTTATCTCCTAATAGACTTGATGATAAAATCTTCAACAAAAACAGATTTCAATTAACATTGACACCGAGCAATAAATAGCATACAGAACTAAATTATTTTAATTTCCATTTATGTTTATATGATGGTGTTAAATTAAACATATGTGTAGGCAGAACAGTAACACTGGGAAACCTTTGTGGATTGCTACATGCTGTGCTGGGAAATGTTGAATGTGCTCACATCCACAGCTGCAGAGAATATGTTTTGTTTAATCAGCATGCTTTGTAGCTAAATTATGTACCAAAATAGGCCACACATGAAAGTTTGATTGAAAGACCTGGGTGTTATCAGTAGAGTAGCAGGCTAAAGCTCTGGACCACATGCAAATATTATCCAAGAATTAATGTCTAAGTCTAAACACATTTGTCTTTATGATTGCATGCTGTCTTTTCAAATACTTCGAAATAGATTGCATATTATTTGTGCTCAGTGTTAATAAATGGTGATAGACCTATTTCTCAAGTGTCAAAGTGATTAAAACACCCAAAAAAACAATGCTAATTCCCTCTTATCATTGCGCTTCCGGGTAAATTATAGAAATGGATTTTGGCAGGCTTTTTATCTTAACCTTCATTAATAATGTATTCATTATGAGGTATGAAAGCGCAGGGTGATTATTGCTGAGGCTTTGACTTTTGTTTTTGCAAAATAATTCATATTTCATTACGTAGCTCATCATCGTTGCCAGTGAAGTTTGTGTTCTGGTATGTTAGTTAATGAGAGGTGCCAAATGTTGTTTCACACTTGTTCACGTCTGATAGATGGCATGGCCAAAAGTTTTTGGACACCTGATCTGTGTTTTTTTTTTTACCACATTGATACCACATTGACACCCATTTGTGCTTTTTGAATTTGATCCATTCCAGGTGTAGTCCCTCCTTTGCTGTAATAATAACCTTTACTTATCAAGACATACTTTCCAGTAGATTTTGGAGTATGACAGTGGGGGAATTTAAATTAATCTCAAAGTTTTTTATGGTTTTGTACAGGCCACTCGATTTCTTCCAATCCGACCTATGCAAACCATGGCCTTATTGGCCTTGCTTTGTGCAGAGAAACATTGTCAAGCTGGAACATGACTGGGCAACTTTCATTTCAATGATACAGCATGCAAACACAGTTATAATTAACCTCTTTGGAAAGGCCCACATTTGGCTGTAAGGGGCAAAGGTCTGCACACATTTGTGTAATATGCCATTTAGTCTTTAAAAAGGTAAAAGGTTAAAATAAACTATTTTGATAGTTTGATTGTTATTGATTGATTTTAAGCATACATTTAAATATTAAATCCAAGTCAGATATCTACTTACATTTACACACTGGTAATATAACTTTAGAAATTTTTCTGTGAAACATAATTAGATTAGCTGGTTTAAGATTCTGCTAGCAAGATATATTCTCATAAGTTTCTAGGGTGTAAGGACTCTTCAGAGATGATTAAATCTGGAAGAAAGCCAAGCTATTCAGTAACCTGCTTTCATCATTTTAGTAAGCTTGCTGCCTTTCTATCATGTGGGCACTGCAGCAGATCAGTCTTGCAAATTACTCTCTAATCTTCAAATGTAATAGACCATTGAATCACAGTGAGCTTACATATTTCTCTGTGCTTTCCCAGGCAGCTGTATGATAACAGATCATACCGGCCAACATATTCAGTATTTAAAATTCACATTCTGTGCCTTAATCCATTGTATAATGTCTATGATTAGTCTTGATAAACACTGCCTAGTATATATCAATTTAATATTGTACTTGCTGCTGAACTGTAGTGGATACTGAGAATTTACTGTGTATTAGCACCAAAAAAATAGGGTTGTGCTTGTGCTTGGTTCGTTATTGCTTTTTGTGAGAAAAAGCAATAGCAATGAGCCTCATCATTGCTAAAGTATTTACCAACTTAATTTAAATTAACTTTCAGTGTCTTTTTTTTAAGTGTCATCCATAGATAAACATGGGTAATAGTGACATAATATCCTGTTGTAATATATGACTACTAAGTATATTTAAATTTAGAAAATGGTCAGATGATCTGTTCCTTATCAGGTTTACCTGTTTTATCCACAGAATTGGAGAAAACACACACAGACCCACAGGTCTTATGTTTCCTTTAAACATACATACATTAAACATACATACATATATACATTAGGCCATGACCATACAAAGATAAACAGCATCTTGATATTTGGTCTTTTTTATGTAATCAGTGAGTGCAGTAAAATGTAATATTTACAAATTAGTTTGTTGCTTTTGATTGTCCTTGATTTTTCCTTGAGTGGAACAATGTAGTCAATTAAAACAAGTCTACAGTAATTGGAACAGATTCTGATTACAATTTTGGTCAGCCCTTGTCCTATTTATGTATGTGACATTTTGCAGATGGAAACAGCCACAGCTGAAATGATTTTCAGTTTACTTATTTAGCTGTGGCCCAGATAATAACCAAAGGATTAATAGTAAACTTCACCTTTTTGCACATAACTGTACATATCTACAGCATAGTAACAGATCCTTGACTTCTACATTTTTAAAAGCATACTAATGCATTCTTTGAATTTTTATAGCATCATTAATATGATGGATGATCCTCAGCCCAGCCTTTCTGGTTATGCTTTTAGTTATGACTTATACAATTGACCAGGATTGATTTGGCAGTCGAAAATAAATCTCATTAGCAGCTGGATATTATCAAGCCCTTAAATAAAGACGAGCAGACGTGACCTTCTTTGAAGGAGATAATTTTAGTTTGCCTTTTGCAAACTTATTTGTCTGCAACAGATAGCTTGAATGCACTGAATGTTATTAAAAAATTAAATAAACTGGTGCATGAATTTTCTTTACTCTGTGGATGTATCATGTGTTCTCACCTCCAAGTCTAGGAATGTTCCATCTTCAAAAAATAGGGGACTGATCTCTCAAGACACACTGAAAAAGGATTCCACAGTTGAATTACTGAGGAGTATAATCAATTCTGTGTATTTTTTTGGATAAAAAAAAACCAGAAGCAATCATTTCTCTTGGTGATTGCTGAGAAAGGTCAGTAAGAACCAGTTTGTTTGGGAGCAAATGGAACTTGTGTGAACACATGGATTCCCACTAGTACTTAGTGTACAGAAGTTTGTATGCTTTTTTCACTTCTCGCTATCCAGTGGCTAGGGATAAATAGGTCTATGTGATTAATTTATTCAAAATATTAAGAGGTACACAGGTTTTCCTTGTGGAACACTATAGTGGTATGGGCTGATGCTTGTTTTCATGAAGAATAGCTTAGATAATGGTACAATGCTAAATAAAATGGAATGATAATGGAAGGGTAATGAAATGAGTTTTCTGGGAGATACAGTTGTGTGACTGTATCAGTCTTAGCCCGATTTGGTTCACCCCATGTCATTGCAATTCAATCTAGTTTATACAGCACATTTAAGAATAGACATTGTTAGACATTCAGATATGGATGTATAGATTAAGAGCAAACCAGAGGTGATATAAAAAATTGGAAAACTTCCTAACAAACAAAATAAGAAGAAACTTTAAGAGCTGCTACATTCAAAAGTGAACCAGTTCTCATCTGGCTGGCACTGGATAGTGAGACTATGAATCATCTACAACAATACTGATGTGTAGTGGATCCTAAGTATGAGCATGAGAGTCATGTTTTATTCATGCTTCTTCTTGCCTTCAGGATTGTATGAGATTGTAAATTTAAAAAGAAGAGGGTCCATATTCTTTGGTGTCCGAAAAACGTAATAATTGTGTTTAGTCAAGCAGGACTTCTTGTTGTGGTAGGATGTCTCCAAATCCAATTTCTGATGCATCCACCATCATGGAACAGTTTGCCTCTAAACACGTGTGATGGTGATGGTGGTGGTTCTGGGATGTAACAGATGTTTTGCATTTAACATTCTGTTTACAGCATCTGGTTTAAAAAAAAATAGATTTTTAGAGGTCATCTGGTTTCAATTCATTATTTTATATCTTATATCTTTTCAGATTTTTACATAATTCTTTACCAATACATAAAAATATATTGAGATGCATATTAGATCATAATCAGGGCTTAATAGCCTGAAATGTGTTTGAGTCATATATTATTATTTTTCTATTGACATTAGAGAAATATAAAAAAAATGAGTCTGGTACAAACAGCATTTCAGTTTACAGTATTACAAGAAAGGAAATTTGGTGGTGTAGAGAGTAGTGTGTGTGTGTGTGTGTGTGTGTGTGTGTGTGTGTGTGTGTGTGTGTGTGTGTGTGTGTGCTCTGTGACAGGCTGGTGTCTTGTCCAGAGTAACTAAGACATTTGTGAACAGAAGAAAGCACTAAGCAGTTTATAGGAGGTGCTTAGCTTAGTGTTTAAGGCATTCGGCTTTGGGTCCAAAGGACGTGAGTTTGGGCCCTTTAGCTAGGCCCTTGACCTCATATCTGCTCATTTGCATGAATATGATAATTAGTTGTTCTGGATAGGGGCATCTGACAAATGCCTTAAATGTTTATGAGTGAATAAAATGCTTTTATTTCAATTTGCCAAATATGAATGTAAACTTTTGTAAACATTTTATATGTTACAGTGACTTTTGCCTTCCCTGTCAAGGGATCTGCCATATTTATTTTAACACTGGCTATTTTGTGAAAGTCCATTCATGTTAGCTTCAGCCACAGGAAACATACACAGAGCCAACCATTCTCAGCTGAACTAAAGAATAATAGGCTGCAATTTATCATTGCTGGACTCCAAATGCATTATCAAGCAGTCAGTTTCTTGCATAGCAGAAAGTGACTGCCATCCAAAAGATCTATCATGTAACTCTGACCACTATAATTGGTAACTGTAGAAACCAGTAGCAGTGAGAAAATTCTCCTGCATTAACAGTAAATCTTGCTTCCTTGTGCATTTCTCTAAAGAATAATGTAGATCAATTGATTCTGTCATGGTTTTAATTAGTATCGAGCAAAGTGGTCACTTCCGCACTTGTCAGCAGTCTTCAGGATGCCGTTTTATTTGTTCGAACAGACCACAAATAAAGCTTAAATAATCTGGTTTTTTTTGTGCTGCTTCATCAATAGAATGTGCACTTGTGTGCAAAGATATGTATGTCACAATAATATTCGGTATTTTTGTTTATAGGGATTAATTATGCCGGTCTAGGAATGCTATTCCATCATTAGCATGTTCTGTTTTTGGAATGCCCTTTTTTCCCCCTTCATTCCTAACAATGCATCAGCAGTAACAGCTGGGCTGGGGTTGATTGGGCATGCAGAGAAATGTATCTGACCCTTCCTCCCCTGCAAAATTAACAGCATCATTAGAGGTAAAGAGAAAAAACTGGGAGAGGAGTGTTCTTGAGTGCTGATATTATTTGTGTTGTTATACACCTCTCTTTCAAATAAATGTGATCTTTCAAGCAGAATGTAGGCTGATAACTTATAATGCATCTTATGCGCATTTTAATTTGATTTTTATATTTATATGAACAAGAAACATTTATTTTTCATATATATATCATTTTAATTACCTTTAATAACTGCTATTGTTAAATTTTAGCACCCACATATAAATACATTCGATGCTCTATATGTATAGAAAATTGCATAATATTTAATTGTCTAAGTGTAATTTTTTGTAGATTTAGAGCTGTGACCAGAGCAGTGCGTGTTTGGCTCTGCTAACAAGGTACAGATTACATAGCCATTTAAATGCTTAAAATAAGATACTTTGTACACAAACCACATTAGTCCATCTGTGGTTTGTTTTAAAGCATTCCACTTCAATAGCCGAACAAAGGAGAGAAAACAACACTGTTAATATTACTAGGCTAACATGTTAAGATGAATATGTAGACATTAATGGATATTGTAGCAAGCAACATACTGTAATTATTCAACAACAATAATTATCCAAAGACTGGATTACAGATACCATCAGGAGGTGTTACTTTATATTTCATTTTATTAACTCTCAAAACATATATACATTTTGTCTCATTAGTACAATGTTTCCTTGATGGACCTGACATTTATTTATTTATTTGTTTGTTTGTTTGTTTGTTTGTCAGTTCTATTTATGTCTGCACTGAAATAGGAGATATTTATGAGAAGAGTTTTTATTCTATGTATCATTTATTATTTGTTTGTTCCTAATATTGTTTAATGCTGGTAAGTATAATCTTGGGGTGGTAGCATTAGCAATAACAATAATACAACCCTGGGAGGTAGTAGGTAGTAGGTAGAAACCCTGGGAGAGTGTATGTGGAAGAATCAAAGAAAATAGATTTGACACCAAAACAAATAAGCTGTGTGGAGCATCATCAGTGTTACCCCTTATGTTTCCAGACTAGAGCCCTTACATCTAGGCTTTTTAGTTATTTATTTGTTTTCTCTTGAAGATGAAACTTCTTTGTCTGATGCTTAACCAGAATACCTTTGTTTCAGTGGAACGCTTGAAACGCTTGCCTTAGAAATTATAAAAGTTGAGGATAAAAGTATTTACCTTTTAGAGGGAAAGAAAACTTTGTTTTATTGTTCAAAACACAAAAACTTGACATCCTTTGTTGCTCATGCACAGAAAAGCACTCATTTGTGTCATATTGCTGCATCAAGGTGCAATCATGTTTATTTGCTCCCTTCAAACACAGTCATTTTAGAACTTGAAAAAGCACTGATAAAAGATTGATGGCTGATGACTTATTTGACATTGGGGAGTATCAGAGAGATATGGAAAAGGTAGCACTCCCTCTTTCCTCACTTACCTCTCTGTTTTATTATCCCTTTCTCTCTCTCTCTCTCTCTCTCTCTCTCTCTCTCTCTCTCTCTCTCTCTCTCTCTCTCTCCATATATATATATATATTTGTCCCTGCTTCACTTCAGTAAGAATGGAAGAGCTAAGAGCAGTCAGAATTATTCAGGATTAAAAGCAGAGCCTTTCGAAGCCTGTAATCTGTATTTGGGTTCATTTTGCCTGATGGAGGGAGACACTTATATGGGCAACAATAAAGATTCACTTATATTCACATTTTCTTCAAATCACAGGCTGTGAGGCAATGACATATAGTAATTGAAGGTATATATAGTAATTTAGCCTCCATTCTTAATACTTTTGGGAGAAAAGTATTAAGCTAAGCTAAGTGTGGGAAATGTTGTTCAAAATAATTGTTGGTGTTCGAAGAACTTTCACGCCATGCTTGTTTTTGCCAAGACATGGGGTTGGTACTTTAAGTTTAACCATCACCTTAAGTTTAGGAAAGCATAGCTAAATTGATCCCAAAGGGAAATTGTTGGGTCACAGTTGCTCACATAAAATTGAAGTATAGATTAGTGTAAAGTTTTAATAAATGTATATTAAGTTATATATTAAGTGAATTGTGCTGCAGCATGAAATGAAATTTGTGGCAGCAGTGAAACAGATGGCAGAAAGGACATATGATAATATTAATATTATTGCACTAAAATTATTGCACATAATTGCCCAAGATATACAGTGTGTTTCTATAATTATTTGAAATTACTTGAATACAGTATGCTGTTAAGTTTTAGAATCAATACCACTGAAAACATGATAATGCATTTCCCTTGAAGTTTTTCATGAAACTGCATTACAGTATAGTCAGTTTGCTGTGGGCAAAAATGCAGCATTATAGATTCACAGTATTACAAAAGAGTTCCCAATGATATTTCACTCTGCACACTTATATGCACTAAATACATGTAGCCTGTATATTTATATTCTACAAAAGTCAATCATTTTCCCTCCCTACAATTGCCAACCTGTGCAAATTAATAGTATTTAAAATGTGGCCTATGGACTTATGTCTCGTGCAGAAGCCAAAGATGAATTTTTGTGCTCGATACAATTAACTGGTTATGCTTACTTGGCTCACTGCCTTTATTTCCAAGATATACTATTAATCATGTTTTAATTTATACATTGAATAGCCCTATTTATCACATAAATGATTTTTGCACAAAATAAATAATGCTTTCCAAAATAGCTATTTTCATTAACATAACATTTATTAACATAAATTTATTTGTCATTAATATTAGGTTTTCTGGTAATATCTGCATACATTTTTATTGTATTTGATAATGAAATAATCAATTATTTTACGAGAAACACATTTTAGGTCTATTGTAATATACAGAGGTTTAATGATACAAAGCCTAAAGAATAATAAAGACTGGTAGCAAAGCAGAAAAAGTGCAAGACAACACAGCAGGCTCAGAAAACAATGCATCATGAATTACATTTCCTGCCAGTTAAACATAAAGTCTAATGCTAAAGCCAATACTTTGGTTATGGTTCATTCTTAAGTTATGACAATCCCCTAAAACCTGAGACTTTCAAAAAGGTTAATTGTTTATTAAACCTTAAAATAGCTATTACATATTAAAATATATTCTATTATCTATTTTATGAATGATACCCAATAATGTATGCTCTTTGGCAGAATGAAAATAGGATGATTTCAAGAAGCTTCATCATTTTTTTTCTGCATATTTGTGTGACTCCGCAATAGATCATTTCAATTTTTTAACACATTAATCATGATGATTCAGAGCAATGCCAAGGCCAACACCAAACTGAACTGCAAAATCATACAAGCTTCACTTTAAACCAGCATTATAGGAGAGCAGACATGTGTTGTACAGTAGTATGGGCAAGACACAGGCATCTTCACACTATAACTCTGCTGGGAATAGTAGATATTACTAGTCTAGTGTGAAAATGTTGAGTATTAACACAACAAATTTGTGCAATGGGTGATCCCTCTTTAACTTGCCATCTGTAGGATTTACCAAAAATTATTACTGTTCCTTGACTTTTACTTGCAATGTAATACTTGATTGACATTACTTTCTCTTCTATTCGTTTTATTCATCATAATATATATATATATATATAT
>MU551649.1:3281918-3312555 GCA_024362625.1 Silurus asotus
TATATATATATATATATATATATATGGAGATATTTAATCTTTCTTTTTCATTAGCATATTCACATGCCTTAATAATCAAATTTTTTTTTTTTTTTTTTTGGCCATAGCACATTTGCTTGCTATATTTGTGCTACATGTTGTGAGCACAAATTGATGTCTCTTGTTATCCCACAAATAAGGTTATACATAAATGTCTCTGATTATTAAAGAGGTTTTTGCTGAAGGTTTTGTTCAAAGTTATTTAAAAAATCTAAGTTTGTAATTCTTACAAAATTTTTAACATTTGGGACCTACCACAGATGGCTAAACTATGGCTTGATGAAGCATTTTTATCACCTTGTAAAGCTGGTTTCTTGCCCCCTGATTCAGTCAGACACAGAAAATTGATAGAACCAGACTGATTTTTCATAGTATCCCCTGTTTGGTCTAAATGTATGTCTTAAAATGTAGCATTTAGTTTTAACTATAGTAAATGCTGATATGTTTTGATTGGAATTATACCCATAGGTCACGCTTATAATGTTTTTTAGTGTAGAGACAGTACAGAGATGAGTGAATGAAGTCAAATAACTTTCATTTGCATAGTGATTTAAATATATTATTAGTTTAATTTTATAATAAACAAAGTCACCATGCAGAAAATTTCACAGAAATATTAATCCATTTTAGGTCGACTTTATGGAGCTAATTAGTCAAATTAATTGCAGTCCAAAGCTATCTGCATGGTTTCTAAGTGGTACTGTACACAGTAATCTGATCCTCAATTGATAATAACTGCAGCCAGAATTAGTGCATTAGTATAAATCTGGAGGGTCTGGAGAGCAGAAGGTCAGGATCACTGGTATTTCAGGAGTAGCATGTGTAACTCAACAGAGAGATAAATGTGTAAAAAGTGTAATTAGTGCAAAAGCTTTGAGGGAGCATGATACAATTAAGCAGTTAACATTCAGTCATGTAGTATAATAAAAAATTATAAGTGGAGTTGCTTGAGCAGTTTCTCAGGTTTATTATCAAGACATGGGTTATAGGGGCCTCAGTTAAGCGTGCTAAATTGAATGGTGTTTATAGATTTTTATGATTGCACATTAGTACTACCTGTAATGGTAATATAAAAGGCAATTTTTGATATAGTTATTAATATATGTAACTTCTTAAAATGTGCATAATTGAATACCACAGGGGAATAATACATTGTCAAACATGTACTGTAGTTGCGGTATAATCTTAGCTTTTTAATGTAGTACTCAAGAAAAACCTTGTGTATTTATAGTTATAGAACCATCTATACAGCTATGGTCTACTGCTGACCAGGTATAATTAATTTGGTTTGTTGACTTTGTAATGAGATGTGAGCAATGATAAAGAGGCAGATGTGATGAAAGGTGCTGTGTTAAGAGCTATCCAACAGATATGCCAGTGTTTATATATGGGAAAGGTTAAATGTATGCAGGCTCTATGTACACAGCTGATTATGTCGATATGCTGAGCAGCCGATTGAGACCAAAATTGCTTGAGTATATTATACATGCATGCAGATTTTGTAGATCCTATAGAAACATAGATGGAAGAAGAAACTCTTATTTCTTTGTTTAGTTTAGTATTAGCATTTTGGATGTATCACCGGTAAGCTCTTGTGATCAAATTTAATACATCAGTTCTGCTGGAGGCAGGATGTCATACACACATTTATTATGGTAGTCTTCCTCTTCACTGTGTAACTGCAAACAACTCTGCAAACAAAATGTATAAATGTCTGGACGATGTGATGGCAAATGGAGATAAAAAAGGCAATGTTATTCCTTCATGACTGTTGTTATACAGTAGCATTCCCTTTATCCATTACCCTAGTGCTGGAGAGCCTAAGCATTCACATACATTTCCAAACAGTCTCACAAAAATGTAGCATTTTCCAGTTTAAGCTATGAATGATGCAGTCCATCTGTGATGCTTTAGGAATTTTTGTATACATCTCAGACCACTCTTCCTTCAGTGTGAGTGATCAGATCACAATGCATCTCAGAGACACGTTGAACCCTGTTCACACCCCCCTGTTTGTGTGTTATGTTTACACACATTCAGCAACTACATTCAGTATACGTTGTGCATTCAAAAAGAGTGATCTAAATTTGCTGCTTGAGTGTTTGAGCTTTAGAATGATGTATAGTTAGTCATGGTTACTCTTGTCCCTTTTTATTTAATTTATTGCCAACACCTGAGAGCAATGGGATATCGGTTGTGCGGGCATGGTGCTGACGACTAAGAGGTTAATCAGATCATACAGAATGCATGGAAATGGTAGGTGTGAAAGGGCTTTGTGTGCTACTATCACATTCATCACTTCAAATTTGTTTAATTTCTAAATAGTATTTCCAGATTTATTAATAGGCAGTTTATACTAACGGCTGGAACCAAATTCCTTGTGTGTGTCAACACACTTGGCCAATAAACCTAATTCTGATTCTGATTCCGATCAAATATAGAAATAAAATAGTACTTCATGCAGGCCCTTTTATTATTTTGTAATTTTTTTTTTCACAGCAATATTTTAATCTATAAATGAAGAAAGATGCACGATCTTTAAATTCTATGTGTTCTCCAGGGATGCCTTCTGTGTGAAAAAAAGTGCTTTTGAACAGGATGATACTATTAATTATACATGCTTCATTTAATATTGACCTCCAAGGGCATTCCATTATTATACAGGCGAAGGCATGCATTTCAATGTCACTAATTGGATCAAGCTGTCATACAGTGGCTTTGGATTTAATACTGCTCCCCTCAAAAATAATCTTCAGTCTAAAGTCAGAATCCCTCATAAAAGAGACATGCCTCTGGTTTAGTGCCCAATATGTCCATCGGGTTCTACCGGTCGATTGCAAAGGTAGTGAGGGGTAGATTACATGACATTAAAAAAAGATATTTATTTATACATTTTTATAGTGGGTAGATAATTTTGACTGTCAGTTTAAAAGTAGCATGCATGCTGAAAAAGTGTGTGCAGCCTTGGTTTAGACCTCTATGCAACTAAAGATGTGTACATCTTTAAAGTGCTCCTACTTTTGTAGCTCTTGGACAAAATGTGTCGACTAAGCAAAGTTGGAAACTGGCATTTTGTGTTTTTGTGTACTTGTACTTTTAAAGGCAGTTTTTAATATGTAAAATGTAAATGTTTTGTTTGTACTATTGTACTCCATTTTAAATCCCTACAAACTACTGTGCTAAAGAAAGATAGCAACAGACCAATCAGACATGAGTGTGGCAGACCACTGTTTAAGTGACTACTTTGGCTTCAAGTGCAAGAAAGGCAACAGCTTTATTATGCAGTGTAATTTGTGTTTTTCCAGAGACCAAACTAGCAGCATATAAACCCTCAACATCAAACCAGGGCCATAACCACAATAGATATTGATGGCGACAGTTCCCTTCCCATTTATTAGACACCCTTCACCCTTCTATCTTTACATACAGTTAACATAATGCATTGCAATATAGTGAGACACTATTTTTCAGCAAATTAATCCAAATGAAGAATGCACACAAGTGACTGCATGCAAATTAAGAATGAATAAATGAATTAAATAATAAATGAATGAATGAATGAATGAATGAATGAATGAATGAATGAATGTGGATTTTTGATTTTTTCTATTTTTATTTTAGTACATTTACTTGTCTAGAAAATGCTTTTTGATTACAAATTAAATGAATCATTACAATCAAAGTGGGAGAGTTTCATTCTAAGGCTTAAGATAGGACATCGGGTGTATTCATTTGACTTAAGCGTTTTTTTTTTTTAGGTGTGAATGGAATCCTTTATTTAACAAAGTATTATTTGAAACATTATAGCTATATATTTCATAATACAATACAAAGAGCAAATGGAGATGATAGAGGCAGTACAATAGACCAAATGGTCAGTCAATTAATACCTGTAGCATTGCTTTGGCAGTTAGGAAGAAGGTTTTAATAGTTTAATAGGGGCTTTGCTTAAATGAGCCAAAACAACAACAGTGGTTTCCTGGGGGTCTAGTGGTTAGAATGCGGCACTCTCACCGCTGCAGCCCAGGTTTGATCCCCGGTCCGGGAACCAACCACAGCCATTAGGGTTGCACAAGCCTTAGTGCAACCTTAGATAGTCCACAATTTATACTACCTACAGTGGTTTTATTGTTTGAAAATGTTTTATGGGATGGTTTGCACTGAAGTGACACACATTTTCTAAATGATATTTCAATGTATAATATTGTTATTGCACTTAAATTTGTAAAATGGGTTTGATAATTATTTTCATTTGTTCTGTATACACTACACAGGAGAGCACCCCTCCCTATAAAAAAAAAAAAAAAACCTACTTTACTTAAAATATTTTAGATTGTGATTTAAATATTTAGACTGGGAAGTTTTTACTTGTAAAAAAACTATCAAAGTAATAGTACTTTTATTTGAGTGAAAGATGTTAGGACCCTTCCACCTCTGATACTGAGCACATTTGCTCTACATACATACTGCTGCCCATTGTGTATGTATTTAACTGTCCGCATACTGTACAAGTTGGCATTACAATGTCAGAGTTTTAAAAAGTCATTGTGCTTAAAAGCTGCTAAATTTGTGTATTGCAGCTACCATCTGAGTATTAGTGTTCTACACAGATACTATTAGTAATACTAATACTAAAATTAGCTGTATTTTAATGCTGAAATTTCATTCTCAAAAGTAAAAGCTTAAGGGTTTTCCAACGAAGGAATCCACTGGTGTGGGTAAAATTATGTTGCGTGTAAGTCTATCTTGCTCGGCTGTAAAGATTATTTAAAAAGGTTGCACTTTGTTACATTAATCCAATTTTAACATTTAATCTGACTCCAATTTATAATAAAGATTTAACTTAAATATCTCTAATTCAACTGATCACCTTATTGGTTGTACTTCTTTAATTTTAATAGATTATTCTAAACATTCTGTCTTTTCAAATAATCTTTCAATATGGTCCTGGATTCGCTTAAAGCCTTGTGCTCAGCTAACGATACCTGCTCACGAAGGCACATTGGCCAGTCTGAATCTTAGTCAGAGGATATAACAGTAAACTAATATTCTTTAAGTAGGCCGCTGAATGCTTGCTCATTCATAAAGAATCAGAAGGTCCCAGATGTAATGCTTTATGCTCCATCCGTTCATGTACTATCATGGTCATAGATTTGCGGTAACACCAGACTCCATAATCAACTAGATATAAATGATTTCAGGAAATTTCAGAGTTAATCAAGAAATATACATTTATTTTTGTCAGGCAATAATCAATAAACAAACGTCACATCTGAAACAAATAATAGAAGAAAGTTACATAACATGATCGGTATAAAACCAAATAATTTATCAATGCAGTTTACTGAAGAATTGTTAAAGAGTTACTGTACCTGGCAATAGAGACATACAGAGCCTGTGTGGGAAGTTCTGTCTTCCCTGAGTGTTTTACCCAAACCATCGTAAACACTTGCAAATTCAAAGTGATGAAAGCTTTGCAATCCCTTTTTTGGGACAGAATGTGACCTAAAAACTAAATGTCACCTAGACCACCTGGTAAGGATCTTCTCCAGGGCAACCCTTATGTCAGTAGGACAAAATCTCCCCAAACCTGAGGTCTGTTCTACTGATGTAGGGCTGATATAATATCATTCCAATCACACTGAGACCTTTACAATGATATAAAACATGTAAAGGTAAAATGTATACATTCCTAAAATGTAATTACTGCATTATGCAAGTAAAGTAGCTTGAATTCCGGGACCTTCTAAGTCACCTTTACATGACATGGCCGACTTCCAAGGAGGGAAAGTTGGGGTTTAAGGATGGATGACTGGGCAGCTGAACAAATGGCTTTCTCTCCTCAGATCAAAGTTCTCGGGGCCTGGGATCATGAACAGATCTGACCATCCTTACAAAGCACACATAATTATATATTTTTAAATGTTGTGCTGGACCAAAATCATACTGCATGTATGTTTAGATGCCTCAGAAACATTAAGCTGAAGTTGTGTTTTAGCCAAAGTTTTTGTTTTATTTCTAGTACTGAAAAACGACCTGAGAAAAGGCACATCTCCAATTCACTGTGAATTTTTCCTCCTGACTCACCTTTCTCATCTGCCTTCTGTGAAGAAAATGTATTTGTATGAAAGGCAGAACAATAACTCTCAGTCATAGCCCCATAGGAAACCGAGGGCTGCAACTGAGAAAGATGAAAGGGAAATGAGGGGTAAGACTGAGAGAATGCACTTTCAAAAAGCCTTGCATTCCATTTGCTAAAGGGGGATGACATTAATGCTAGTATCTCGTACACTCACTGCTTGAAACTATTTTGATGACTGCTGTGCCGATACACATGCATATATCAGTTAGATACCTGTACAGTAGGGGGGGATAATTATTTGATCCCCTGCTGATTTTGTGAGTTTCCCCCTTACAAAGAAATGAACAGTGTAGAATTTTAATAGTTGGTTTATTTTAACAAAGAGAGACAGAATATAAAAAAGATCCAGAAATAATAATATTGTGATATTATATATCAATTAGTTTGTATTTGGTCGAATTAAATAAGTATTTGGTCCCCTACCAACCAGCAAGAATTCTGACTCCCATATAAGGATGATTCTGAGAAAGGTGAGGGATTAGAACAAAATTACACGGGAGGAACTTCTTCCTCAAAACATCTCAAGGGAGTTTTTCCTTGCCACAGTCACCATGGCTGCTCATCAGGGATAAATACACACCATTCACCTTAACTTTTAAGGTTCCCTGGTGGTCTAGTGGCTAGGATTCAGTGCTCCCTGATTCCCTGGCATGAAACTAGCACCAGCCATTAGGGTTGCACAAGCCAGGGCATCCCGGATAAATGAGGGTTGCGTTAGGAAGGGCCAAATCGAACATGCGGATCATAAATACGGATGATCCGCTGTGGCGACCCCTAATGGGAGAAGCCGAGAGAAAGTTTATTCACCTTAACTTTTAGAATTCTGTAAAGCTGCTTTGAAACAATGTCTGTTGTGAAAAGCACTATAGAAATAAACTTGACTTTACAGGAAGACATCACCACATGAAAGGGGCCATGCACTGTAGAATCCTGGGTGAGAACTTCCTGGCCTTACAATGACAATGACCCAAAACATACAGCCAAGGCAACAATCTGGTCTTGTCCAGCCTTGTGCAGGTCTATAATCTTGTCCCTGATGTCCTTTGACACCGCTTTGGTCTTGCCCATGGTGGTGGAGAGGTTTAAATGTAAGAGGTTGACTGAGGCTTTTTTTACAGAAGAACAGACATACATTGTTGTTATTTTTATTAATTTGACAACTCAAATTCCATGACCCTTATCTAGCAATTTCTGGCCTCAATTAATTATGAGCACAATTAACTGTCAGTGCATGATATACAAGAATAACATTTTCCTGGGTCTGCTCAGCTTTACACCTCTAGCTCATTGTGCAAAAAGAGAATTTGCTAAATCAAGTGCCATCTAAATAAATTTGCAGTGATTAATGGGATAATTAATAGACAGTTAGGTCTGCTCATGCAGCAATACTGAAAATATATAATACACAGATCATTTGGGGTTTTTTTGGCCAAAAATTTCACAATCTAATTCACATGTCATATTCATCAATTAATCTTCATTTTAGTGTGCACTTTTTTCTTTTTGTTAACTTTGCTAAGAACTGCATCTGGCTTCTACTTTCTGAGGTTTTCTGTCCCTTAAGGCATATGCTTGGTGTTAAAGGCAGCGGTCTAGCTCATATTAAATTACTCCATCTTGGAAACCTTGGAGGCATAAACTCCACACAGGTTATTGTGGATGGGGCACCCAAAAAGCACCTGAATAAGCTGACTTTCAATAAGCAGGAATTTCACTGCATACATTTTGACTGAACTTTAGTCAAAAACTCACAAACAGATTAAAGCTCATAACGTGTTTTTTCCCCGCATACATTTGCATTTCAAGGAATAAAAAAAAAAATTTTGAATCAGAAAAATCACAAAACAGTTTACATATAAACTGTTGCCAAAAGTTTTCTTTTTCTAAAGCAAAAGCTTTAATTGCTTTTATTAATTCTCATAGATCTATTTTTCTTTATATTTTACAAACTTTGTGGAAAGTATTACGCAGGAAGCTATACATCTTAAGTCTGCTTGTTAATTGGGATATGTTTGTCACCAACAGATATGTTTAACATATTAATAACGTGGAATTTTATACCTTTCCACTATTTCTTCATAAAATCTGCAGTTAGTCACATGAAACATACAGTAGCACATGCTTATGTTTAGTATATATATATATATATATATATATAAATTTGCCACTTAACTTCGGTTATGTCAGGAATCTCCCTGCAACGCCCCATTCGGCGGCAGCATTCCCCGAAGCACCCTGCTTCTTCTCCCGTGCGGGCAAACTTGTCATAGTCATGAAGAAATTTCAAGCACGTTAATATATTGCCGCCATATTGGTTTTCATTTGTCTCGATCAACGGTTACCTTGACGCTTTTTGGCGTCCCCTAGGCCCTCAACATAACCGGGCTCCGTTTCCAAAAGCAATAAAAAATCCATACTTCCTTGATCATTTATAAACTTTACAGTAACATTAAATAACAAGAATGCATTTATGCCTATCAACGTGAGTTTGGTAAATAATTAAAAAAGTATACATGGTACTGTAGCTTGTACACTTTGGTGCAGTGCATATTAACACAATTGATATATATTTTCAGAGTAAAAGATGTTGGACAAAAAATAAAGTCCTCTTCTGCCATTAGTTGATTACTAAAAAATATATTTGTATCTGTATCAGGTTTGTCATCTTGGTCTTAACTGAAGGCAGGACACGAAGGCAACACTTTAAAATGGGTATAGTGTCAGTATAACACATGCTAATGTGCCATTTATATTTGGAAAATGTAACATGCACCCACTGACACATTCAAATTCAACAGAAAAGAAGAATCTGTGTTGCTGTGCATTGATGTACACTGCATTACCTCCAGAGTCACAGGTGCAGGAAATGAACAGGCACCAATGATCCTGAAAGACAAGGCAATTTAGCAGGTTTTGCAGAAATAATGAGAATAGAACAGAGATGTCATGGGAGGTTGAGCTGCCCCATGAAGAAGGAATGTGAGAGGAAGACAAGAGGCCACTTTCTCTACTACAGAATCTATGTCAACGTATTTGCAATTTAACATGTGTAAATAGGGGTTATGGAATTGCTCCCTTCACCTCATTGTGCACTTTTTCTGGAAGATAATGCTCACAGTAACTCTTGTCACTTTCTCAACATAGGCAGGAAGGAGACAGATGCAGAAAGAGAGAGAGACAGACAGAGAGAGAGAGAGATGTCTCTAGGGGAAATTGTTGAATCTATGTTAACTGCTCAGTTGGTCCCAGAAGTTGGTGCGCAAGACAAGAACCTTCTCCTAAGAATTTTCAACTAAAATGTCCACAGGCCCATATCCTATACCAAAGAAATCCTTAAATTACCTATAAATAAGATAATTTACTTATTATTAAAATAGTATAATCAAATATTATGTAAAATGTTATATATAACTGAATATGAGGGTGATAGCTGGCTTAATTCAGACAGCATTGCATTTTGTTGTAATGTTTGACCTTTGCACAGAAGTCAAAAATATATTATATTATATAATCAGAAACTGATTAAAACTCATCTCAGGATCAATGTACTTGAATGTTATGCTTTTGTGGCTCACAGACAGAAAAGTGTTGCTTTTCTGTTGACTACTACAGTAGTCAACAGAATTTGATTGCAATTATTAAGAAGTTGTATTATGTCATATCCATGTAGGCTTTAGGCTCTATTCTAATCTGTTTTTGTTTCCCCCAAATTTTCATGGCAAAATACTATATACATGAATGCAAATGTCCATGTACTAAAAATGTATGGCTTTGATTAAATTAACAATGGGTACAAATTAAACCTCTGGATACAAGTCAGTTAATACCTTTCTTACTTTAAGCAATGTGCACATGGCAGGGACATGTATGATTAACTTCAAATTGTACAGGAATTCTTCCTTCTGTCACAGTTTCATTCTTTATGTCAAGGTCCCAGTTTAGAGCTTTCAAGTACTGGGGATCAGTAAGGATACATTCCTTTCAGCATTCATGAGAAGGAGCTGAGCATGAGTGGGACAGAGAGCGCCTTGATATTTTTGGACTCGGAAAAGCATCCCAGCATATTTTGACCGCAAAGAGCTCTATGTTGCTGCAGATGGCAAGATTTTATTAGGTTGCTTTCTGATGAAGAAGGCTTCTGGTTGAAGATTAGATTTCTCTCTAAACTGCTGTGGGAGTACAGTACTGAATACTGTCCCTGAGCCATCCACCTCCACAATGATGGGTCATTATGTTTCAGTATTGCAACTTCGGTGAATACTTTCTTGAGCTTGTAAAGGCGTGCTTAACTGATGGCAAAGCAGAATCAGTGTTGATCTTTGATGTTGAACCCTTGGAACAAGTGGAATTTTACAAAGCACAGGAAGCTTTGCAGTTCAATCATTGTAGAGTGCCTGGGTGGGACCTGGCTGATGTTTTGGCGGCTCTGTCTGAGCCCCCTTTTGAGCCTCTAGCCGAGACATCTTGGAGGCACCTTTAAATCAAGACCGCATTCTTGTTGGCCATCTGCTCTATCAAAAGGGTAGGGGACCTGTAGGCCCTTACTGTGCCTCCCTCCTTCCTGGATTTTACCTCGGGTGCCTTTCTGTACCCCCGTACGGGTTACATCCCCAAGGTGCACTCGGTCATCCCACGACCCATAGGATTACAGGCATTCTATCCTCCTCCGTTCCAGGCCCCAGACCAGAAGAAACTGAACTGGCTCTGTCTGGTGCGCACACTGGACCCCTACGTACACAGGACGGGTGCTTGTAGAAGGACCAATCAGCTGTTTGTTTGGTACTGCCCTCGCAAGAGAGGCCTCCCTGCTAATAAGCAGACTCTGTGTATTGTTGATGCTATTACATCATCTGATGAGTCCTCTGGTCTCCCCACTCCCTTCAGGGTCAGAGCTCACTTAATCTGGTACCTGGTGCTAATTTCCTTGATTATCTATCATCCCGTATTTAACTGGCAGCCTACCTTAGAGTTTCACTGACTCTGCAAGATGGTGGGCCGTTCTAAAGTGACTGAAAGCCTCTGGCAGCAGGTTGTCCAGATGAAGGCCAAAGAGATGACCCTATCAGCCATAGCAAGACAAGTTGGTCATTCCAAATCAGTGATTTCAAGAATATTGAATCTTTACAAGATCACAAACTTATTCAAGTCCGCCAAGAAGGCTGGTCGTCTAAGGAAGACGAATACAAGAGAGGACAGGATACTTTGCTGAGGAGCATGTTGTGTGGACAAAGGAGAACTGGTCCAAAGTTCACTTCAGTGATGAAAGCAAGTTTAATTTATTTGGGTCCGATGGGAAACATTATGTTTGGCGACAAACTGGAGAAAGACTGAAACCAAAGTGTGTAAGGAAGTCCGTGAAAAGTGGAGGAGTAAGTGTCATGGTTTTGGGCATGTTTTCTGCATCAGGAGTTGGGCCTCTTATACAGCTACATGGCAGAGTGAATGCAAATGTTTATCAGAACCTTCTTCCACAACATATGGTTCCTTCCATGCATTCACCACCCAATCAGCCCGCAGTGTTCATGCAGGACAACGCTCCATGTCACACAGCAAAACAGGTAAACAGTTCCTTGAAACTGAAAACATTGAAATAATGACAAAGCCTGCCCAGAGTCCTGATATCAACCCAATGAAGAACCTCTGGAAAATCCTTGGTGACAAACTTATGGCCAAGAAACCCACTACAGTCACCGAACTGTGGAGGAGACTGGAAGAAGAGTGGACCAAAATCACACCAGAGCAGTGTGAGAGACTAGTGCAGTCCTGTGGCCACAGATGTTGTAACCTTCAGAAAATTTTGTTGTAATCTTTTTCCATGCTACAGTCATTATTGTTCTCTAATTTTGATCAGTTTTCTGCAAAATAATGTTTTTTTTTTCTAAATGCCTTAGTTATTTTGTGGAAAAGGTGTTCTGGTAGCATGGTATAGACAGGACAAAAACTCGTTCAACTGTTGAGCAGTGAAGATGACATTATTTCAGAATTGTTCAATTGTTTATAAATTGTTCTCTAATTTTGATGGCCTGTGTATGTAACGCTGTTGGTCCACCCCGCTGACCTTTGTCAGCGGGGCCCCTTAGTCCTCCTCTAGCTGTGTTTGGCATACACACACTAGGCAGGGACTGGTCAGTCCCTGCGTCTCTATGCCACACCTCCAGCATCTTTGCAGTGCTTCCTTCTCCCTTACAGAAGCTGCTGCTGCCCTCACTCATATGCGATTTAAACTCCTGCTCATGACTTTACCTCACCGGTGACTACCAGCAGCCAATTTTTGACTGATTACACATATTATTTCAGAGCGTGAACACTCATGCACATTCCCAAAGCATTCTGACGCAGCATCTCGTTTCGTAACCTAGAGACGTTTGTGTGGTGGTGTATTGTAGTCCTTGGCAAGAGTTCACAATATTCTGGAAACTGACAAATTTTATATTGATTTGCTTCTCCAGTCATTTTCTTTGAGAATCAACACTGGCACCTGCACCAGTGTCAGTGAAAATGTTTTCAGTTAGTATCCTTGCATGAAAGCTACCAGTGAGAGTGAAAAGGTTAGAAAACACATTAGACACTGCTTTAGAGTTCAATCTGTTCTCTCTAATTGATTGGCTCTAATTAGCTTTTCTAATTGATTTTCTTCAACATTTACCCAATGGACTTCTATTCTGCTCAAAGCTAAAGAGATTAGACACTGCCAAGACCTACTTATTTACTATTATCATTGTGTTCTGTTGCAAATGCCTGATCTAAAGCATGTGAAGTAGTGATTTATTATGTATTGTTAGTAGTTTAGAAGTCTTGCCATTTTCTATAGTATAGTAAACAAAATAATTTGACTGGGTGGGTTAGCATGGGCACAGTTTTCAAAATTCAAATAGTTTTATTACACATAGTGTAGCATAAAGTTATCTAAAATAATAGTGATATGTATAAGAAGTTTAATTATTATAATTATCATTAATGATACAATAACAAGTCACAAAGCTAACCAATATTTAAAGTATCTAACAAAAGTAAGTACATCCCTCACATTTCAGCTACCATTTTAGTATATCTAATTAACAACACCATAGAAATTAAACTTGTATATTTTTTTTTTATATAAGGCTGCAACAATTAACTCAATGGAAATAATTTTAATGGCACTAATTTTATTAATGCGCTATTAATGCAGCGTGCATATCTGTTGGGGCATTTTTAATAAAGGTATAAATAAATAAATATAAAAGTGGTGAAATTAAAATATTCAACACAACACACATTTATTCATGATGTCCTTTCTTTACCCAGGTATAAAAAATGTATAAATAAAAGTCAAGCCAAGTCTCAAATCAAGCACCATAATCTACCATGATGCACACATATGTGCCAAATAAAACCATCCATGTGGAAACACGACAAAAGTTTTTTTAATTTACAAAGATATTTTGTCTTTATGCTCTATGTTGAGTTTGGTTTCACTAATAATAAACATACATTTACATATGGCATCCATATTTGTCTATGACCATGTTGATTAGAGTATTAAAAACTTGAAAAGTATTAATATAAGGTACATTTAGAACAAATAAAAATGTGCGATTGAGTTGCAATTGTAATCACAATAAAAGAGAAGATAAGACAGGTTTTGTAAACATGCAACATTTTTTGTGCATGGTAACCATGTTGTTGGCCTGAAGTTTGAAGCTGTTGGTGTACGAACGAGGCCTCCTCTGGTTTATCTGTCTCCTCCTCCGCCATCTCCTCCAGAGCTGATTGTTATACAGAGTTCGCTCCAGGGATCAGAAGCTAAGTATAATACCATACGATTCTACTGGTTTGTAGCCGGTTTTATTTTCAATGTGTAAAGCTATTTTGGCACTACACAGGGAGATGACGCTCCCCGATTGGCTGAAAAAAGGCGGAATTGCAATAAATAAAGTGAGAATAGCGAGAAATAATCTCAGAATTGCAAGGAAAAAAACTGTGTAGTGGAAACAGGTTTCCATATAAATTTTCTCCTCTGCCCTTTCTGTTTTCTCCCTGTTCCTGCATTTTTTAAATTCTGCAGCATCTTCTGTGTTTAACTGTCCAGAGCACGCCAGAGTTTACCGGGTGGTACATCAGTAATAAGGCTCCACGGGGAAACACAATGCTCCACGTGTAGTTAAATTGAATAAAAGACGCAAATAATTTGCCTCGATGATTAGAGGAATAAAAAATCGTTTCAGCCCTAGATATGTGAAAGGCTGCAAGAAGTGAATAAAGTTGCAGTTAGTCTAGTAGTTACTACTAAATCACGAAATCTGGAGAGATGCTGGGCTTCATGTTGTGCACGTGCTGCCATCTTGGTTTTGGTCAATGCACACCTGTGGATTGAAAACCATTCTGGCTGAATACCTCTTGAACAAATTTGAAAATGCAATAATTTTTTCAACCTGTGCAGTCACAAAATGCAGTTATGTTTCTGTCAGGACACCTCATTGATTTGAGAAGCTAGCATTGTATATAAAAAAAAATCAAAAGCTGCTAGCAGCAATGCAATAGAGCTTTAAAGTTTGGAGATACCAGAGCAACTTAATATAGCTATAGAACAAGAAACTGTACCTGATGTACTTCAAGTGGCTGCATCTCTTTCATAATTTTGAGGTCCACCTTAATGGGATAATGATCATTGCAAACACAGAACATGGAACAGCAGCAGTTACCGGACTTGATGCAACAGGATTAAATGCTTAACCCATTTTGTGGTGTAGCAATCTAAGTCAGAGGCTGGGATACTCCACAATAAAAAAAAAAGATCGGTGGTCTGTTAACACAAATCAAAGGGTAGGTTTGGCTGGCTTAAATAAAATTGCTCTGATCTAGTATAAACATTTTATGGCACTTAGCACTAGCGCCCAGACAGGTATTTTGCACACAAGTCTAGGAGGCACTGGACAACTGCAAAATCAATTATACCATAGAATATCACTGGCAAGAGGGAATAAAAACCCAAGCTGGTTGACCATTCCAAGAATGATGACCAACAGAATGCATTAGGGACCAAGGAAAAAAGCATGCCATGCTGTGGCAGAACAGTGCTTAATTCGCATTTTTATAATAATTATTAATTATTAATAGATGAGATGATAATAATACATTATTGAGTTTTGATTCAGTAATTATTTTTCTCATCAACAATAACAGAAAAATAGAAATCAGCTTATTCTTATCATGGATAGACTACAATACTAAAAATAAGTTAGGACTTAGGATAAGATTTGCTATGACAGCATAACTATGAGAGAGCTAGAAGGTAACACAGACATGAGGCTTCTCTGGGATAGAAGACAGCCCACCACACCACTGTCAACAAATTTATGTGAACATCTGAGAACAAGAGGACCACAGCCCCCAAAAATCCTAGTACACCAAAACTTTTTATAACCACGATCCCTCCAGATTTGCATCTTTGTAAAACAAATAAGTAAATAAGATGTCAGCCTAGACTGAGTCCCAAATATTAAATGAATAGATGTTCCATAACTGTTGGGCTTTGTAAGAGCAGGCTCTGCCCCCTGCTGTGGTCTTCACTATTCAAGATACCAACAAATAGCCTGTGTCTTCTGATCGAAATAGGCGTGGCAACTCATAATTTACCAAATGTTTGCATAGGTACTACAGTGAGAGACTATTCAGTGTTGTATATGTAGACAACTCACCAGTGTGCTGCTTCTATTCTTAGTTAATTTAGTGTTCCATTACAATCGTTATACCATGGTGCAAATTTTATTTCCCTCTAATTACTTCTCTTTTAAGGGGCGAACTTTATTTTTGAGTGTGAAGGAATGCTGGTTCTACACAATGAGTAGCCCAGTCAAGGTCTATGGGGCCAAAACTCGTTGTAGTAGCTAATGTTAATGTACAAGTAACATAGTAATATGGTGAAGTACATGCTATGAGGCAGATATTAAAGGAGATAAGGTAAAGATTTAAAATAAGGTCGGACTATAAAAATATGACTATATTTTGTATATTTAATCCAAATGATAGTTTCAAATGAAGAGCGTGTCCTATTACATTCTAATGTAATGAAATGTGAATGAATCTAGAGTGGACAAAACTGCCGTTAGAGACAAATTGTCTGTGAGTAAATAATTTGACTTGATGTTGGTCTAAAGACCCTAAATGTGTTGCAGTTATGTTTTGTGTGATGTTTAGATTTTTTTACTTATAATATACACTGTCTATCCAAAAAAAAAGTCACAAACTTTAATATTTCATTGGACTGCCTTTAGTTTTGATTACAGCATGCATTCTCTGTGGCATCGTTTCGATAAGCTTCTGCAATGTCAATTATTCCTATCCAATTAAGTTGCAATAATTTTTCACCAAGTTCTGTGTGGATGATGGGAGAGTCGCGCAAACTGTTCTCCAGCACATCTTAAAAATTAATTCAAAATGGGGTTAAGGTCTGGACTCTGGTGGCCAATCCATGTGTGAATATGTTGTCTCGTGCTCTCTAAACCACTCTTTCACAATTTGAGCCCAATGAATCAGAGAAGAAAAAATCCATTGATGGAATAACCTGGTCATTCAGTATATTCAGATAGCCAGCTGACCTCATTCTTTGGGCAGATAACGTTGCTGAACCCAGGTTGATTAACTGCAGCAAACCCAGATCATGACACTGCCCCCACAGTCTTGTATGGTGGGCACTAGGCATGATGGGTGCATTAGTTCATCTGCCTCTCTTCTTACCCTGATGAGCCCATCACATTGGAACAGTCTCATCAGACCACATGACTTCCTTTGCTCCAGAATCCAATCTTTTTGCTTCCTAGAAAATTTAAGCCTTTGTTTCAGATAAGCCTCACTTTCTAAAGGCTACACAACTGTTTAATCCCAACCCCTTGAGTTCCCTCATGCTCCTACTTGCTCTTACTTTTACTATGTAACACAATCGTGAGTTGTTTACTACTACTACTACTACTACTACTACTACTACTACTACTACTACTACTACTACTGTTGTTTTTTTATTATTTGTTTTCACCAAAGGTTTGAGTGATCACCATCATTCAAGATTTTTTTCCTCAGAGTTGATGGTTCTCCACTATTGTTCCAGTTTTTAATAATGCATTGGGCAGTTCTTAACCCATGTTTAGTAGTTTCAGCAATCTCTTCAGATGTTTTCTTTGTTCGATGCATGGCTTGATAATGTTATTCTTAATAACCTCTGACCTGCTAAAGAAGTAAACCATTATCATATGTAAAAAACTATTATAGAGAACTTATGCTTGCCTAGAAACCTAAGATGGCCTGCTATGTCCAGCACCCTGACTCCTAGTATACACCCAACCTGTGCTGCTGGTGCCCCTATGGGCTTAACTTATTTCAAGTGCCTTAGAATAGTGTCTAAAACCAGAGCTCTTTTAGGTCTCTCAGAAGTAACTTTACTGAGGAGCATAAACATGTAAGACAGGCAAAGCAGGGAGAAGTGGTGCTTTAATGGGTGAGCCTTAGCATTAGCTTTGTCTTTGGGAGTAAGCTGTCAAGTCATCCCCCACTTGCCCTGCTGTGATGCCAGTCGGGGGTTGCTAACTCCATCTAAGGATTTTAGACATTTCCATGCAAAAACTGTACTGCTTCCACGCTCATAAACCCTTTCTAAATCTGTATACTCTATTCTAATGCTAGTATCTTCTACAAATTAAAGGTGAAAGCTTAGTGCCTATCGCTAATGACAGGTTGCCACCCTTGGGGCACTTGATCAAGGCCCTTAACCCTCTGTGCTCCAGGGGTGCTGAAACAAAAAAAAATGACTTTCTAAAATCATTACAAGCCACAGAAAAAGACTAACAAAACCTTCTGCACTCCACACTCCACAAACATTATTATACAGCATTTCTTTACACCTGCATAAAACATTTGCATAGTAATATACAGTTATACCTTATTTTCTGTCTTAAGTGAACCTTTAAGTGACCAAGGTTATATATATATTCTATCACCATTTCATATTGACCACTGTCCTGTAATGGGTTTGTTTCCTATGACAGACTTCATTGTCTTTTTTCTTTATGCCTTTTAGAAGCAGAGCAATGATGTATGAATCCATAAGGGCATTGTCATCTCTGGTGAGCCTGGCATTGCTGTTCCTTAGTGTTAAAGCTGTGCCACAGCAGACAGACAAAACAGTATGGACAGCTAGGATCAAGCGGCAAGCTACAGATGGAAGTGGCAACACCAACAATCAAAGCCAGCCTATGATCTTCAACCATGTATACAACATTGATGTTCCACTAGAATCTCTGTGCTTACTGGATCTGGATTCACAGGGATTTACAGAAAGTGATAAACTGGGGAAGGAGTATGAGGAGCAATCAATGGACTCGGAGAACCAAGTGACTTTCACCCATCGCATCTACATCCCCAAGACAGTGTGTTCATGCCCAGCTTCAGCCATGCTGCAACACCTAGCCAGTCGTATAGATATGCTAGAGAGAGAAGTTTCACAGCTCAGAGCACAGTGTAGTGGTGCTTGCTGTGGAGATAACTTAGTCCTGGGTGAGTCTAAAATACATGTATTATTTTTTATATATTTTATATTGTGTTTTCTCTTATAATTTTGTGCTGTGGACAATTGTTACATTTATTTAGCAAAATAGCTATATATTAAAAATATTAAAGTATTGAAAGATAAGTAATATGCATTTAATTAATATGTTCTGTTTATAAAAAAAATTGTCATACCTAAATTGATACTAATAAACAACAATTGCAATTTTCAACATGGAAGTATATGAATCCGGCTTACTTCCAGTCAGTGTTACTTTCAGTCTAGTATATTATATTCATTATTAGACTCAATATGAAACCCAGCTATTAGGGGGGCACAAGCCAGTGCACTTTTAGTGCCGGTCCCAAGCCCGGGTAAATGGGGAGGGTTGCGTTAGGAAGGGTATCCAGCGTAAAACATGCCAAATCGAATATGCGGATCACAAAGGAGAATTTCATACCGGATCGGTCGAGGCCCGGGTTAACAACAACCGCCACAGGTATCGTTAGCCGACAGGGTACCGGTGGAAATTGGGCTACTGTTGGCCGAAGGAGGAGAAGGAGAGGAGTAAGACATCTACAGAGACGGCAGGAAAAGGAGCAGTGTAGGAGAGTAGAGGTTCGGGTTGGTACTTTAAATGTTGGTACTATGACGGGTAAAGGGAGAGAGATAGCTGATATGATGGAGAGGAGAAAGGTAGATATGCTGTGTGTTCAGGAGACCAAGTGGAAAGGGAGTAAGGCCAGGAACATTGGAGGTGGATTTAAACTGTTTTATCATGGTGTGGATGAGAAGATAAATGGTGTAGGGGTGATTCTGAAGGAATAGTGCAGTAAGAGTGTAGTAGAGGTGAAGAGAGTTTCTGATAGGGTGATGATCGTGAAGGTGGAAGTTAAAGGGATGATGATAAATGTCATCAGTGCCTATGCTCCACACTGGGGCAGACTTTAATGGACATGTAGGTGAAGGTAACAGAGGTGATGAGAAAGTGATGGGTAGGTATGGATTTAAGGAGAAAAAATGATTTTGCTAAAAGGATGGAAATGGCTGTGGTGAACACGTATTTTAAGAAGAAGAAGGATCATAGGGTGACGTATAAGAGTGGAGGAAGGTGCACACAGGTGGACTATGTGCTATGCAGGAGCTGCAACCTGAAGGAGATTGGAGACTGTAAGGTGTTGGCGGGGGAGTGTAGCTAGACAGCGTGGGATGGTGGTCTGTAGGATGGTTTTGGAGGAATGTAAGGATTGAAAGAAGAATAAGATGGTGGACACTGAAGGAGGAAGAGTGTAGTGTGAGGTTCAGGGAAGAGGTCAGACAGGGGCTCGGTGGTGATGAAGAGGTGCCGGATGATTGGGAAACTACTGCAGGAGTGATGAGGGAGGCAGCTAGAAAAGTACTTGGTGTGACATCTGGAAATAGAAAGCAAGACAAGGAGACGTGGTGGTGGTGGAATGAGGAAGTGCAGGAGAGCATTAGGGAAAAGAGGTTGGCAAAACAGAAGTGGGATCGACAGAGTGATGAGAAAAGTAGCCAGGAGTACAAGGAGATGCGGCAGCAGGTAAGAAGGGATGTGGCAAAAGCCAAGGAAAAGGCATATGAGGAGCTGTATAAGAGGTTGGACACTAAGGAAGGAGAAAAGGAGTTATACCGATTGGCCAGGCAGAGAGACCGAGCTGGGAAGGATGTACTGCAAGTTAGAGCAATAAAGGATGAAGAGGGAAATGTGTTGACTAGTGAGGAGAGTGTGTTGAGAAGGTGGAGGGAGTATTTTGAGCAGCTGATGAATGAGGAAAATCACAGAGAGAGAAGGTTTGAGGATGTGGATAGGATTAGTAAGGAGGAAGTGAGAGCAGCGATTAAGAGGATGAAGAATGGAAAGTCGGTTGGACCAGATGACATACCGGTAGAGGTGTGGAGATGTTTAGGAGAGATGGCGGTGGAGTTTTTAACCAGATTTTTTAACAGGATTCTGGAAGGGGAGAGGATGCCTGAGGAATGGAGAAGGAGTGTGCTGGTAACGATCTTTAAGCATAAGGGAGATGTGCAGATCTGCAGTACCTACAGGGGAATTAAGTTGATCAGTCACACAATGAAGTTATGGGAAAGAGTAGTGGAAGCCAGGCTGAGAGAAGAGGTGAATATCTGTGAGCAACAGTATGGTTTCATGCCGAGGAAGAGCACCACAGATGCCTCATTTGCTTTGAGGATGCTGATGAGGAAATATAGAGAAGGACAGAAGGAATTGCATTGTGTATTTGTGGATTTAGAGAAAGCGTACGACAGAGTGCTAAGAGAGGAGTTGTGGTATTGTATAGTGGTATTGTACAGAGAAGTATGTAAGGGTGGTGCAGGACATGTATGAGGACAGTGTGACGCCAGTGAAGTGTGCAGTAGGTATGACAGACTGGTCAGTGGTGATGGACAGGTTGACGGACGAGGTCAGACAGAAGTCTCCCTGGACTATGATGTTTGCAGATGATATTGTGATTTGTGGTGAGAGTCGAGAGCAGGTTGAGAAGAGCCTGGAGAGGTGGAGATATGCGCTGGAGAGAAGGGGAATGAAAGTCAGTAGGAGTAAGACAGAATACATGTGTGTGAATGAGAGGGAGGGCAGTGGAGTGATGCAGTTGCAGGGAGAAGAGGTGGAGAAGGTGGAGGAGTTCAGGTACCTGGGGTCAACAGTGCAAAGTAATGGAGAGTGTGTTAGAGAAGTAAAGAAAAGAGTGCAGGCAGGGTGGAGTGGGTGGAGAAGAGTGAAAGCAGGAGGGATTTGTGATAGTAGAGTATCTGCAAGAATGAAAGGGAAAGTTTATAGTACTTTATAGACCTGCGATGTTGTATAGATTAGAGACAGTGGCATTGAGTAAAAGGCAGGAGGCAGAGCTGGAGGTAGCAGAGCTGAAGATGTTAAGGTTTTTGTTTGGAGTGACGAAGATGGACAAGATTAGAAATGAGTTTATTAGAGGGACAGCACATGTAGGATGTTTTGGTGACATGGTGAGGGAGGCGAGATTGAGATGGTTTGGAGATGTGCAGAGAAGGGACATTAATTATATTGGTAGAAGAATGCTGAAGATGGAGCCACCAGGTAGGAGGAAAAGAGGTAGGCCAAGGAGGAGGTTCATGAATGTGGTGAGGGAAGACATGCAGCTAGTTGGTGTGAAAGAGGCAGATGTAGAGGACAGGGTGGTATGGAGACGGATGATCCGCTGTGGGAGCAGCCGAAAGAAGAATTATTAGACTCAATATGATCATATCCATCATTAAAAAAAATAAATTACTTTTTTTTTGTGCACAATGTACATTTATATCCAGAGTTGCTCTAACTATACAAATATCTTCGGAACTAAACATGTGATCTAGGTACTTTTGGCTATTTACAAAAGTCATCATATGTACTACGTCATGTTACTAGATCACACAACAAATACATTAACAAGTGTCATTCTTTCGAAAAGATATTAGTAATACAAATTAAAATAAATACATTTACAGCCAAACTATAGACAAAATTATTTTCAATAAATGCAATGACCTGTGTCCCTGGGGTATTAATGAGCTGACATGTTAAGTCTCTGGAGCTCCATTAAAGAAAATAATAGTATTAATTTAAAATATTTTCCTGCAGTTGGTGTTTTGATGACAGTGTCTTACATATCGCTTTGAAAATCTTCCATCTTAAATCTTTTTTCTTTGTGTTCTTCTTAGACCGGCTGGATTTTGGCCATCACTGCAGTGGCCACGGCACCTTCAGCATGGATGTTTGTGGCTGTGTGTGTGATGAAGGCTGGACAGGCAAGAACTGCTCAGAATCACAATGTCTGGGGAACTGCTCTGGCCAGGGTGTGTGCGTCGAGGGCATGTGTGTGTGTGACACTGACTTCAGTGGAGAAAACTGCTCAGAGCCAAGGTGCCCTGGTGACTGCTCAGGCCAGGGTGTATGTATTGCTGGAGAATGTGTGTGTGAGGAGGCCTATTCCGGAGATGATTGCTCTTTAAACAGATGCCTGAATGATTGCTCTGATCAGGGGCTCTGCATAAATGGAACCTGCCAGTGTAGGCAGGGATTCCTAGGTGAAGATTGCTCACGTATCTCTTGCGCTAACAACTGCAGCCAAAAGGGAGAGTGTAAGGCTGGATTCTGTGTGTGCCAGGAGGGCTACATAGGAGACGAGTGTGCTTCAGGTGGGTGTTGCTTCCACATTGAGAACATGAAATGTCATCTCAAAGAAAAAACAGGTTGGAAACCACCAATCCAAATACCTTGCCTCATTCTAACTTAGTGCAACATGAATGCACATTGATAATCAAAGACCAGAAAGAATACAAAACAAATTGTTATCGTTTGTAACAACAGGAAATAATTTGCAATCAGTACAAATATGATTTTGATTGCTCAAGTGCATATTGTGCAGTAAGTGATTTATTAATTGTCTGCTTTCCACTTGTACCGTAATTTCCGGACTATTAAGCGCACTCAAAATATAAGCCACTAAATTTGACAAAGATTTTTATTTTGAACATAAATAAGCCGCACCTGTCTATAAGCCCACATTAAAACTAATGAACTTTACACAGGCTTTAACGAAAGACAGTGACTGTAACACTGCGTGTATCTAAACAGTAGCCAACCAAGAAAGTCATTTTTCACTTCCTCCTTCCTCTTCCTCCTTCCTTTAACAACAATTTCTCTCTTTTTTTTTGGCATCGTCGTGCATTTAAAAATCACCATCGGTGAAGCTTTTCTCCCGATGCCGTGCAGCTCAGAACACAGGTGAAGTGCCCGGTTGTTTTCAGCGTGACGAATGATACGCCTTTCCTGTTGACAGTCTGATTTAATATAAAGAGTTTCATTGATCTAATGTTATGGGGCTCAGTTTTTTGTCTTGAAGCTTGTGAAACCCAGAATAACCCGGGAAAAATCCATATATTAGTTGTTGTTGTTTAAGCCGAGGGGTTCAAAGTGTAGGGAAAAGGAGCTGCTTATAGTCCGGAAAATAGGGTATATCTAATGTAGCAAACTCAAAGGGTATGTTAAAATAAACTCACTAAGCATACCAACAATCAAGAAACACAGCTGCATATTTATATAGGCAATTTCTCAGTTTAAACACTGTATGCCTGAAACTGCTTACTATTGACTTTTTATACAACATTTTTCTAAAGCTTGTGTTCATCAAAGAAAATTCCACTTCATAGTTAAAAACAGTGACTACACTAGTCTTAAAATCTTTTGCTATCAGAGTAAGGTAAAGGTAAAAGCAGAATGGTAGGCAGCGGTGTGTGTTTTTCGGATGTATAGCTGGAAATTATTTAATGAGATGTGGGTTTGTTGTGTGGGTATTTTTGACTGGCTTAAGAGTATTTTGTTCCACAGAAAGCTTAAACAGATATTTCCTTTTTCATTACTTACTTTCATTTAAAGCCTAGGGACATGCTCATGCTTGCAAACTGCTTTCTGAAAGTGTAGTCTGAAAAAAAGTTTTTTAACAGAAACTAAAAAAAGAAATGTTTTCTAAAATATCATATTAGAAATATTTTTGCTGTTGGTTTACAAACTAGAGTATCTATTAAAACCCCTCAGACTGAACAGGTGGTATATATAAACAAATGTAAGTGAATCAAGTGTTTCCTTAATTTCCCTTAATTGTATTATACATTTATTTATAGATCACTACAAACAAAATATAGGCTCATAAGTGTATATAACGCTTTTTACTTATTATAGCTTATTATAGCAACCAGGTTCACACACTTAAATCTTTTTTAGGCTCCTCCTAATAAACACAGCATATGAATAACAGATAATGTAAACCACAGCAACACACTTAAAAGCATAAAGCATCCATCAATCCATTATTGATAGAAATGTTGATATAAACACTAGATAAAATGGAATACACTGGATATAACATTTTTTTCCTCCAAATACATTACATAACAAATCTTTCGCTTCTGAGACTTTCTATTTCGGTTTATTGCTGTCTCTTAAACTTTAAATGTCGGTGTGGTTAATGTGACACTGCTTCTTAAGTGGTCTTTGTGCAAGTATCCATGTATTATGCCTTCGTGTGCTCACAGATCATGTATCTGTGAGCACACGAAGGCATAATACATGGATACTCTCAGGAGTATAAATCAGCTCTTATAGATCTGCATCATTTTTAAGCTAGGTTTAGATTTTTAACAAGGTCTTTTAGAAAAATGTAGGTGCCTAAATCTGTTAGGGATAAGGAACTGATTCTCTAAAACCACTCCAAATCCATGCAAATCCAAGTCTACCTAAAGTAAGAGAGCAGCTGCACACAAAGAGCAATTAAACCCCCTGCTGAAGCCCCTGGACACACTGTAACTATAAAATTGGTGATGTCCCTGAGTTTAACATCATTCACTTACTGAAAGTCACATTTACTTCAGAAGGCCTGCCACATTAGTCAGGCCTGGTCAGTTTCTGAATAATGCCCACAGTTGCTCTGAGAAACAAAAAAGAAAGAGTGGAAAAAAACAGCTACATTGCTGAAAACAGCTGTCACCTTATAAGAAAAAAAGCAAGATGAAAAGAGAAAATGGGCAAATCACACTACCTTTTCAATGCTATTCGATTCTCATTTTCTTGACGTCGAGGTCCTTGGTTAAGGCAAAATTGCTCATTTCAATTCAATTGAGGGGAAAACCACAAGGGGGTGACAAGAGAGAGGTGGGATAATACAGAAAACATCAGTTCAATTCTAATGCTTCTCACAGATGCTTCAGGCTATAGGAGCAGCATGAAGTGACATTATAGATATAGACAAGTAACAGCAAAATAAATAAATGTGATGTTTAATATATGGAAAAAAAAAAAAAAAACATTTAATTAATATCTAATTGATTAAAAACGTCTAGGAATATCTTCCTGGTTTTGGTACCTTTTTCACTTGTTCCTGAACCTAAAGTGAATAAAAAAGTTTAAGGGCATATAAAAGAATATTAAATTTAAATAAACACAATAATCTGTGTAACATAGACTTGGTATGAAAAATAAATTTTTAGACGTCAGCACTAGAACTATCAAATTTGAGTTCAATTAAATAAATTTTTATTTGTATAGCGCTTTTAACAATGAACATTGTTAAATAAACTGTGGCTTTATCATTTTTTATCACTTTTCGAGATGGCATAAGGAAGAAACCTTGCGAGGAACCAGACTCAAGAGGTAACCCATCCTCATCTGGGTTGCACCGAATGTCCATTTATTAGAGATAAACACTGTTGAGGTGTGCAGAGATGGTGATTATATGCAAGCTGTAGTTCTGGGTCAGAGTAGCAGACTGTTGACACTGTAACTACACTCTTTATTTTTGGTTACATCTTAACATTGTGACCACAACAACCCAAATTTTACAATTGCACTAAAATGATACTGAATAAATAGATTAGAATAAAAAAGAAAATTATCCAGTGAGATCACTCTCAGCACCATTTTGATAAGGTTTCAACTCTCAAACCATAGTCAAATATTTATTACAAGTAGGGAAATCCAAAGCACTAATTAGGGGTTTTTTTTGTTTGTTTGTTTGTTTTTTTTGTATTTTCAGCAGTGCTGGTTAGTAAAAAAAATATACACAATATAAAATAATTATAAATATACACTGTGTAAAAAGAACATCAAACACAGAGTATCATTAAATCTCAGTATTCTTCAAGGGTTCAATGGTACAGCGGGAAGAAGAGGGATTTTCTTATTTTGAAAAGTAACTGAATGACTTTCTTGTCAGTAGTATTGATCTTTAGCTGATCCTCAGGGGCTGCATAATACATCTAGACAAAGCTCAATCGCAAGAAAAGCCCATTATCAACACACACTGTTTCAGCTTTATAATGCAGAAGTAGGCCAGTATAAAAAATGGAGGTGGTTCATCTCAGCCACTGCAGCATATGGCCAAGAGCCACACTGCTAATTAAAATTATCTTGAGCAAGGCTACACTGTGAGCTGTGTCCAGCTGTACAAGCCTTGCATGTACACTAAATATAACTAAATAACCCTTTCAAAAGAATCTTTTCATCTACATGTCATCTTGGAGAATAGTTTTTTTGTTTGGTGAGAAGTTTGGGATCTGAATAAAAGGCATGCAGAGTAAAAAAAAAATACATACTTTTGCTTTTGGCATTTATACAGTCTACAAAATATGACTCTGTAAGACACCTATATTATGCATTGGGGCACCTTCATTGTGGCTTTTCTGTTAGCTTTACTGACACGTGTTTGGTCAGGAAAATCCCATATGCATGTTGCTTGAAAGTTAACAATGCAGAATTTATGTCACATGGTGGGGTCATGCTTTAGACCTGCTGCCATTTAAGAAATTACAAAATTATCTTTATCAACAAATTATCTTTGTGGAATCTTTATCTTGCCAAAGTTCCATCTGTCCAGTGCTCACAAGGGATTCACCTGCTTTTCACTAATTATAGTCAGTGTGACTCAAACCCACAGACTTCTAGGGGGTGCTGAGTTCCTGTCATCTCTGTCATCTATCCCTTTAAATGTCCAACTTATAGTACAGTGGAACCCCGTTGTACAAGCATAATTCGTTCCTGAAAATTGCTCATGTGTCCATTTGCTCGTATGTTCGAACTAATTTTTCCCAATGGAATGAATGTAAAAGTGATTTAATCCGTTCCGAGATGTCTTTCGATCGCTTATTTCTGCACTTTGTAGCCTATTTTTAAAAACAAATACACCGCAAATTACCATAATATAAAGATAATTTAACACTTACTCATGTGATAGTGGTTGATTGCGAGTGTGAGACACGCACCATGCTCGTAACCTCCTCGGTTTCCATGTAATTCTATTTACTTTAGTTTTCACAGCACCATCACTAATTTTCTTGGGAGACATTTTTCAAGTTTACTAGTGAAATAAAAATATAAAACTAAGAAAAGTTACTGTGGGAGAGCGTATGAATATGGCCACTTTTATTAGGTTTTTTTTTGTGTCGGTCTGCTTAGTGCCCCACGCAGCACGTCTCTGACTCACTGACTCACTGACAGACTGTCTGTCTGTCTGTCTTACACACACACACACACACGCTCTCCTCCTTAAATGCACCCTCTGATCACTGGAAAAGCGAGAACAATCATTAGGTCACATTAACATTAGGTGAGGCAATTACCCTGCCTATCTGCTCCCAGACCCGCCCTCCATTCACAAACCGCTGCTTGGCCACACCCCCGCTGCCACAGTTACGTTTTTGCTGCAAAAACGTGAGTTTGCTCGTATCTCCGAGTACTATAGGTTGCTCGTACAACGGGGTTTCACTGTACTACACTTTTAAGCAGCACCTACTGAATAACATGAAACCAGAATGTTTTACAACTGATAACATCACTTATTAAATGGCAGGAGTTAATGACAGTGTTGCAGGAATCTCCAAGGCATAGAGTTGGTGAAGGTCTATGTTTATTTGAGTGCTGCTTGTTATGAATTATTTTTTTAATTGCTTTGGAATGCAGATTCAGTCTTATTAAAAAAGGTTCATTTTCCAACAGAAGTAGAGAATCACATTCCTTACAGGCTAGGTAGTTGTATGTGTCACAGGGTATGCAAGTGTCTGGCCTCTGGTGTAAGGTCAACCAGCTGGTAGTGTAGGCTTATCAAGTTCTTGATGCTTGGCACAGGGTAGCACAGGGTCTCTCAGCCTTTCACAGTGTCTCCACAGGTGGATAGATTCACGATGGGGAAAGACTGCAATAAAGATTGAGGTATGGGTTTAGTGGGATAGAAGGTCTCTCTCTCTCTCTCTCTCTCTCTCTCTCTCTATCTCTCTCTCTCTCCCTCTCTTTCTCTCTCTCTCTCTCTCACACACACACACACACACACACACATGAACACATCTCTCACAATCCTTGATCTTTCTAACCAAGTCAGAAAAAAATAAACAGACAACACTTAATTTCATTACCTATTTTTTTATTAGCATGTTTGTCTGCAAATGCAAAATTAAATTACAATTTAGTTGAAAAGTACAGATTCATCATTTACTTCTTAAGAAAATTTCTTTAGCTGTTATTATAAATTTCTGTGTTAAACTATGGTGTTCTGGTTACATTCAATTAGGTAATTATGTTTTTATTAATAGGATGTATCCAGTATACTTCAATCAAAGCCCTTTCTAGAATGATTGAGTTCTGACTAAAGCAGAAATGGTTGAAAATGCATTCGTTGAAAATGTGTGCAAGTTGACATCTTACTGATATCCCAACTATGATGCAATTTATTCGCTGTGTCTGGTTGAAACTCCAGATTAACCTTTATTACAGCATGGGACAATGACTTGAATGCAAAACTTAAAACTGAAGCTAGAACAAAACTGCCACTTTATGACTTTTATACAACTTTCTACCATAAATCGGTGTTTTAGCACCTGATAATGAAGAGAATTAATTCCTTAATGATCATTTCCCCAAAAGTGTACTGAAAATGTGAATACAATTTAAGTTAAGCTTATTTATTGGTTCCACTCTGATAATATAAGTATTGAAAATTGTATGTGAGCTATGTGAAAATCTACTGTTTAACGCATTATTGAGTCACACATCATTGTTGTTTTTTAGGCTTTTTTAATGGAACATTTATTGTTTTGCTTATTATATTTATAATTTGTGTAAATCAACATTTGTATTGTATTTTGCAGATGGCAAGGTTACAATCATCCTTAAAGAAATCAATATAAAATATAATACAACATTATTTTGACAATTTTTGTTTGGAAAATTACACAGACATTTTATTCAGTTGTAACGATGAAAGCATCTAGAATAAATAATTAATTCAATTTTGTATGATATTTTTATTATAAATGCATAAATTTAATATATACAAATATTGAATACAAGCATTTAAACATGTAGCAAAGCCGTAGTAAATCACGTTTTTAAAACAGATACGTTAACTGATGTAGTAGACAAATGCTATAAAAAGAGAAAGGAACAGTTAAACGCAAGCAAGCTAACTGGCTTAAAAAGGGAAAAAAAATGTTGTATTGTGTACAAGTGCAAAAGCATTTACTGGAAACCACAACAGTGATTTAAAAATGTGATCATAACTGCTGCTGTTATTTGCTGTATACGTTTGCTGGACGTATTGGAGACAAGGTGAGGGAGGTGAGATTGAGATGGTTTGGTCACGTGCAGAGGAGGGACATGGGGTATGTCGGTAGGAGAATGCTGAGGATGGAGCCACCAGGAAGGAGGAAAAGAGGAAGACCAAGAAGGAGATTTATGGATGTGGTGAGGGAAGACATGCAGGTAGTTGGTATGAGGCAGATGTAGAGGACAGAGGGGTATGATGAAAAAAGATGATCTGCTTTGGCAACCCCTAATGGGAGAAGCCGAAAGAATAAGAAGAAAGAAGTTTGCTTACACCGTTTAATTTGAATCATCACTATGTTGCAAGTGAGCTGATTGTGCAACCTGATGCTTACAAGTCACAACAGAACAGATACAGTGCGACTATACAATTTTCACATGATGAGGTTTATAGGATTTTTGCTTACTTTGCTGAAGTTTCGCCTTTATTTGTGACAACAGTGTGTTTTCTTGTCATGTACTCGTGCATTACTGTGATACATTTATTCCACACAAGCTCCTCTTCACATAATTTGCACGTTTTACAGTCTTACAGCATTTTAAAATAATATGCTCCCATTGCCTTGTTTTTAATATAAAATGCACCAAAGCCTTAGATGGCTCCTGCTGTTGTTTGACCTATAATTTGCGCCATTTTACAAGCGGCTGTGTTATCTTGCCACCATGCTAACCCATAATGTTATGCCAGATGTTAAGGGTTAGCTTTATGTATTATGGGTGTGAATATATAATCGATAATATGTACATGTACAATATGTGTATGTATGTGTATATATATATATATATATATATATATATA
>MU551649.1:3312750-3386949 GCA_024362625.1 Silurus asotus
TTATTATTATTATTATTATTATTATTATTATTATTATTATTATTAATATTTTTATTATTATTATTATTATTTGATAGTAAATTTGTTTGTGAAGTCGGACACTAAGGAAGGAGAAAAAGATTTATACCTATTGACCAAGCTGGGAAGGATGTGCTGCAAGTTAGAGCAATAAAATTTGTAGATGGTAATGAAGAGAGAGAAGGTTGGATGGTGTGGAGATTGTGAAGCAGGAAGTCGATAGGATTAGTAAGGAGGAAGTGAGAACAGCAATTAAGAGGATAAAGAGTGGGACGTCGGTTGGACCAGATGACATACCGGTAGTGGCATGGAGATGTTTAGGAGAGATGACAGTGGAGTTTTTAACCAGATTGTTTAACAAGATTTTGGAAGGTGAGAAGATACCTGAGGAATGGAGAAGGAGTGTGCTGGTACCAATCTTCAAGAACAAGGGAGATGCGGGACCTGCAGTAACTACAGGGGAATAAAGTTGATCAGCCACACCATGAAGTTATGGGAAAGAGAGAGCCAGGCTGTGAGAAGGCCATCTGAAGCCTGCGATGTTGTATAGTTTAGAGACCGTTCAAATTATTAAAAGACAGGAGGTGGAGCTGGAGGTATTGAGGTTTTCGTTGGATGTGGTGAGGGAAGACATGCAGATAGTTGGTTTGAAAGAAGCAGATGTAGAAGACAGAGTAATATGGAGATGGATGATCCGCTGTGGCGACCCCTAATGGGAGCAGACAAAAGAAGAAGAAGATCTGATAGTAAATCTATAGCTGTAAATCAGTTTTTGGGCAGCCGAAGCATATAGTCATAAGACAAACAAGACAAACTTTTTAGCAGCAGATTATAAATGTGTGTAGCATAGTTGAGAGTGTGACGATCATTTAACCATGAATTGGATCATAGTAATATAGGTAACTACAAGTTTGAAAGATATTATCTATATGCTTATAGCTTGAATAGCTGTATTGGGCATTGAATTCTATTTTTCTTTGTAGGAGAAAGTTTGGGCACCATTAATCGATATGAACACAATCAAATGCAGGTTTAACAGGGTTAGAGGTACTATTGGGCAATGTACTATATTTGAGACATGTAGCTTGTAACCCAGTTCTTTTCTGTATTGATCCAGTATCCAGGGAATGTTTATCCATGGCACTTCATATTCTATAACTTATTATCTTTTTGAGTAAAATCAACTTTGAATGATGGACAGTAAAATCTAAAAGTGTCTTCTTTTCAAAGTTATTTAAATTGTTTATGTAGCCCACTTTTATCAGGAACTGTTAATATTTAAATTTAGGTAGGGCATTTTCAGCTGTGCATCCCAAAATCTATGGCGAAGGTTAACTTACACAGTTGCTCTCATTGCTGATTTTCCCTGCAAATATAAAACTGTCTTTGTCAGTTGGCTATGATTCAGTGCATGGCACTTACTGGGAAACAAGTTGGAATAATGTATGTACTGCCTGTCAACCTTATGCAACCAAACAAGAATTGCCACTGCCCAGAATTCTACTGCTTCCTCCACATCACTGCAAATTTTTCATATTGTTTGTCAAAAGTCAGCTGGGCTTTTTGCCTAGAAATAATAACCTCTGCTGGATGAACTTCTGCCGCATTAATTACAGATCATTTACAGATAATTATGTGAATGTGAGCAAATTGAATTAGAAAATGATTTGGCCATGTAATTAGTTTCTGGCTGCTATCACCATGAGATGGTTGTGCATTTTCCAACATTTGTACTCAGTAATGACAGATGTGCTAAGATTTTATTACAGTAAGGAGGAGTTTTAATTAGAATTCAAATTGGATAGTTAAAAAACTTTTAAAATACATGTATATTTAGGATCCAATCTAGAACTTTTAAAAGGTAAATTACATTGTATATATTACAATGTCTTTAAGAATGATCCAAATTAAATAATTTAAGTGTAGTGTTTTTTTTATTATAAAAATATTTTTCAGTTTGTTTATCATTTGTAGAACCAAGTATTTCTTCATTTTAAAATAATCCTTATTTTTCCCATTTGATTATTTGATTGATATTTACATATATGATCCACTTTCTCTTTAGGAAATTAAGCAAAACCAACAAAGCAAAAAAGCAGTCAGCAAATCAATAACTGCATAAATATGTTGATTATATTGACCACAGTGAAGACAAAAGCAAATGATGCATCTTTATGTGCTTACCAGATCTCTCAAACCCTGATGGTTTACTTTTCAAATCTATCATGGAAACATCAGTAGAGGTTCAGTGGCAACCATTGGACTACTTGTTTGATGGTTGGGAAATAAGCTTTATTCCTATGGTAAGACAATCTTTTTGTCTTGGATGTATATATGTTTACTATTCCTTGGATATATTCCAACATATGTTGGAATAACATATTATTCTAATTATACTAATTACAAGCATTTTGACTCATAACCCAGACATACCAAACAAAAAACTTCTTCACCTCATGATATTGTCTGATCCTTCTTGTATGATCAGAATCACTGATATGAAATGCAAACATGAAAAGTAGTAAAGTAAATGCTGAGGCTTTTACATTCACCTCAATTGTAAAGCCCTAAGAAAAGGTGGGAAAATTTGCATGCTTCGTTTATTTTATAATTCTTCAACATTTCACCTTTAATTTCTAGAATGACAGACAGAAACCAGGCTTTTGCTATGTAACAATGTATTTTTTACTTTTAAGAATTCTGTGTATGAACCTTCAGGGCCCCCATTTATTACTATGGTAGGTTTATTAATATAAAAGTCTGTGAAAAAAAAGGTTCGTATTGAGCAGAACAAGATCTTTTTTATTTTTTATAATGGCAACATAAAGAGGATTATAGTTTTATTTCATAACAATGTTGCTTTTTGGGATAACCAATTAAAATTATAAACTGGTTAAGCTTGTGCTTTAAATACCTTTAAAAATGCCAGCCTATTCAATTTCCATCTGCTTTTTGATCTTCAAGCTCCAGTCCAAATGTTCAGTCAGCTCCTAACTGAATGTGCTATATGCATGTCTTTTTAATTGAAATGTTTTACAGAACCTTTAGTTCTATATGAAAGACAGAAGAAGAACAAACAATTGAAACAGTGTTAGAAACGTCTTTAGAGAATGTGCATGCTGAATATGAGAACACAAATTCAGCTGCAGTTTAATCTTATTGGGCAGCAACGGCCATTGGTTATAGAACGGTAATAAAGAAAAATTACATTCAGACTGCTGGTATTAAGCAAAAAATATTTAAGTTGAAAGTGTAAAATACTTACTGGGGCTTGTGCAGAATCATGATGGATGAAGTTTCATTTGGCATCTGATTAGGAATGGAAACTAATAGCAAACAAAGTATGGAAAAAGAACATAAATCAAGAACTTCTAGTCAAGTTTTACCAATTATTGCTTCCACTTTGTATAGTACTTTGTGTACACAGAAAAGGTACATTCCATGAAAAATTGCCAATATTCTGCACATTTGTTGTGGTCTAACATTATAGTGTCCTCCTGAAAAGCTGTTAGCTTCTGGGTTTGTTCACAGTTCAGTTCCAGACATTGCATCATAATGTGTGCCTATAAATAAAAGGGTTACTGTGTGTGTGTGTGTGTGTGTGTGTGTGTGTGTGTGTGTGTGTGTGTGTGTGTGTGTGTGTGTGTGTGTTTGTTTGCCACAGGACAATAATGGAGGAATGACAACACAGCTGCCCAGTACCATCACATCCTACCTTCAGACTGGTCTAAGACCTGGAGAGGAGTACACTGTAAATTTAGTGGCTCTGAAAGACCAAGGCAGAAGCCAGCCTGTCACTGCCACTGTTACCACATGTGAGTTTGTCTACCATTTATTCAATGAAATGCTCCTCTTCTCAATATAATCTGATATTCAAATGTCTTTTTTGTTTCTCTCTAAAAGTTACTGATGTCTATTAATTTGTGTACCTAACCACAACCAGTGCTCTTTTTCTGCTGGATTATTCTTAGAGATATTAATGAATAGATATAATATATATATATATATATATATATACTGTATGTGTTGGGGTGAAATAATACCACTATCCATTTATGCAGCCTACAACCAGAGCATTAGTATTAGGATGGGACTGTAAAATCTAGGGACGCATAATACTACCTTGAAAATGGAAACTGTGGCAATGGTAAATGAGCAGTCCTGTCAACAATTATTAACTTGGTCAGTCAGTATTAAAAAGGCAATAATTGTGAATTGGTGTTTACTTCAGCAACATAATTACACAAGTAAAATATGTATAGCCACTTGAGCGGTGATGTCACTAGGTTACGTGTGTAACCGTAGTTCCCTGAGGGAATAACAACTGCGTCAAAAACGCTTTGGGAACGCCTTGCGTTGTTCACGCTCTGAATCACATGTAAAATCCGGCCAATAGGCAAGTCGTGACGTCATTGGCGGGCGACGTCACGTAAACCAGGAAGCTACAAAATGGTGGAGCGATGGTAGCGAGATTAGCTTCTAAAAAAGGAGAAGGTAAGTGCTGCAGGGATGCAGGGAGTATGGCCTATTAATGCAGCTCTCCAATTCAACTGGCCGGGATGTAAACTGCTCTCAATGAGAGGAGTTCCCCCTGGGACCATAGGAGGATCTGCCGCACCAGCCTGTACAGGGGGCAAGACCGGACCGTACGGACCAACATGTGGCAACCTCTTAGGTCATGGAGGAAGTGTTGCTGTGTCAATAGCACGGCTATCATCTCCAGGCAGTTTATGTGCCATGAGAGATGTGACTTGTCCCACCGACCTTTGGCAGAGCGGCCACTTATGACCGCTCCCCATCCCGTAAGGGATGCGTCTGTCGTTAGCATAAGCGACGACAAGGAGCTCCCAGGATGGGGCCTTGAAAAACGTCTAAGACTCAAAGGGCTTGCAGCGAGACCTAGATAGTACGGAACAGATTGCCCTTTATTCTCTGTACTGAAAAAAGCACACTCTTCTCTGCATTTAGTCTTAACCCTAATTCCTTCATGTGGGTGAGAACGACATCTTGATGCTGTAGCGGGGCTAGAGTGCATTCATGCACTTGGTGAAGGTGTGTTCCGGAGTGTTCCTTCTTTAGAACAACGAAATACTGGCTTTAGTAGCCTGACTCTCTGACTAAAGAAGGAAACCACCTTGATTACCCCTTTCTTTAGGAGGGTGCGCATTTCTTGTTCCAGGACCAGAGCCTGTTGAACCACCCATTGAACCGGGGAGGAGAGGACCCGAACTGAATCAAGTAGCCCCTCTCTACTGTGTGCAGGACCCACTGAGATACATCTGGCAGGCCTTCCCAAAGTGCCAGGAAATCTCTGGTCTCTGACTCTCCCAGAACGGCTGGAGCAATGCCCTGCAGCCATTGGGGCCACCCACGGGAGGGAGGCTCCACTCTGAGGCGCATCTTGTGGGAGAGTTAACAGCTTGGCCTTCCCATCTGCCCAGAAGTCTGATCGGGGAAACAGCCTTTTCGAGGCTGGCTTCTGACCCTCTCAGAACAGCTGGGAAGATCCCCTGCAGCTATGAATGCTTCCTGAGCAGGCCCGGGTCCTCTCCATACCCAGTGTGGACAGAAGGAGTCAACCAGTGGAGGGAGACTGCATTTTGAGGCACCTCTTGTGGGAGAGCTAACAGTCTCACTGAATCCCTCATCCATCTCTAATAGCAGGTCAGCCTGGTATGCCTGCAACACACTCTGCGTGTGGAGGCAACCCCCGTCCTGAACTGCTGCCGCGTAATCCCTACCTACTAGAGCCAAAGTAGGTTTTGTAGGTGATACCAGAGCATTCAGCGATGCATCACCTGGGGAGAGATAGCCAGCTAGGGTCTCTTCAACCCTGGACATCTTCCCATAGCCGCACTCCCTGAACCCTACTATATTTGCATACAGGAAATGCGGGGCAAAAGTACGGGCCACATATGGGCTCTCCCAGGACCTAGATACCTCGGTGTGTAGGTCAGGAAAAACAGTAGTCCCTGGGACACAGGCTGTGCCACGGGACGCAGGGAACACTCATCTAGCTTGCAGGGAACGCGTTGCTTCCGCTTCTTATCGGGCTAATCTATCTCTAGCTTAGCGACGGCCCGCGTCACTACCTCCAGGAGATTACACGTGATTCAGAGCGTTAACAACGAGAGGTTTTCCCAAAGCAGTTTCAACACAGTGCACTCGTGAAAGGGAACTGCAACTGACAAAGAACTATTCTTAATAGTCCTCCTAAATTTTTACTATTAATCATTGGGAAAAAGTTTGATCTTAATTGTTTGGCATGATTATCGGTGCCAGACAGGCCAGTTTAAATATTTTTATAACTGTTGATTTAGCATTTATGTTTGCTCAGAATAGTACACTAAAGAAAAAAAAACTCTAATTGAACTGTATATCTGTGGTTGGAAATGTCTTGTTGAGAACATGGGCAATGGAGAATTACCCGACATTTAAGCTGACAGAAAGGCCACAATAACTCAGATAACGACTCTGAGTAATTGTGGTGAACAGAGAATCTCAGATTTCACAGTACATCAAACCTTTAGGCTGATGGTCTACAGCAGCAAAAAAAAAAAAAGGAAATTTCCCCTCCTGATAGCCAAGAACAGAAATCTGATTATGCAGTGGGCATAGGTGTGGGTTTTTTTTCTTTTTACACACTTTGGGCCCATTGATATCAATCAGTCATGGCCTGATTGCACAATAATTTAAATATTTTTGCTATGCATGTGCATCTCTTCATGGCCACAAATGAAATGTGGAAATTTAAACTGTTTTAAGGGCAAACGCATGGATTACTTTACACTATTAAAGTGTTCTCAATAAAATGTTTGTACAGTGTGAATAATTGGGTATTAAGAATAAACATAAGCAAATGTAGTTGATCAATAACAGAAAGTTAAGATATTAAGATCTTAACTCTCTCAATTGTTTTTCTCATTTCTCAGGAAAGTTACTGTTACTAAATAAAATAATAGAAATGTTTTAGTAGTATTTGTCCCAATGTTAGTTCAGTTCATTACCTTCGGTTCTGTAATTTTTGGTCTGACCATTAACGTTTTCATGTTGCCTATTTAAATTTCTTTTTTGTAGTAATTGATGGACCAACCCATCTTATAATCCGTGATGTCTCAGACACAGTGGCATTTGTCGAATGGACTCTGCCCAAGGCAAAAGTGGATGAAATAATCCTGCGATATGGAATAGTTGGTTATATTGGACCTAAGACCACATTTCATCTAGAACCAACTCTGAGTCAATACTCACTACAAGTTTTAAGACCAGGCTCCAGATATGAAGTGTTGGTTAGCAGCTTTTACAAAGGCAATGAAAGTAGAATCGTCTCTGCTGAGTTTGTCACAGGTGAGCAAATAGTACATTGTAACAATCTTTTCTAATGTAACAATCTTTTCAAATGTGATAGCATGGCTGATCATGATGACTTGCTGAAAGTTACAACTGCATTTAAAAGGCTGACCACAAAGTTGCTGCCTTTGTTCTGCAAAGAGTACAAGACTTTTAAACAAATTTATGAAATAGCTGAATGACGTACCTCCAAGTGTGAGGACATTTGCTTGCTTGTAAAAAAGAAATAAGAAACAAACAAAAAAAAACCCAAACAACAAAAAAAATATATATATATATACGAGGAAGTTTAAGGATGAATGGGAAGTGGTTGGATGAATTGCAGAGGCTGTGATAAAAGGCTGTTTATATATATATATATGTTGAAGTGCATAGAGGTTGGGATTGACAGACAGGCTGAAATGAACGGGGGAGAAGCTTCAGTGAAAAACAGAGATGGAAGGGATCTATACTGACATAGAAGGTACACCTACAGTAAAAGACTAAAAAGAACTGCAGATATACTAGGTTTAGCAGTCAGAGTTGATAGATAGATGACATGACAGTCATGGTGATTGCTTGATACTGCGATAGTTTTACAAATTTTCTACTATACTAGCAGTTCTGAACCATCTTTTCTAAAAGATTATTGCTGGCCAAACGTTTACAATCATCAAATAAGTATCATTAAATATATATATCTGATTAACATTTTTCAACTTGACCTTAATATTGTTTTACAGAGATCGATCCACCCAAACACTTACGGGTACTCTCTAAGACATCTACATCTCTGGACCTGGAATGGGACAACAGCAAGGCTGCTGTGGAGTACTACAGTGTTGTGTATAGTACACTGGCTGGAGATCAGTACAATAAACTCTTAATCCCACAGAACAATGGAACCACAACTAAAACAATTCTGACAAGTAAGAGCAACACATCTTTACAATCTTAATCTGTTTCAGGGATGCTCAGTTCTGTTCTTATGGACTGTAGTTACAAAGCTAAACAAACAAATGAATGAACAAATTCAAGAAATAAATAACGTACAGGTGAGCTTCATCCAGGGTTAAAAAGTATACATTCAGGTAAAATAATTGGTAAGCTTTGCAGGTATAAAATAATTCACAATGGTGATTTTAACCTGTGCATGCAAAGCAAGCTATATTAAGATTGATTTTGCCAATGAAAAACTTGAGCGTCCAAACCTCAAACCTAACTGTACAACTGTGATGATCTGGCAGTAAGTCTTCATGACAGACAATCCTGCTAGACATCAGTGACTGACATTTTGTGCACATCCACACGGACACAGTACAAAATCTATCTAGTAGATTGCCATCTTAGTAGACTGGAAGTTATTTTAGCATCAAAGGGGGACCAACTCTGAATGAATGCCCATGGTTTTGGAATAGGATGTTCAATGCCCAGGTGTCTGGGCATTTGGCTGTATATTGTGAATTTCTAATGAAGAGGGGGGGGTGTTAGGGGCAGAGGTGGGAAGTAACGAAGTACAAATACTTTGTAACTGTACTTAAGTATATTTTTTTTGGTATCAGTATTTTACTCCACTATTTATTTTTCAGACAAATTTTTTCTTTTTCCTCATTACATTTTTACACAAATATCTGTATGTTTTACTTCTTAAATTTTCAAAACCGGCTCGTTACTTTAGTTGTAATTAATTGATTTGGTGAAATGTCAATATTTTTTTAATTTTTATTGTGCGTCTTTTTCAATCCACTGGTGTATAAAGTCCTGACTCTCACTCACCACGGACCTAGACTAGTTTACGAAGCTAAGAATCAGCAGGCAGAAAGCAACACAAAGAAAAGTTAATGTGGATGAGAAAGAGGGAGTCAGTGATGTAAACATGACTGAGAACCTGATCACCTGATCATCATCATCATCATCTTTTCGCTGCTTGTGTTCTATATGTGGATGTTCTGCCTGGATACATTCATTAGGTAACAACATCTATATATATATATATTTGGCTGTCAAAATAAAAATTCTTTCAAACGGCACTAAATTTTACTAACACGGTATCAATTCAGCGTGCATATCTGTTTTTACTATTTTTATGAAAAATAAAAATACATAAATAACTAAATATAAAAGAGGCGAAATGAAAACCTTCAGCACAACATACATTTATTCACAACATCCTTTCTTTACTTAGATATAAAATAAATAAATAAATAAACTCTACTGAAAAATATTTGTAATCAGTAAACTTTTGTTTTATTTATGAGCAAAGTCTCAAATCAAACACCAAATACACCATGTTTTACAGAATTTACCCTCTGGGTGGCGTTTTGTGGGTTTTTCCCTCATAATGGCGAAACAAACTTAAATTACTGTCTTAATTGATCGTACAGATAAAAACAATACATCATTTAAATCTGTAAAATGTCTATAGTTATAATAAAAGCTTCTTGACTTAACTTGAAGAGGTGCAGTTTCTCCGGTATCACCTCATTAACTATCCGTGTGGAAACATAGCAAAGGTTTTGTTTGTTCGTCCTGATGATTTACGTAATTTAAACCACCATTATTATTTCAAAATATTATCTTGGTGAAGTGCATATTTGTCTAGAAGGCAGCATTCATCTGCTGAGTCTGTGTCACAGAGTAAGACAGAAAGAAATGATTACGCCTGGGATGTGTTTTTTAGCATTTGCCGCCTTCATTATGGCAGGGTTTTTCTATGGTGTGATAGACTATATGTGTTGAATTACTGGAAGCTTGGCTTGTTCAACACCAGTTTTACTTTTAGAGCTTTCTTGAGCAGCTGGAATCCAGCCTCCATGGCAGGGTTCATATTCTCTTTTTCCTTTCTTGTCAATCGTTATAACAGACAAAGTTGTAAAGTAATGACAGAGATGTCAAAAAACAGCATGCACCTCATTGTTTGTTGATACACTGGCAAAAGCTGTTACCTACTACCACATTCTTATCTTATGTCTTGGCAGGTTACACAGGGTATAATTCTGCAGATATTATGATTTTGATTGGTCTTAGATTTAATACTTCCTCAGGTTGGCTGTTTTTTTATATAGAGATAAGTTCCGAAACATTTGTAAGAAATGCACTTGTGCTCAAGCATAAGTGAGTCCTGTGCATAAGTTATATAATTACAGTTTAGTTTTAAAAGTTGTTTTTTCTGTCCTTTAAATCTTCACTTATTTACTAGTGGTGTGATAGATCACAAAAATCATTACGGTTTTTGTGTCATGGGTTGGATAATTTTTCAGATCAGCAAAAAAAAAGGGGGAGGAGACAAATATAATTAGCTTTTTATTTATTACAAGTAAAGATACAGCAAGAAAATGTTCCCATACATGCTATTTAAATGATGTCGGAGGCTTTTCAAGTTCTTCTGCACCTCCTCCAGCCGTTGTTGTCGAATGAAACACAGGTCCTGTTTAAGTGAACACATAACTGCTCTGTGTAGTTATGAAGTTACTTATAAAGTAATATCAGAATGGAAAAAATAGAGCAATTACTCCGCAGTTCACATGCATGCCGACCCGTGAGTCAACGGATCTATGCGATCCGTTGCATCTCTATTATTTAGCTGTATGTAATATAAGCTCACTGAACCTCTGCAATTGTATATGTTTATTATTTCATTCTTGGTGCTAAAACATTGTTTTGTCAGGTGTATCTGTTTTTAGCACTGTTTCAGGACACGGTGTTCCAGCTGGACATGTACTAAAGTGAAAACAATAGATTAACAAAGATTATCATTGTCCCCAAGGTTTACACACAAAACTATTAAGATTTATAATATGATAACAAATTTGTGATCTCACATTCCAGAAGTATTTGAAGTGCCAATTCACCCAATGCTCAGATTGCTTCTCAAATTTTCTTCCCCTGATTCTAGGGGTTTTTTTTTGTAATCTGATTACATTCACGTTTGGTTCAGATTTTTTTCTGTTATTATCCATAATGTGTACTGCACTAGTTTGTCTATATAACTCTTAAGACCAAATGCAGTGGAATCCGGTTATCTCGCCCTCGGTTACCTCGACAACCCTATTAAGTCGACGTTTTTGAAGTGGACCCACCAAATTCTCACTTTTTCTAAGTATTTTTTATCGGTTATGACTACTTTTTTTATGTTGCCGAACCCTAATATCTCGAGCACAATGGGGGAAAAATTCACCATTTAACGTCGGTTATCTCGGTACAGTCGCAGAAGAACTCGCAGAAGTGGCGGAAAAATCAAGACTTACAGCTGCTACAGGTGTTGTATTTTATACTGGTGAATCTCTGCTGTTAGTTAGTGTTGTGTTCGTAGTGTTAGTAGGGGCGCGGCGCTGCTTTGGGAAGAAAAGCGCAGCCATTGAGAGTGTGCCGGTGGGAAGACACGTACCGGGATACGCATGAGCGATAACAACGACCGCCGTGAACCAACATATACCAACAATAACGGACAGTGCGAGTGTGGAAGTTTAAATAGGAGCTGGTGATGATGATAAACGAGCACCACATGTGCGCGATTAAAGCCGAGCTTCAGAGAAAGCGGTCGAGAAAGCACCTGACACGCTGAAGGGGGCGCCGAAGGGGGCGTAGCAGGTGGATTCCTGACAGATAAACATGTACTGTATGTATTTTTATAGCATGCCTTCATCAAACAAATCGCGGCAACGCTGTTGTGTAAAAAAAACCTTCAAAAACACTTGTATGCACATTCTCATTTATTAATGCACATCATGTACATAAAGACATTTTAAGCACGGTAATATATTGCCGCCATTTTGATTTTCATTTATCTCGATCATTAGTTACCTCGATGCTTTTTGGCGACCCCCTAGGACATCGACATAACCGGGTTCCACTGTATATCAAACGTGAGGCTACTGGCTAAAACTTCCACCTAAAGTTTTTAGCAGCAGTGTACACTGGCGATCAAAATTAAAGAGCAATTTATAAACAATTAAACAATTCTGAAATTTCATCTTCACTGCTCACAGTTGAGGAAGTTTTTGTCTTGTCTATACCATGCTACCACAACACCTTTTCCACAAATTAACTAAGGCATTTCCAAATAAAACATTATTTTGCAGAAAACACACTGATCAAAATTAGAGAACAACAATGACTGTAGCATGGAAAAAGATTACAAAATGTTTTTCTGAAGGTTAGAACATTCAGCAATTAGTAGGACGTGTACAGGCTTCTGCTGTGAATGACTTCAGCACTTCTGCGGCCACAGGACAGCACTAGTCTCTCACACTGCTCTAGTGTGAATTTTCTTCCAGTCTCCTCCACAGTTCGGTGACGGATTTCTCTATTGGGTTGAGATCAGGACTCTGGGCAGGCCATGTCATTATTTCAATGTTTTCAGTTTCAAGGAACTGCTTGACTCGTTTTGCTGTGTGACATGGAGCGTCGTTCTGCATGAACACTGTGGGCTGATTGGGTGATGAACGCAGGGAAGGAACCATATGTTGTTGACAAAGGTTCTGATAAACATTTGCATTCACTCTGCCATGTAGCTGTATAAGAGGCCCAACTTCTGCTGCAGAAAACATGCCCCAAACCATGACACTTCCTCCTTCACTTTTCACTGACTTCAGTCTTTCTCCAGTTTGTCACCGAACATAATGTTTTCCATCGGACCCAAATAAATTAAACTTGCTTTCATCACTGAAGTGAACTTTGGACCAGTTCTCCTCCGTCTAAACAACATGCTCCTCAGCAAAGCTTAGTCTAGCCTTTTGATTCTTTCTGCTAATGAGAGGTTTGGTTACTGCAAAATGGGCTTTCAGTCCTAATGCTCTTAAACGTCGAGACACTGTATGACGAGACAGATCCTTACCCTGTTCAGCGCTGAACTGGTGAGCAATTCCAGCTGCAGTGTGGAAACAATTGCCCATTGGGATCCTCTGCAGTATACTGTCCTCTCTTGTATTTGTCTTCCGTGGACGACCAGCTTACTTGGCGGACTTGAATGAGTTTGTGATGTTGTAAAAATTCAATATTCTTAAAATCACAGATTTAGAACAACCAACTTGTCTTGCTATGGCTGATAGGGACATCCCTTTTGCCTTCATCTGGACAACCTGCTGCTGGAGGCTTTCAGTCACTTTAAAACGAACTACCATCTTGCAGAGTCAGTGAAACTGGAAGTTAGGCTGCCAGTTAAATAGGGGTTGACAGATAATCAAATAAATTAGCACCAGGTGCCAGATTAACACCAATAACTGGAAGGTATCTGAAAGTGTTCTCTAATTTTGATCATTGTGTTTTGTGGAAAATAATGTTGTTGTTTTTTTTTTTTTAAATGCCTTAGTTAATTTGTGGAGAGGTGTTCTGGTAGCATGGATAAGACGGGACAAAAACTCCCCCAACTGTTGAGCAGTGAAGATAACATTATTTCAGAATTGTTCAACTGTTTATAAATTTTGTTCGCCAGTGTACACTCATTTCTTTCAGTTTATTGGCTATTTTTCAGTTCCCAAGAGGAACTTTAACAATTCTTACAGTTAACAGGTGATAATGCTACATGCAGCTTTGATGATGTTGCTTTGTTGCCCTGGGTTTCTGCTTTTTTTCTACTTTGCTGAACCTGGTCACTGCTTCTGCTAAAATGTTATTTTATGCTAACTGATGTGATTGTATTTATTTTCCAGTACAGATTGTTAGTCTTTGATTTAAAAGTAACCCTATACTTGCCTAAGCACACAAGAAAACCATTATTACATGCTATTGGTCATGTTTTGGTCAATTTAAATTTCCAGGGATAAAAGTGCTAGGGTGGCATAGTCATTTGTCCCCTATTTTTGTGGTTACGTCTCTTGTTATAGATTTGAACAATTATTTGCACTCGGTTTCAGTGCCACAGGACAGCTTGACACTGTGTTTCAGCTTGGACCCCACGCCCATAGATTTATAAATTTATAAATGATCATTATTCTCCCCAGATTATACATTTTTATTATATAATTTGAAACAAGTTTTTTTTCTGTCATATTACTATCTTTACCTGTGAACAAATTAACACGCCTTCTCTTCTTAGATCTGCAACCAGGTACCGAATATGGCATTGGAATATCGGCCATTCTGGGAACTAACCAAAGCAACCCAGCCACGATGAATGCTAGGACAGGTAACGTGCTATCAGTGCAGTAGAGTGAACTAATTTATCTAATTATCCAATACCCTTTTTTTTGTGCTACATTCCAGCAGTTCAGCGATTAACTTGTAACATTCAAATAAATGGTTTCCACTTCAATGAAAGTAGAGCTGTGATGTTTGTTTTTAATATCATATGAGGGAGTCATTTTTTTTTACTTCTTATGCAGACATGATCATTCCATATTTTAAACCTGGTCATTTGCCTGTTCTTACAGTTGTGTTCAAAATTATTCAACCCCCAATGCTGTAAATGGTTTTAGGGAATTTAGTGTACATTTGTAATTGTATTCAGAATGAAATCCTACAAGGACTTCTTAAAGAACCATATGCAACTAAAATCAAACTGACATCAATTAGTTTTGTAATACAGTAGTAAATGTTACTTTTGTGAATTCTTCATTGACTTAATTATTCAACCCCTTAAAGACTACCACTCTGAAGAACAGAGGTTCAATGAAGTGTTTTCAATCAGGTATTGAAAACACCTGTGGATATCAGGGAGCAGCAATAAAGCCTAATAAACACCAATTAGGCAGCTTTAAAATGACTGTGATACTCAGCTCCTTCTAGACATTTACTGGTGTGGTTACAAACATGGTGAGGTCAAGAGAATGGTCCAGGAAGACAAGAGAACAGGTGATTACTCTTCACAGGAAGGGCAATGGCTATAAGAAGATTGCAAAGATGTTAAACATACCAAGAGACACCATAGGAAGCATCATTCGCAAATTCAAGGCAAAGGGCACTGTTGAAACGCTACCTGGTCGTGGCAGAAAGAAGATGCTGACTTCGACTGCTGTGCGCTACCTGAAGCGTAGAGTGGAGAAAAGTCCCCGTGTGACTGCTGAGGAACTGAGAAAAGATTTGTCAGATGTGGGTACTGAAGTTTCTGCTCAGACAATACGGCGCACCCTGCGTAATGAAGGCCTCCATGCCAGAACTCCCAGGCGCACCCCCTTGCTGTCCCCAAAGAATAAGAAGAGTCGACTGCAGTATGCCAAAAGTCATGTGGACAAACCACAGAAGTTTTGGGATAGTGTTCTGTGGACTGATGAAACAAAATTATAACTGTTTGGGCCCATGGATCAATGCTATGTTTGGAGGAGGAAGAACAAGGCCTATGAAGAAAAGAACACCTTGCCTACTGTGAAGCATGGCGGGGGGGCAATCATGCTTTGGAGCTGTTTTGCTTCTGCAGGTACTGGGAAGCTTCAGCGTGTGCAAGGTACCATGAATTCTCTTCAGTACCAGGAGATATTGGATGACAATGTGATGCAGTCCGTCACAAACCTGAGGCTTGGAAGACGTTGGACCTTTTAACAGGACAATGATCTCAAGCATACCTCCAAGTCCACTAGAGCATGGTTGCAGATTAAAGGCTGGAACATTTTGAAGTGGCCATCGCAGTCACCAGACTTAAATCCGATTGAGAACCTCTGGTGGGACTTAAAGAAAGCAGTTGCAGTGCGCAAGCCTAAGAATGTGACTGAACTGGAGGCTTTTGCCCATGATGAATGGGCGAAGATACCCGTAGATCGCTGCAAGACACTTGTGTCAAGCTATGCTTCACATTTAAAAGCTGTTATAACTGTAAAAGGATGTTGTACTAAGTACTAAGATTGAATGTCACTTGGGGGTTGAATAAAACTGATAATGATGTGAGCTCAGAAAAGACATTTGTGGTTATTTCATTATAATTGTTATGTTATATTTGTCTGACCTACAGGTGCCTCTTTGATTTAATTGTAAGCAGGATGACTGAATGATCATAATCAATGTCAAACCGACCAAAACAATCAATTTCAGTGGGGGTTGAATAATTTTGAACACAACTGTATATTTTTGCTGTTGCTCCCTACTAATTTTAGCTTCTACAGTTTTGTTCTTAGTTTTTGTTTTTCCTTTTTACAGGTCTGGATATCCCCATGGATCTGATGGTCACAGCCTCCACAGAAGACAGCATCACTTTACTCTGGGGCTCTGTGCAGGGACCCATTGAGTATTACAGAGTGAGCTACACCTCAGCTAGTGGTGTGACCACTGAAATAACCGTACCCAGAGATAGCAGCAGCACCACACTGACTGGCCTGGAGCCTGGTACTGAGTACACGATCACAGTCATGGCTCAGAGAGGCAGACAACAAAGTGCTGCTGCCACAATTGATGCCTTTACAGGTACCCACTTAGGATATTTTGCATTCTGAATACATACAGTATTTACTTACTTGTTATATGTGTGGGATTAATAATTAATGTCTATAAAAGTACAGTATTCTTGGCTTTTCATTATTACTAATGTATCTCATTATTTCCCTACCATCTGGTTTTTTTCTTTTTCATATAACATGTTTTTGAAAACCAAAACATTAATCAGTCAATTTACCTGCCAGCTTGTTTTCTTCTGCCCAGTCATTTTTTTCAGTGTCTGATGAGAATTAATTTTACTTCTTTACTTTCATCTCATTTTATTTACTGTTTTAATTCAAAATTTATTTCAAAAATTCATAATTTTCTTAATGTGTGGAACCAAAGCCCTTCTATTCTGCATGCTTACTCATTCAACATGCTTTGTGTTGCCTCCTGCCTCACTGAGTGTTTCACCATTTGGGAAGAGTTAATTCTTCAAAAGAACCAATAATATTGATCATCCATCATTTGGTTACAGGCTTTCGTCCTGTGAGTCAGCTCTACTTCTCAGACATCACGTCTGATTCACTGGCTGTAGCTTGGAGTGCTCCAGCCCCACCTGCCAATAGTTTCAAGCTGTACTACACTACGGATGATTCCAGTGAGGAGTCTGAAGTTGTTCTGGATGGTTCCAAGACCAGGACTGTCATTTCTAGCCTCTTGCCTGCTAGAAAATACATTGTTTCTCTAGTTACTATGCATGGAGACACAGCTTCAGAGCCAGTTACAGGCACCATTGTCACAGGTACAGGTGTTTCAGCCCTCAAGCACCATCCAAGTCAAGCCATTTCTCTAATATTAATAATAGCTTCCAATCTTACTAAAAAACTAGATCACTCTGTGGCACCAGAGTCGATACTTACCTGTGTGACATCTATTTCTTTTTTATTTTAATACATTTAATTTAGTATTTAAAGCTATACATAGGCAAACATGGTTACCTTAGAAAACATAATTTGTATGTTAGAAAACTACCAGTGAAAGACAGTGAAACCACAGCAGAAAGACACTTGAAGTGTTACTTAGGTGAAAACATTATGTTCCATCTTCATGCTAACATAATCGTCTCTCATGCATTTTTCTTTGATGTATAGCTTTAAATACTAAATTAAATGTATTAAAATAAAAAAGTAATAGATGTTTAGATGATTATGTTAGCATGAAGATGGAACAAAATCGTCTCTCATGCATTTTTCTCATGCATCGAAGAAAAATGCAAGGCACTATTTTACACTATTGAATTTATACTAAACCATGTTATGCCTTGTTATATTGATGTACACTTTATCACCACTCTTCAACAAAAATGTCACTCCTCAATAAAAGGAACTAACATATTTAACTACAAAATATAATTAGCTGAATTATTTGAGTCATAACATATAAGGGGCAAAAAGACAAATTGCTGATCTGCAATGTGGCCTTCTCTATAAAATATCAGTATCACTAGTAAAGTACATCACTAGTCAGTGATATTTGTTAACGCTAGGGTCTCTGGTTTCCTCGTCCTCACCCAGTGTTCTAACATGACAGACTTCACTTAAAAGCTCATTAACAAGTGGTACATGAGATAATAAGCAGCATACACCGAAATCATTTTTACACTGTTTAAGTAAGAACCAGGACATGCAGTAATAATATACACAAAAAAGGACCTATTTAATATTTATGTTTACTTTGAACGTCTTTGGAGAGTTAGAATGCAGAATAAAATGAAACAGGTAGTTCTATAGCTACAGATTACAATGAAAGTTGTTGCTACACGTGATTCCACTTATTCAACCTGTTGATTTCAACCTTTGATTGTCTATCAGACTCCTGACTGGTTGATTAAAAAAACTTGCAGCCACACTGGTCTTTAAAAGATAAGATGGTCCTTCGACTAAGCTATTTGCACACATTTCAGACATAGAGAGCATTCAGTTCTGAATTCAGATGAGACCTGAAACAAGGGCAGAAAGGTGTAAAGAAACGTGTAAAGTGCATAGCAAGTTGGATGTGGCAGGTGCCGTAGACGGCAGCTTTGATGAGCTTTGCTGTACGGTGGATCGAGAGGTTTCAGGAAAATAAGAAACAAGCAGTGGCATTCCAGCGTTACCTCCAACGCCAGCCCCAACCGCAGCCCTCCGCCTCCCATGAGGAGTTGCAGAAATGCAGTGTTGCGTGAGGTAAGCCTTGTGAGGTGACAGATCTGAGTCATCTTCAACAGAAAGGCTTAGAAGAAAAGATCCTGACACAGAACTTTCTGGGGATCTGGCCGTGGAGGGGCGTGCCGCAACACTCTATCCGGTGCCTGCCCTGTCCCGGCCTCCTCAGAGATCTGGTCTGTTAGCCCTGCCATCCTTGGTGCTTCAGGGCATGGCCAGGTCCAGCGAGCTGTTTCCTCGGTCTCGACCCGGCATCGTTGTAGTCCCGGAGATCTAACCTCACCTAGAGCTGTCTCAGTGTGCTGCCTTGGCTCTGAACATACCGGAGGCCAGTCTCAAGAGGCTGATACCCCTAAGGTGCTTTCTGGCAGCTTGGAAAGCTTCGGGTCTCCTCCACCCCATCGAGCCCCCCTTCGAGCCTTTAGCCGAGGCATCTTGATTGAAACCTTTCAATTAAGATGCCGTTCTTGTTGGCCATCTGCTTTATCTAAAGGTTTTCGTTTTTTTTTTACATTTTACAGCTACATCAAGTCCCAGTTTTTGTACCTTCTAATGTACATGCTAAAGAAAAAGAAAATACATTGTGAGAGGTGGTAGCTTAGTGGGTATGTCATTGGTCTCTAGCTCAAAAGGTAAAAGTTCAAATCCCAGCACCACCAAGCTCCTAATACCTGGCGCTTGAGCAATGCCTTTAACCTTCAACTGCAAAGTTTTAAGTCGGTATGGATGTCTGCTAAATACCTTAAATGTCTATAAATTAATCTTTAAGCAGAAACATATATTCATCTATTCTTTTTTTATTTTCTACTATGTGCTACATTCTTTTGCGTTTTAATTAATTTGGTTGTAAATACTTCTTCCTGCAAGTAAACCATAATTGCAAATGCAATAAGTTGCTGCCCTTAAGGTAGATGATTTACTTCTTCTGATGTGAATGACACCACTACTCAAAGGTTCACTGGATGCCTTTGAGTTTTTAAAGTATTTGACTATATGCTCTAATATAGTCATCTAAACATAAATTGAGGGAATGTCTTTTGGAAAAAGGTGTTCTGTTTTTCAGTTTCAGAAAGCGGCCCAGTGGCCTGTTTGAAAAATGTGCTTGTCACTTGCTTGTATATTCATACACAGTATTTAAATACAGAGTACTATAGTCCCTGATTGCTTATAAACAGATTTGTCATTATGTATTAGTATTGTTTATTTATTTGCGGTAGGTGCAGTGGCTGGTTAAACATCATGAACAAACATTGGTGCATTATACACGTTTAAAATGTAATAATTTTTTTCATTGTAATTGTCCATAGGGTAATGAAAAGAATCTCTTTAAATTAGCTACATATTTCTGTCTGTCAGAACAAATATGCATGGTATTACGCTAATGTGTGACTTATAAAATGCATTTTGTAATCGGGTCGATATTTAAATCTAAATTCTACATAATGTTTTAAATATCGTTATGTATGCATGGCAGTTGTAGTAAAACAAGTAAAGGTTTCCACACTTTAATTAACACTGATTAGCTGATGTCTGATGTTTGATTTAGGTATGGACCCACCCAGAGAGATTATGGTATCATTGATCTCTGAGGATTCGGTAACAATATCATGGGCTCACCCACTTGCTTACTTTGATTACTACAAAATGTCCTATCAGTACGGAAGAGGTATGTAATATACAGTCCCACTGCTCATTGGTATGGAAACCCATTTCAAAGTGCAAAAATATTATAGATTTTGTATTTAATTTTTTTAAGGTCAAGTGGACAGTGTGGTGATTGACAAGGATGCAACAAACTATACTCTGACCAGACTTCATCCAGCGACAGAATATGAGATTAAGTTAAACACTGTGCGAGGAAACCAGGAGAGCAAGGTCATCAGCACCAGTGTCTTTACAGGTAGATTTGCCTAGTGGTCATAAATAATAATATTGTGTTAATAGTATTTTTAAGAGGAATATTTATAGAAACCAGGATTGATCTAAACAAGCCTCTAGACAGAGCAATGTGAAGCCCCCAGACAATTAACCTGCACCTGTCTGAATGAATCACAGGACTGCACCCAAGCATTCCAGGGCTTCTATGCTCTTAGGTGCCCTTATTTCTTCTGTTAATGTTGTGCAGCTCCTCATTAAGATCCACTACACTGCATGCTTTCCTTTTATTTAGGGACTGCAGATAGCATCTAGTTGTCATATATGCTGAAATTTTATATGCAGTAAGTCGCACACCAAGGCTGGTGATGATTTTTAAAGAGCCCAGCATAGACTCTTCCCTCTTCCCTTGTTCTCTCTCTTACATCCTCTCCTGACTAACCTAGGTAAAATGTAAACGTAGGTAAAATTCCAAATAAAGCTTTATGACTATGAAAATAGTGACCACTTTTCACTTTTTCAAAATGAATGAAAAAACCTCATACTTTAATGATTACCTTATTGCTTTAGAGATTGATTTTGTAAATCAATCAGTTGACCTTTTAGTATTTCATAAAAGAATGAACACCAACAATGATGTGGTGAGAAGTTTCTCTTTGCCAGTGACACTTTTAACTGGGATTTAGATTTTAACTGATTTTCTGTTTCATGACATTCTCTGTGGTTAAAAATGTTTGCAAAAACTTGAATTGACATTCCAGAGAGATATAACTTCACTATTTATTGCAAATACTTTAATTTGTGGCATTGTTACAACTCAAAACCATGCTTGCATATTAATATTTATATGCATTAAGATTTGCAGAGCAAGCACAATAGACTTTATAATTTCTCACAGAAATACAGCTCATTTAGAAAATTGTGATCTCCAGGATGTTAATCAAAACCAATTAGTTTCAACCTGGAGTGATGTGCTATATTTAACCATCTCCCAAATACCTGTACACATAAGAAAGGCAAGGAAAACATCAGACCCCAGCTATTTCATGCTAAACTGCTTTTCTACACATATTCCTTTTATAATCTACACTAAACTACAGTCTTTGTCCCCTGCAGCCATGGACATGCCAATGGAACTGATGGCCCTAAATGTCACTCCACAGGGAGCATTGCTGCGCTGGATTCCTCCACTTTCTAACGTGGACAACTATGTACTCACCCTCACACGCAGCCAAGGTACCTAGAAATAAAAAAAGACGAAACTATAGGAGCAATGAGAAATTTTACTTTTAAAACTCACTACCACACAAAATTAACTGCCATAAGGAATAAAATACAGCCTACAGGTCATCAGTTTGATCAGGTTACCTACTGTGTGGAGTTTACAGTATACAATCATTTACTGCTTTCAAAGTACATGCTTTAGAAGAAAGCATGGAAACAGTTCCGATATCTCTAGCTTAAAGTTATTGTTGTTTATTATTGTGCTTCACTGTTCTTTCTTCAATAAAACATAAATAATCATGTAAATTATTTACATCAAACAAAAGACCATTATATTTAGCTGTTATCCAACATTTATTGAAGTTTTCTTTTTCCATCTAACTAGTGACAGCAGATATATTTCTAGTGGATGGAAACAAACAGGAACATCAGCTGAGTCAACTTCTCCCCAGTACTCCCTACTCCATTTCTCTCTATGCCACCAAGGGCCCCTTGACCAGTGGCACTGTAGTCACCAGCTTCATCACACGTGAGTCAAACATGAATAAATGATATACAAACACAACAAACAGCATAAAACCACACTGGTTTCCACTTTTTCTTTCCACTTTTTCTTGATTCATTTATTTAATTTTATTATAATTGGGTTTTTGTTTTGTTTTGCTTTTTTTTTGTTTAAATGTTATGTTTATTTATGTTATGTTGACCGTTAAGATTGGTGCGCAGTCATTGCACTGCAAAACTTAAACCATGGTCTGAGAATTTATCTCCATTCAGAGTTGCATCGATTTTTGGGTCTTGATGAAAGGGTTGACCCACTAGATAGAATCTTTTGCTGCACATCCCACAGATGTGGGGTTAAGTTTAGGTTTTTCTGAACTTTGTAAAACCGAATCATTTGTAAAAAATATTCCTTATGCTCTGTCAACCACTCTCAAATATGAACCTAATGAATGTTGTCATTGTCATATGGAATATGCCTGTGTTATCATCGAGAAAAAAAAAATCAAAAACCTGAGTCAGTATATTCAGGCACTCAGCATAATGCTTCTGAGCCATGACCTGGCCAATTAACCAAACCCAGACCATAACACAGCTTCCAAAGGCTTGTTCAGTAGGCAATATGCCTGGCAGCTGCTTCACTTGATGTGCTTCCCTTTCAAACACACCGATCACTTTGGAATACACTCTGGACTCATCAGACCCCATGACATTTTTTTATTACTTCCCCAGAATAATTTTTATGCCAAATAGATGTTTTTTTCCAATTTGCCTCACTAACAGGTGACTTTCATTTCCAAAGCTGTGTTGTCCCATCTTCTGACAAATAAGTAAGGATTAGTTGTCAGCAGGGATGTTTTTTCCTCATGGGAAAGATGAGTAAATGAGTGAAGGCATTTTTTAAATGAAAAATCTGACATGGCTTCATAGAATGGAGCAAACACTTTCAGGCACATTCAAACTCAATCTAAATCAAGAAGCCATCCCAAAAGCTGTTCATTAGGCCTCACGGATTAGAGGAAATTAATTTGCATGTAAAAGTGTCACAGGCTTAGCAACAGAATGTTGATGTACAATTGGCTGACAGGGTTTGCAAGGTTCATTTGACTTCAGACAGATTGATATTTTTATTAATCTTAGCTTAATTTTGAAAAAAAAAATACACCCAAAGCACAGTGGATTTAGATGCTGTCATGCACTGATAAAATATAACAATAACTCATTGCTACAAAAATAAACCCAGAATAGACATCCTACTGATGTTCTATAATATATGTATTGTCCTATAGGAAATTTTGAGATGTTGAACTATGTTATTTTGGCATTTATGGTAAAGCGTGTAAGATATGGAGACTTAGCATATAATTAAAATGAAAACATAAAACTGCCTCCTTCTGGAGAAATGTTATCTGTCTTCAGCATTTCAATTACTGCAGTACTTTAATAGTTGTGAAGATTAAAGCTGTGAGAAGGTGAGGATGAATATGAATGTACTCAGTTGATATATCATCTTTTGATATGATTCTTGGTAAGAATATTTCTCTAAATGAAAGGTGTGTAAATAGGCCCTTGCTGTTGTTTTCAAGGTAGTATTCAGTAATTAGGTACATGCCATTCATGGAATAGCTTGCCCATGAAAGTGTTTTGTTTGCATGCCCAAGCTGGATTGTGTTTACATGCGCACAATACACATAAGAGTAAAGAGTATAAGGGAAAAAAAGAGAGTATGGAGACTCACAATGCATGTGTCAGGAAATTCATTAAAGTAAGAGGAAACACCCTGTCAGCATCAATGATGCTCCTCTAAGACATGACTTCAATAGATGACTTACACTTGGAAGCCTTCAAAACAGAAAAAGAAGTATGAATAATTAAATTAAATTTTATTTCTGTAGCACTTTTAACAATGGACATTTTCCCAAAGCAACTTTACAGAAGTAAATGGATACATTTGACATTTATAAATGTAATATTGCAAAGTGAGCAAGCCAGTGGTTACAGTGGGAAGGAAGATCTCCTGTTGATGTATAAGGAAAAAGCGAAACATATACAAAAACGAAGCCATCCTCATCTGGGTGACACCGAACATCAATTTATTATATTTAAATCATAGATGAGGTTATTATTGTGGTGTTTATAGTAGTCAATCTATAAATATTAAATAAAAGCTCCCCTTGGCAGCAAGTGTAAGTTTCCCATGTTTATGTCCTGAAGAACTGCAAAGAGACACTGTGCCTCATCAGCCGGGAACAGCAAGCAGACTAGAAATAGGTACTGAGAATGTATTTATTTTTTTGGGGACCGGTACATAATTGGGTGAATATCGGACTACCGATAAGCTTTAGAACAAACAGTTACTTATCGATGCTTGTGTTGTTTTATCTCTGTATACTTTGGTGTTAATGGTGAATTGGAAGCTGCTGCTCGTCATTTTCCATTTCTTAATGATGTTGTGGCTAGCGTTTGCAAAATTAACGTGTGTTATCCATGCACAAATGTAGTGTGTGTGTGTGTGTGTGTGTGTGTGTGTGGGTGGCAATATTGGCGGCAATATTGAAATATTTGGGTTCACGTTACAAAACTAAGCAACAACAATGTCAGATACAATATATGCAGTAGTGTAATAGTGAACAAAGGAAGCAACACTAGTAATATAATAAAACATTTAAAAACAAAACACGCGTCTACCTCCAGCAACGGCGCTGTATATCTCCGTCATCTACCAGCTCCATCTGCAACTCTCATGCCTCAATCGAAGGTAACATTAATTATAAAATAATTTTGCTGATTTAATCAGCATTGATAGTTGATTGTTCAAATTATCTGCTATAGGCAAAAATATATACCGCTAGTTTTTCAAGGTAGCGACTGTTGCTTGAGCGGACTTCTGTCCACTGTCATTACGAGAGCGGGCTCTAGTCCAGAGAGCGCTATATTATATTTAGTTTTTGAAAATTATATAATTACATGTATTAATATTACCTTTTTTTCCTGTAAAGGTATTCTACATGGGGTGTTATGCTTGTTTTTTTTGTTTTTTGAATCCAGTATCAATTAAAAAACTATTTAATTAAATAGTTTGATTAATTGGCAAGTTACCAGCAAGCATGATCCAACCTAGCTACTGGTATCGGTAAAATCCATCGGTCAACCTCTAATTCAAATATGTTGTGCTGTGGTATGCTGAGAAAATCTCCCTGGCTGCATTTATACTTGATATTAAAATGCAGTCACCGTGATCCGATCAAGCAGATCAGATCATCAATCAATCAGGACACAGTGCATTTACGCTTGACAACATCAACTCACTTTTTTTACGTGGATAACCGATCTGATCTGATTCCACACAATATTTAAATAAGTCTGCAAAAGTTGGCCCAGGTGCAGAATCAATTTGGGGCATTTTGCATGATCTTAACCTGCTTATGCAGACACGATGGCTGGATTGCATTTACAATCACACTGACTACCTCTGGACCAGAACCCGCTGATTGGATAACATTCCGATCAGAAGCACTTTTACACTTGCCGTATCTGTATCTGTATAAATACTTCATTACTGTACTTAAGTAGATTTTTCTGGTATTAATACTTTACTTTACTATTTAATTTTTTAACCTTTGACTTTCACTCATTAAATTTTTACAAAAATATCTGTACTTTATACTTCTTACGTTTTCAAAGCAGGCTCGTTACTTTAGTTTAATTTTGGTGAAATGTCAATTATTACTCAGTGTATGCTGTTTTCAGTCCATCAACGTATTTCGTTCCATTGCGTGGCTTTTTCAATCGACCACTGGTGTATCATTTCCTGGCTCTCACATCACAGATGTAAACCAGTTTACAAAGCAAACAATGAGCATACAGAAGGTAACAAAACGTATTGGGTTAATGTCTGAGAACAGAGACATAACTGATCACCTGATCAACATAATTTTTTTCTCTGCTTGTGTTCTAAATGGTGGATGTTCAGCATGGATACATTCATTAGGTTTCAGTAACAAAATTTGTAATTCGTTTTGTATTAATATGTTAATTAGGACTGTCAAAATAAATGGTTAATAACGCGATTTCATTTAACGGTATTAATGCACAATTAATGCAGCAAGAATTTTGGTTTGACCATTTTTTATTACAAATATCCAGCAATTAACCCTACGAGGTCGACGAACGTTTACATGTTATATATTTAATCGTACAGATTTATACAAATCTGTAAAAATGGTAAAAAAGTTAATCTATTTAAATGTATTTGTATACACATAACAACAAAAGGCTGTGATTTTGTAAAATAAAGAAAATAGACAGGGGGCACTCTTTGCCATCTCTATTCACAGACACATAAATAAAACATCCTGAATCTCAGTGAATACTTGCCTCACAGATATTATAAATATATGAATAGAAAGCTCGAAATGTCTACATTTGAATATATACCAATTCACAGAACAAATATTTGCTGATGATTTTATCCGTATGAAAGTTAGAAGAGGTTCAGTTTCTCCAGTATCACCTTATTAAACATCCATGTGGAAACCTAGCAAAAGTTCCGTTTGGTGTCCTGATTTACGCATCAGCTTGATGATTTACGTACTTTAGGACATGTTAATTACTTTAGCGCATTTACAAGAATATTTTGTTTTTATGCTTAATGTTGAGTTTGGTTTCACTATTAAAAAACATACCGTATTTTTCGGACTATAAGCAGCTACTTTTTTCCAACGTTTGAACCCCGTGGCTTAAACAACGAAGCGGCTTATTTATGAATTTTTCCTGGGTTTTTCCTGGTTTCACAAACTTCAAGCCAAAAAACTGAACCCCATAACATTAGATCAATGAAATTTCCGAACGGAAACGAAAAAACGCACCTCACCTGTGTTCTAAGCTGCACAGCATCAGGAGAAAAAACATTTTTAATGCACGATGATGACAAAAGATAAACTCCTGAGAGACATTGTTGTGAAAGGAAGGAGGAAGACAGTGAACAATGACTTTCTTAGTAGGCTACTGTTTAGATACAAGCCGTTGTAGCGTGTTGAGTCTGGGTGAAGGGAGAGCTCGCTAACTCCAGTAGCAACAGAAATCATATAAGCACAGACAGGTTTCCAAAACTTGTGCTTTTTTATTTTTCTTGGCAACAGCGTAACGGGTTATTTAAAGAAACTTAGAAATGAGCATCAGAAAATAATAAGGACATATTCCTTGGTCTTGCACACATGCAGAAATACCGGAAAAAACGGCGGCAGGCTATTCCAAAAATGCCGCTCTGCTCTTAAAGGAGCCAAAACATATTTCACCCGTTACACAGTGTAACAGACACTCTCTTTTGGTAAAGCCTGGGTAAAGTTTATTAGTTTCAGAGTTTTCCTTGATTGACACCCTTAATATTATGACGTGAAGTCCAGTGAAACGATACCCATCCCTAATGCAGACTAGTGCAGACATCTCTTAATTAATGGTAATTAAATTCAGGAGAACTTGGAACAAAAAAAAGTTTAAAAAGTTTCCTTGGTGTGCACATCAGAAAAGACTCAACACCATCTGTGAAGCAAGGATGCGCTGTTACTTTCTATAGACTTACATCCTCAACACCTTTTTCAAGTGAGACAACAGTCAGTTTTCTGACCAGCTGTCTTGCTGTTTCATATAGAAAGTGCACAGTCTCAGACCACAAAACCCCAAAAGGATTTTAATTAACTGCAATGTCACTGGCTTTGTGGATGCCAGACAATATTTTACTCTGGTCTCTCCCATCCATTGATCTGGCACGTTGTCATGCACCATGCTGTGTATGCACTAGGTGTGTAGCGGTGCATGTATTCGTACCTTTGCAATACAATACTTTTTATGTTCGGAACATACAGGGAGTGCAGAATTATTAGGCAAATGAGTATTTTGACCACATCATCCTCGTTATGCATGTTGTCTTACTCCAAGCTGTATAGGCTGGAAAGCCTACTACCAATTAAGCATATTAGGTGATGTGCATCTCTGTAATGAGAAGGGGTGTGGTCTAATGACATCAACACCCTATATCAGGTGTGCATAATCATTAGGCAACTTCCTTTCCTTTGGCAAAATGGGTCAAAAGAAGGACTTGACAGGCTCAGAAAAGTCAAAAATAGTGAGATATATTGCAGAGGGATGCAGCAGTCTTAAAATAGCCAAGCTTCTGAAGCGTGATCATCGAACAATCAAGCGTTTCATTCAAAATAGTCAACAGGGTCGCAAGAAGCGTGTGGAAAAACCAAGGCGCAAAATAACTGCCCGTGAACTGAGAAAAGTCAAGCGTGCAGCTGCCAAGATGCCACTTGCCACCAGTTTGGCCATATTTCAGAGCTGCAACATCACTGGAGTGCCCAAAAGCACAAGGTGTGCAATACTCAGAGACATGGCCAAGGTAAGAAAGGCAGAAAGTCGACCACCACTGAACAAGACACACAAGCTGAAACGTCAAGACTGGGCCAAGAAATATCTCAAGACTGATTTTTCTAAGGTTTTATGGACTGATGAAATGAGAGTGAGTCTTGATGGGCCAGATGGATGGGCCCGTGGCTGGATTGGTAAAGGGCAGAGAGCTCCAGTCCGACTCAGACACCAGCAAGGTGGAGGTGGAGTACTGGTTTGGGCTGGTATCATCAAAGATGAGCTTGTGGGGCCTTTTCGGGTTGAGGATGGAGTCAAGCTGAACTCCCAGTCCTACTGCCAGTTTCTGGAAGACACCTTCTTCAAGCAGTGGTACAGGAAGAAGTCTGCATCCTTCAAGAAAAACATGATTTTCATGCAGGACAATGCTCCATCACACACATCCAAGTACTCCACAGCGTGGCTGGCAAGAAAGGGTATAAAAGAAGAAAATCTAATGATATGGCCTCCTTGTTCACCTGATCTGAACCCCATTGAGAACCTGTGGTCCATCATCAAATGTGCGATTTACAAGGAGGGAAAACAGTACACCTCTCTGAACAGTGTCTGGGAGGCTGTGGTTGCTGCTGCACGCAATGTTGATGGTGAACAGATCAAAACACCGACAGAATCCATGGATGGCAGGCTTTTGAGTGTCCTTGCAAAGAAAGGTGGCTATATTGGTCACTGATTTGTTTTTGTTTGGTTTTTGAATGTCAGAAATGTATATTTGTGAATGTTGAGATGTTATATTGGTTTCACTGGTAAAAATAAATAATTGAAATGGGTATAAATTTGTTTTTTGTTAAGTTGCCTAATAATTATGCACAGTAATAGTCACCTGCACACACAGATATCCCCCTGCTGAACCACTTTTGTGTAGATTTTGCCACATGTTTTGGATCATTATCCTGCTGAAAGACCCAATGACGACCCATCTTCAGCTTTCTGGCAGAGGCCATCAGGTTTTTATTTAAAATATCCTGGTACTTCAAAGCGTTCATAATGCCATGCACCCTAACAAGGTTCCCAGGGCCTTTGGAAGAGAAACAGGCCCACAGCATCACAGATCCTCCACCATACTTCACGGTGGGCATGAGGTGCTTTTCGGCATACTCATATTTTGTTTTCCTATAACATTTCACAAGATTGGAGAACACAGAGAGAGGGATTTTTGACCATTCTTCTTTGCACAATCTTTCTAGATCATCCAGTGTCCTGGGTCCTCTCTTATGCACTCTTCTCTTTAGCTCGCCCCACAGGTTTTCGATTGGGTTGAGGTCTGGGGACTGAGATGGCCATGGGAGGACCTTGAGTTTGTGACTGCTGAACCACTTTTGTGTAGATTTTGCCACATGTTTTGGATCATTATCCTGCTGAAAGACCCAATGACGACCCATCTTCAGCTTTCTGGCAGAGGCCATCAGGTTTTTATTTAAAATATCCTGGTACTTCAAAGCGTTCATAATGCCATGCACCCTAACAAGGTTCCCAGGGCCTTTGGAAGAGACACAGGCCCACAGCATCACAGATCCTCCACCATACTTCACGGTGGGCATGAGGTGCTTTTCGGCATACTCATCTTTTGTTTTACGCCAGACCCACTTAGAGTGTTTGTTGCCAAAAAGCTCAATCTTAGTCTCACCTGACCAAAGCACACGATCCCAGTTGAAGTCCCAGTACCGCTTAGCAAACTCCAGACGTTTACTTTTGTGAATGTTAGTGAGAAAAGGCTTTTTCCTTGCATGCCTCCAAAACAGCTTGTTGGCATGTAGAGAGAGTCTGATGGTTGTTTCGGAGACTCTGTGACCCCAAGATGCCACTCTTTGATGCAATTTTGTGACAGTGAGCTTGGGAAATTTTTTTACTTCTCTTACCATCCTCCTCACTGTGCGTTGTGGCAAGATAAACTTGGGACCTCTTCCAGCCTTGTTTGTCACTGTTCCAGTTGTTTTAAACTTCTTAATGATTCCTCTGACTGTAGATACCGGAAAGTTAAGGCGAGTGGCTATTTTCTTGTAGCCATTGCCTGACTTATGAAGGTTGACACACATCTGCCTTACCTGAATGGTGTGTTCTTTTGTCTTTGCCTTGTTGACAAATGGGTAAGAGAATTAGGCCTCTGTGTCACGTCATATTTATACCCCAGGAAAACAGGAAATCATGAATGACTAATTAAAAGTCCCAAGATACCCTGACCAACCATAGCAACTACAGAAAAATATATTAACAAAAAAAAAAAAAAAACCAATTACATTTTTCAGAGCAATTGTTAGGGGTGCCAATAATTGTGCCACACATGATTTCAAAGTTTTTTTTTTCTAAATGTGTGATTTTATGTATGATTTTTTTTTCCCCCAAAAGTTATGTATTAAAATAAAGGTTGGGTTTTTTTTTTTTTTTTTGCATTTGGGTTCTATGTTGTTTTTAAAAAAAGGAGAATTTTTAGAAGTCCACGACCACATCTTAAACAGGGGTGCCAATAATTGTGGAGGGCACTGTACAATCTGCGCTGGCAGACCACAAACTTGTTTTGTCTCTGTGACACTGTTGTGTAGTATCACAGTTTTTTTTTATTTATTTGAAAACATATACAACAATACCAGAGGTATACAAAAGAAACTAGAGCTAGTGTCACTGTGGCTACTTAGTCCATATCGGAAATACGATGTGTTCTGCACCAAAATATGGTTTGTAGTGCACTGTTAAACATTTTTGCGCAAGCGTGAAATCACGCCACTTCCTGCTTATCGCTAACACTAGCAATGTGGATTCTATAGCATTCGTTCAGCTTCAAGAGTCTTTCTTAAAAGGAGAAAATCCTGACAATTCCAAATATTCGAGGAGCAAATTAAAAAAGGATGAAATAAATTAAGACATTAGTAAATTTGTAGTACATATCTCTAGAAACTTATTGATAAATTAAATATTAAATGTAAAACACAAACATGCTAATATACACATTTTCTTACCCAAATAAATTCTAATAAATAATGTATTAATAAAATAACCTGCATTATTTAAAAAAAAACAATAAGAAATTGTATGTTTTGCATTTCTTCCCCCTAACTATACCGCAATTGAACTGAACTGTGACTTCACCGAGGTATATACCGAACCGTGAAATCTGTGTACCATTACACTCCTAGTATGTACTTTTATTTATTTTGTTGTCATTTCCCACTGTTGTGAATTTGGAATTCTGTATACTGTGCTGTATGATGTACACATGGTTGGACCAGTAATACATAACCTCTTACTTGTCACAGGTTTCCTGTATCCATCTGCTTCAAATTGTTTTCAATATGTCCAATTATGTGCCTTAATAACTATGACCCTGTTACAGTCACTCCAGTTTATTTTAAAGTACTTGTCTTATATTCAGGTCTATAGAATAGCTACACTGGACTCTTAGTAGTATATGTAATTGGCGAATCACTTCATATCTTCTGCTATATCTTCTTTTCTGACCTTCTCTGGCATCGAAAACTAGGACACTTTCATTAAAATATAATTTTTTCCAGCTTCAGAATTCAATATCATCATACCCCAGACACTCTCAGGCTTACAGTAGCTCTTTAATGTATAGATGATTTCTGTGTGTGTGTGTGTGTGTGTGTGTGTGTGTGTGTGTGTGTGTGTGTGTCCGTCCCAAGTTTCCATTGGATCAATGTACAATTTACTTTAACGCATGATCTTTTTATCTGAAGGAAGAAGCTTTTAATAACATTTTTGGGAAATATTACTCTTAGTTTGATGTATTCCTGAATAGCATTTAGTTGTCATTGTTGCAGTGGTGCCTAAACATTCACTGAGAATGAGATGCAAATATGGACTCCCCTCAATCAATGTTCATCTTCCACAAATCAACTTTCCTAGCTCTTTGAACCATAATTCATAATTACGCACCCTCACTAGAAAGGCACATGAAGATTAGGTCCTGGAAATATATAAGAGGGGCCTGCTCTAAGAGACTGTGATATTTTTCATTAGACATACCAAAAATACCTTCAAACCCAAATGCCTGTGACACCAAACGAGGCAAAAGACTCCAGGAAAAGCTTGCTATTTGGCTAAAAACCATATATGCATGTTTCTCCCATCCTCCTGGTCTGGTGGATGAAGTCTTACTTTCTTCCATTTAGCCCCTCCAACAGGTAATGTAATGAACAGAAATGTGCAGATTAGGGGAATGCTGACTTTTCTCCACAGTTATTAGGGATCATTTATACAGGATGAGCTGGGACGCTGAAATGGAAGAAGCTGTAAACTAAACGATACACTATTTATGCCCAAGATCATACACAGTGTATCCTAAAAAAAGATTAAACCTGGGCATGTAAAATACAGATTAGTTCAGGACTGGTTATATTAGTTAAAACTGGTCAAGAGAAGATGCATTGTCTATTGTTTGACCTACAATCTTTTGCACCATAGCGATGGATGCCCCCCAGAATTTGACTGCCAGTGAGGTGACCCACCGAAGTGCCCTTATCTCATGGCAACCACCCATTGCTGATATCGACAACTACATGCTGACATACAAGTCAGTTGATGCAAGCCGCAAGGTAAGAATGAAATTATTATTTTAAAATTCAATTTATAATTTTTTTTAAGTGTGTATATTTCGGTTGTGCATCTCTATAGTAGGCCGTCCAATTAGCCTCTTGAAGCATATCCAACAACACGATGCATTAAAGATACATCTGAAGCAGCTGCCGATGTGATGTGATACAATTCACCCTATTATGATGCGGTGCATTACGATTTTGATTGATCACAATGCGATTCAATTCAATACGATGCAATAGAACAAATATAATGATATGCAATTAAGTACAGTACAGAAAGTTCACCTTTATTACTTTGGTACAGACAGCAAATTATAAATTTACTTAGTGCTTTCTGACTTCTAACACATTGCCTTTTCACAAGCCTGCAAAAAAATTTAAAACATTAAATAAATCCAGATGTTCTTTTTCCTGTTCTGTCTACAGAAAGATCGAGCCCTACCTCTGCCGTGTTAATCTGTATTCTTTGTGACTCTCAGGACACGTTTTGACCTCCATAGTGTTGTGATACTTCATATTCACGTAGCATCAGTGGTGCTGAGAGAACACGCATGAAAAATAGATAAGTGAGAAGAAATCAATCTACATATAAAATATTGGTCACGTTTTAAATAAAAAAGTATAAAGCATCTACTAATAATTTTAAATATAGACAATAGATAAATTAGATATAATAGATACTATGTTCCCTGGTGGTCTAGTGGTTAGGATGTGGCTCACTGCTGCGGCCCGGGTTTGATCCCCAGGCAGGGAACCTACCCCAGCCACTAGGGTTGCACAAGCCAGTGCACTCTTAGTGCCGGTCCCAAGCCCAGATAAATGGGGAAGGGCATCCACCGTAAAAACACGTGCCAAATCGAACATCTGGATCATGAATACGGATGATCCACTGTGGGAACCCCTAATGGGTGAAGCTGAAAGAAAGTTTATAGATAATATAAAGATACATAATACAGTGGTACCCACTTATCTCGACCTCGGTTAACTCGACAACCCTATTAAGTCTACGTTTTTGAAGTGGAACCGCCAACTTCTCACTTTGTCTAAGCATTTTTTATCGGTTATGTTGCCGAACCCTAATATCTCGAGCACAAGGGGGGGGAATTTGCCATTTAACGTCAGTTTATCTCGATCGCAGAAGAACTCGCGAAAAAGGCGGAAAAATCAAGCCTTACAGCTGCTACAGGTGTTGTATTGTATATGTTATGCGATGAACGGGAGGCGAAAGCCGCGCTTGGTAGGAGCGCAGTGCGGAACGTGGGATGAGCAGCAAAAGCATAGAATGAATACCGGCAGGATCGGGGAGAATCCACAGTGCGCTTTGGGAGGAAAAGAGCAGCCGTTAAAAGAGAGTGCTGGTGGGAAGACACGTACCGGGATACGCATGCGCGATAACAATGACCGCCGTGAACCAACATATACCAACAATAACAGACTGAGTGTGTGGAAGTTTAAATAGGAGCAGGTGATGATGATAAACGAGCCCCATATGTGCGCGATTAAAGCCTTCAGAGAAAAGCGGTCGAGAAAGCACCTGCTACGAAGGGGCCTAAGGGGGCGTGACAGGTGAATTCTTGACAGTTAACAAACATGTAAATTTTTATAGCATGTCTTTATCAAACAAATCGCGGCAACTTGTTGTGTAAAAAACCCTCCAAAAACACGTTGCATGCACATTCTCATTTATTAACGCACATCATGTACATAAAGAAATTTCAAACACGTTAATATATTGCCGCCATATTGATTTTCGTTTATCTCGATCTTCGGTTATCTCAACGCTTTTTGGCGACCCCCTAGGACATCGACATAACCGGGTTCCACTGTATATTCATGTGAATCGGTAAATCTTACAATCTCTAATCTATATACATACACACGGATCTGTTAAAAAACTACTGTTTCTATTTTTACTGTTGACCACTTTATTGTAGGAATTACTGATTTTTTAATGAACTTCTTGCTTTCAGGGTTTTGCGATATAATTTTGCCAAATGACTAATACTAAGAACACTAATATATCTAGACACAAATTATGATATTTTAATAATCTATTTGCACAAATAATCTCCAAAACAGCTACATTGCGTTCTATTACCTTTTTTTTCACTGTCATTGCTTCTTTGTATTTCAAAAGTCACAAATGTTCATGTTTTCCACATATCCAGTCAAAACTTGACCTAGTATGTATTCAGTCCTGCTGATTGTCCAGATGGTGTCAGTAATGCACAGCGAATGAAGGCTTAACTGGAAACCCATATAACTAGGTCTTCCCTTTCATGGCATATGTTCCACTAATGCGTTCTAAAATGAAAGGAACACGCTTTCAGTACATTTCTCTGCTTACCATGGCTTATAATGTCACAATATAATTGCAATAAAAAAAAAAAATGTGTTCTGTCATAATGCTTCGGGAATTTGAGATCCTAGCAACTTGTGACGTATCGATCACAGCTTGTACAGCAGCACAGCTGTGTGTTTAGCATTTTGCTTTATTTATATGTCACACTCATTTGCATTTTTGTTTTATTTTTGGTCATTTGAACTATCTAAATGACTCAACACAAATCCTTGCAACAAATAACAATGGCACAATAAAAAGAAGCAGTGTCATTTAATACTGCTTGATGTTTCTTCACCAGCAGATTGGTCTAAAGAAAAACTAAATGGATGAGCTGTAATGGGTTTATAATTAAAATGGATAATCCTTTGTCTAACTGGCAGATTAATAACCTCTATGACGAACATTAGAGCTACCAAGCAAAGGAATGATGCGAGGAAAAAAAAAATAAGAGTGCACTGAAAAGCAGAATTGCCTGTAAATACTGTGCACTGAAGTCAGAGTGAATAGTGTGGTGTGTGAGATTATTTGATGGAAAAATCTTGATTGTTATACATGCATTTTTTTAATGAACACAACTTCAGTTTGGAAAACATTACAATTTTGAAGCATCTAAGTTGATTGACTATCTTCCAACTGGCATACTGGCCTCGCAGTATGTCTTTACAAATATAACAGTCAAATAAAAACCTATTTCACATGCTCGTATGAAAATGCAAATGTGTGCAAACTAGATAGGGCAATGTGACAGGCAGTTTCGTTTATAACAGAATTTTATTCCTTGTACAAAATCTCTGCTGAAGTTGAAAGTCTATGACTACATTATTGTTAGTAATAGCATTATGTGGGTGTGTATGTAATCGTATTACACTCGCCATGTTTTTGTTCAAAAAAATACAGGAGCTAATTCTGGATGCTGAGGACACATGGATCCGTCTAGAGGGGCTGGCTGAGACAACAGAGTACACATTGAGATTGCAGGCAGCCCGAGGCCTTGAGACAAGTGCCATTGTTTCTACATACTTCACAACCGGTACCTTACTCTCACTCTATAAAACAATTAATTAATTAAATAAATCAATAACTTAAATTTTTTAATAACCTGCATAGATCTTACCATCTTTAATTTTTTCTTGAATTGTAGTCCCTATCTTTTTTTTTTCTTGGACTTGGATATTACACTTTTTTTTATGTTGTTTTCTGATTGTCTGCTTAGGAAACCGGTTGTTTGCTGTACCCCAAAACTGTGCTCAACATCTTCTAAATGGTGAGATCCTTAGTGGAGTTTACACTGTGTACATCAACCGCGACCCCAGTCAGGGTGTGCAGGTCTACTGTGACATGACAACTGATGGAGGTGGCTGGATTGTAAGTGTCTAGAATACTTAAAAATATCTATTACATTTCTACAATGTCTGCAAAATAGCAATGTCTTACCTAAATAGAACAAAAGTAGGGTTTTAGTAAATGGTAGATGAAGTTCGCTTAGTGATTAAGTTTTCTGAGTGTGTAACCATAAAAATCTGTCGATATATGCAGACTGTAACCTGTGTGTGGTGTGAATGTGCACAGGTGTTGTAGCTCAGTGTTGTATGTGATTTGTTTTAGGTGTTTCAGAGGAGACAGAATGGCCTGACAGATTTCTCTAGGAAGTGGGGTGAATATAAGACTGGATTCGGGAATCTGGAAGATGAGTTCTGGTTAGGTGAGATTAGATCACCTTTTTTTAGCAGTGTATTACAAAACAAACAAAAAATAGGGATTCACAGATGATCACTGTTTCCCTAAATCACAGCAATTGTGTTGTGATTGCTTCATGCTACAGTGGGTTCATAATCTGTAAACTGTTTAAAATTATGAATTTCTCTTTTTTTCCAGTTTCCTTTATTTAAACAGCCTTTTAATTGTCCTAATTAAAAATCCAATTTAACAAAGAATTCCTGGACCATTTTATTTGCAGTCGGCTACATAAATATTACTTTCTAAATCTCATTATAAGAAAATTAATATGTTCATTTAAATTCACTGGAGGAATGAATCAAATTTAAAAGCATTGCCACAATGAAAAATAAATAGAAAACGTTGTAAACTATATCTACAGAAACATTCAGTCCTATTATGATTATAGATTGTAGATAATTTTTTTAAGAAGTTAATAAAAAAAATAATAAGAAGAAGAAGAAGAAGAACAAGAAAAATAATGCCTATATCTTATAATGAGAACTCAGTTTGTGGATTTAAAAGAAGCGTATGAAAGGGTGCTGAGAGAGGAGTTGTGGTACTGTATGAGGAAGTCAGGTGTTTCAGAGAAGTATGTGAAGGTGGTGCAGGACATCTATAAGGACAGTGTGACAACAGTGAAGTGTGCATTAGGAACGACAGACTGGTTCAAGTTGGGGGTTGGACTGCATCAAGGATCGGCTCTGAGCCCTTTCCTGTTTGCAGTGGTGATGGACAGGTTGACGGACGAGGTCAGACAGGAGTCTCCCTGGACTATAATGTTTGCGGTTACACGATGTACAGCTGTTATCACTTAGGGTCCTATTAACCAGGTTCATGTTTTTGTTTGTTTGACAGGAACATACAAATTTGTGTATCTTGAATTTAAGTTAAGTTAAAATTGTTGCTCTCCACAAAGATGCCGAGGCTCTAAGAAGACCAGAAACACCCTGAAACAGTGGTTACGGTCATACAAAAGGTGTCCTTGTGCTGTGCATTAGGTGCAAATGCTGCTTTAAAAAACAGATGTATGAGTGCTGCCAGTATTGCTTTAGAGGTTGCAGAAGGTGCCGCACACTGCAAAACAACAAGTTGGTTTGCATGGCCATGGACCCAAAGAAAAGCCTCTTTTGAAGCTTGCTCGAAAGAAAACCCACAAACAGTTTGCTAAATACAGCCTGTCTAAGAGTTTGATTTACTGGAACCATGTCCAGCTCAGATGGTGTCCAGCATTGTGTCTTGCCTACAGTAATGCATGGTGGTGGTAGCATCATGGACTGGGGATGCATGAATGCTGCTGGTACTGGGGATCTGTGGTTCATTGAGGTAAACATGGATTCCAACATCTACTGTGACATTCTGAAGCAGAACATGATGCCCTCCCATCAAGAAGTAGGCCGAACAGCAGTTTTCCAGCATAATAACGACCCCAAACACACCACCAAGATGTCAACTGCCCTGCTGAGAAAGGTGAAGGTGATGGAGTGGCCAAGTATGTATCCAGACATGAACCCTATTAAACACCTGTGGGGCATCTTCAAGCGAAAGGTACCATGCACCATGCGTCGAACATCCAGCAGCTCTGTGATGTCAATATAGAGGAGTAGAAAAGGATCCCAGCAACAACTTGTGCCGCTCTGGGGAATTCCATGCCCAGGAGGATTAAAGCAGTGCTAGATAACAATAGTGCTCACACAAAAGATTCACACTTTAAAAACATTTAAAGGGTGTACTCACTTTGTTGGCAGTCATTTAGAAAATAAAGGCTGTATAAGAATATATAATAAAATGGTTGTTGAAATGTGATGGGTGAACTCACTTTTGTATGATATGGTATGTATAGTATGTGATTTTTGAACATTGCCTTTTACATTTATTCCCAATTTGCTCTTGTATTTCGACTCTTCTGGGAAGATGTTGCACTATATTTGTGTTTGGTCAAAGAACTATATATCAGTAGGAAAGGTCAGGTGACCAAATTGTTGGCAATATAATAGATAGATCTACCCTGTCTTTTCATTGGTCCTTGTGTTCACGTGCTGTCTTGTTTGCAGCTGTTCTTTCTCTCCTTGTTCAATACTTGTGTGTGTGTAGATAGATAGATAGATAGATAGATAGATAGATAGATAGATAGATAGATAGATAGATAGATAGATAGATATAAATGTTTGTTTTTCACAAAGTCCAGTTCTCTGCATCTAGTCATTTATGTTTCATGTTTCTTGTATTTTTTTAAATCTTGTTTGTTTATTTTTCACGTTCTTATTTTGACTAGCTCACATCGTTTGCTAATTGTCTAATCGTTGTCTGTACTACATTTTTTACTTTTTTTTCGCTGCAATGTCAGATTATTTCAAGAGTTTATTTAATCTTAAAACAGAGGAGAAACAATGTTAGTTTTTTTAAGCTCACCAGCCCAGATTGCCAGTGTGTGGAGCTTCTAATTTTTTTAAGTACTACATGGGCACAGTAGGGACACTAAGGAAGGAGAAAAGGATTTATGCCGATTGGCCAGGCAGAGGGACCGAACTGGGAAGGATGTGCTGCAAGTTAGAGAAATAAAGGATGGAGAGAAAAATGTGTAGACTAGTAAGGAGAGTGAGTTGAGAAGATGGAGGGAGTATTTTGAGCAGCTGATGACTGAGGAAAATGAGAGAGAGAGAAGGTTGGCTAAGGTGGAGAAGGTGAAGCAGGAAGTGGATGGTATTAGTAAGGAGGAAATGAGAGCAGCGATTGACTTTTTACAATTACTAAATAACCTTTCCACTAATCTCATCTGGATTTAGCATTTAATAAAACTTAAAATACTTTTTCTCAAAAGAAATAAAATTAACAATACACTAAACAATATTTGAAACAAATTTGTCAATAAATTGTTTATACTTTATAGAAAGTTTACTTATGCATTAGATTAACAATAAAAAAGTCATAAACAGAAGAGGTGTTTTTCTAAAACATAAAACCTGTCTAATAGAAAACACAAGTAAATCAAATAAAAGCAAATAATATCCAGTATAATATGGATTACTAGTTTGTTTGATTTGTTTTGTTTTGTTCGTTGCCCAGGGGCTCATAATAAGTTTTCTAAAGGTAATTTATTTATTTTTTTTTTTTGGTTGAACATGCAGGTTTGGAAAATCTTCACAAAATTACAGCTCAAGGACGCTATGAGCTGCGCATTGACATGAAGAATGGCCAGGAGACAGTATACGCCAACTATGACCGCTTCTCTATTGGAGACTCCAGAAGCCTCTACAAACTTAGAATAGGGGAATACAATGGCACTGCTGGTAAGTGAATAGTGTTTTTCTAAAAATAAAAAGAAGGCCTTGGCTTTAAGAGTTTGTTTTGTAATCCTCAGTGCATCCCATTAATTTCCTTTAAGTTATAATAACTTAATTAATAGTGTTTTTCTTGTACTAGGTGACTCTCTGAGCTATCACCATGGTCGACCTTTCTCCACTAAAGACAAGGATAATGATAACGCTGTGACTAACTGCGCACTTTCCTACAAAGGAGCCTGGTGGTATAAAAACTGTCACAGAGTCAACTTAAATGGCAAATATGGAGAGTCCAGGCACAGCCAGGTAACTGCTAAAAAAATAATAAATTAAACATTAAAATTATTCAGGTTTGTGGTATTGAAATATTTACAAGCACATATAGTATGTGTTGTTTCATTAGGGCATAAACATTTATGTATGCAATTTGCATATCTGCAGATTTATATTGCAGATTTGAAAAAATAATGCAAAAGTTAGGTTAGCAGATAGCAGAAATCACACACAAAACAACTTTTTTCCACTTTTAAATCAACACATTTTTAACTTAAACTCATATTGAGGTTGACCACATCCTACCTTTATCCATTGCAGCCAGTTTATCAATCACAATAACATATTACTATTTTAGTAATGCACTCATTAGACACCTTATTCTTTCAACAAGTACAATTTAAGATTTTATCTTTGATATTTTTTACCATGTAAAGTATGTTTGTTCGAGTCACCTCAGCCAGTTAATAGCCAGCCTAAACTTTTTCATTAAAAAGGAGTTTGTGCTCACAGAACTGTGTGCTCACTTTTTGTGTTTCACACAATTCTGGTGAGTGTATGGATGGAGTAAGTAAGAAATGGATGGTAAGTGTTTAGTATATTGAAGCTTTGTTACATGACATCGCATTTTTTTATATTCTTTCTGTACTTTATAGGGTATTAACTGGCACATGTGGAAAGGGCATGAGTTCTCCATTCCTTTTGTCGAGATGAAGATGAGACCTTATAATTACCGCAGCATAAATGGCAAGAGAAGGAGGTCCACTTCACACTAATCAACTGTTTCATGATCATCTTACTAGCTGTTCCTATTTTTACATAAAAAGTAAGGAAAAATAAGGCTGTGTCTTTTTTTTTTTTTTGATCTTTTGAAGAATTGCATTTAGATGATAAGTCTTTGGATTGTTCCCTTTTCTGTAGAAACTTTTCATCCCTGAAGGTGTAAAAAAAAAAGTTCCTAGGTACAGAATGGTATAATGTTATTTACAACTAATGGTTTGGGGCAAGGGCACGAATAAAAATACATGACACTGTTACTTTAAGAAAAAAGATTTTAGAAGAAAATCAGTACACAAAAAATAAGAGACTTATATTTTTATAACTGAAAACAGCTGTAAATTATGATTGAATGATTTACATGCAAGACTTTAGGACTGTTTTGGATTTGAAATTGATTTTGAGCTTTTCACTTAATTTTATTGTGCTATTTGTCATATACATGTGTTAACTAGGAAATCCCCAAAATGGCATTGATAATGATTTAGACTATATGGGTTTTCTTATATAAAGTATATAAATACAATAACGGATTTATAGAGTTAAATTAACATTAAATTATTATTTGTATTTTTTATTCACCCCATTTCCATGACCACTGTGATTTATCGTGACCTACACTGGGGTCACCATAAATCAGGAGCCTTTGACAGTAACACTGTATCACAATGGCAGCTCTGGTTTGCTGTTGAAAAATATTTCTGCAATATGTCTTTGTTTGAAATACTTATACACATTCACACTTAGTTAATGTTAAGTTAATGTAGCTAATCCTCCTATTTTGATGTTTTTGGAGGTGGGAGGAAACTAGGGAACCCTGAGGAAACACACAGACAAGAGGAGGACAGGAACAGAAATTATAGAATAACAGTAACATCTTTTTATGACTGAACCAGAGACACACACACACACACAAACACACACACACACAGGCACACGCACACGCACACGCATGCATATATATATATATATATATATATATATATATATATATGAATACACAATTTTTGAGCAACCCATTCTTGTAAAAACATTTATTTCCATGTAATAAGGATAAAGGTTGTTATGCTCTAACTTATATATTTCTATTTGTGACCTGAAATTAAAATGTATCTTAACTAATAACTTCTCCAGTGGTCTCTCCAATAATTCCCAAGTAGAGGAGATTCCTGAGCTGCATTCATCTATAAAATTGTGCTTTTTTGGCTGAGCAGTAGTAAGCGAAAAGACTGAACATAGGCAATAACAGTACAATACATTATTAATTGCTTGTTGGTCATCAAATTGCAGGATGTAGAAGCATAAATTGCATTTTATAATTCTGTCTATAAAAAAGCATTTAAGTTTTATTTAAAGCATAAAGCATTCTGTCTATAAAAAAGCATTTAAGGTTCAAACTTCAGCCAGTGTTTCAGCTGGCAAGATATAGAGCTACACATAATTTGTCATGAGATTGTGATTTGGCATTGACATTTCTTAAAGTGCAATATCAGAAAATATTGAAATAAAATAGGAAATAGACAAATAACTAAACATGCTGTAATATTATTTAAAAAAATATTGCTGAAAAAAAAAGTCTTAATTAAAAAATGTACAGGAGATGGTTATATACATTCTGATTTATTATAAATACTTATTGACTTATACTTCAGAGCAAAACTAAAGACATTCTATTCTTTAAAACTATATATTTTACTCGTACCACTTTTTGGCCTGTTAATTGTTTGTCATTTTGGGGATTTCATAGGTAAACTGCCTCTGAATGCTTAAACTGGAACATTCCATTTTATTAAACATGGAGAATCGTCATGGCTCATTGCTTGTTGATTCCTTGCACTGATGGCATTTTTGAAAACCAAAGATTTATTGATTAAAAATGCTTAAAAATTAAGAATGAATTTCATTAAGGGTTTAAAAATCAAATTAGCTTACATCTTGCTAGTTTTTGATATGGAGGTGCCATCACTGCAGCTTATACACCATTCCAGACAATCTCCAGCAAATTCAAAATTTATCTAAACTTTATTTGTATGTGCACTACTTCTCATGCTCATGTAATTCAAATGTTCATGCACCTTGTCATGTCATAGTGTGCAGTCAATTTAGTTTTGAAATGGTTAATATGTTAACTCTCAGCAGGATTGCATCAGGTCCATACAAGTTTAGAATAACCATTCATATGTAACACCTACTGCTTTGTAAAGTTCCTGCTTCCTCTTTTTCATTTTATTCTATTTTTATTGAATTTATTCATTTAGTAGCAAATAATTTTGTCTAACTGAAAGCTGAAAAAAAAATTAATAGGTCATTCTGTTTCTAGATTTGGGTTGTATTGGTTTAGAGTAGAGTATTACTTTACATGTTGATCTAACTACACAGAATGTGCATTTCTTGATGCATCTATTTCTGTTGCGCATTTCTATTTCTTATTTGCTTTATAAAATAAAAGATTGTACTAAACTAGTAATCGCAATTGCAATTCAGATTGAATTAAACCAGATTATTGTTGTGTCTTTGATATTGAAATATATTAAAATTTACTGTAGTAATAAATTATTATAACAAAATTGGTGCAATACAAAATTTCAAAAAAATGCATAAAACATGTTTAATTATTCATAACCTTGCTCATACATAAATGGAAAGAAGCAAAATACAGTGGAACCCGGTTATGTCGATGTCCTAGGGGGTCGCCAAAAAGCATCAAGGTAACGATGATCGAGATAAACGAAAATGAAAATGGCGGCAGTATATTACCGTTGATATCCACATAATGGGCATGTGGCATATAAAGTAAAAACAATTATTGGTCAAGTTGGTTTAACTTCTATTTATTGCATTTCCACTTATTCAAAATATAGTGGTTACCTTCATAATTATATGTATTCTTGCCAAGTACATCAAAGCATCATCTTGTGATTACATTAACAAAAAGGCAGACATTAGAGCTTCCATCACTTAAGATATGCCTCAGTGCACTCTATCTGTCACGTCAGATTTTTAAAATAGAAAGATTAAATCTTTAAGATTTCCTGTTGTTGAATTAAGGAAATATACTCAAAGATGGTGTGCCAGTATTGGTGGCATCATCACATCAAAGCATTTCTGCAGTTGTAAGTATGCATTTCACCTTCAAACTATTATATGTTCTCCCTGCATAAAAGGAAATTATACCAATAAATGCCTCCAAGCATGTCTGGGTATGTGTGGAAAAATGGAAAGTGAAAGGAAAATGTATCTGCATCAGTATATCAAAGTCCTACATATTTAGAATGTTTTTGCACAAATGGCCATATTGTCAGTGTACAGCTTCTCATTATTATAACTGTTATGGATGACTGCCATATTCAGCAGACTATAATGCAGCAAGTAATGCCTAGCATTCTGGGCAAACATCTGCCTGTTGTGATGTTACCATTAAGACCTTTGGTCATACTAAACCATCAGACAATACCTACATAGTGTGACCCTTTAAGTAATTAAGTAACCCAAACAAAACTGGATGTCAGACACAATATAAGCAGCTTTAAAATCTACCTGATGTCTGACATGTGCCTATCAATCAGAGATAAGTTAAATAATTAACATGGCATGAATATAATGCTAGCAAAATGTATGATTTTATTTGTAATGGTCTGTGTACATAAACACTGCAATTTTACCAGGGATGAAACAGAATCCTTTATCTAACACTGTAAACTAGAGTTCATTTTTTGTGTCTACCCTAGAAGTTTATGTTGTCAGAAATGTTGGATTTCAGTGGGATTAATGAACTATACAAAACTTTCTTAAAGCTGCTGCCTGTTATTGGTTGGTCAATATTTGCACTCAAAGGTCCCAAAGGAAACCACTGTGCAACACAGGTAGATGAAAAAGCGTGGAAAATTAGGGAAACTATTATAAGTGACACAAATGAGGTGACATTTACAAGCCAATGATTTTGCTTTAAGTATATTTTGCTATAAGAAAAAGTGTGGAAATTTTGAATTAAACAGCTCTAGTAGTCTGTCAATTAGTCATAAGATACTTAAACTTGAAAACATTTCATGTGTAGTTAGTAGATAGCTTAGGATGTTTTTAAAAATGTTTAATTGTGTTAAATGCTATTTCAATATGGTATAAATTATCAAATAATAAAAAAGAAAGAAAGAAAGAAAAACAGCAGTCACTTGTAAACATAACCTCAACCAAGTGGATTTTCATAATAAGCATGATGGACCTGCCTATCTTTCTAGCAGTAACACTTATTAAACTTGCATTCATCTGGATTTAACAGATATGAACAAATCATTGAATATTCAGAATTTAAGCATTTAAATAACTAATGATTATTAATGATACTTCATGTAGTTCCGTTTGTCTGCACTGATTAAAAATTGTGATGAACACTTGTAGAGTATTTTGGGGCATGCTTTTATATTGAATGAGTGGTTTCATGTAACCCACCTTTTTTCAAATACAGCAAATCTTGCTTATTTTGGTTTATAGTTACATTTAATGTTGTGGAATGGCGGCAAATTGATTCCTCATATATTTTGTCTCTTTCTTGTAACATAAACATAGATCTTGTTCATAATCCTGATAATTGTCTTATTAGCAAGACACCAAAAAATCCAAATTCTCTGCCCAAAGACTTTCCCACTGCTGAGAACCCAAGACTTCTTTCAGAAATGTTGATCATATTTAAGTTGATATTCTTTGATTTCAGCTGATTTACTTTTAAGTCTTAAATTATGTGGTATATCACCATCCCTGTGAATTAACTTTAGAATAGAAACATGCATTTGTCAGAATAAATGCATTAATATAAACCTGTGATTTACTTTGCAATCAGAACTAGTGCCAGAGCAACTGTTGGAAAATCCACACTTTCTGACCAATCAGAACTCATCACTGTGGTATAAAGTTTTTAGGCTATGGCTATGGGTATGGAGCAAAAAAAATCTTGTTAACAAATCTTTAAAATTATGAATAGTTACAGATCACTTGCAGTGCCAAAAGAGAAGCTGGTTCATATACGAAATAAATGTTTCTAAAAGTTTGTAATATATCAGCAAATAATTCTCTCAATCTTCTGTGCATTATCCCTATATCATTGCATAAACTTATTCACACTGATTTCATTTCACTGAAGTGATTACATTACATACAGTCATGCATTTTGGGAGATTCTCCATACAATAAACCATTTTGTTATTAATTAATAACAAATAAATTATATACAGACCATTTTGCAGAAGCTTATTTATAAATAATTATACAGACTATTTTGCAGCAGCTAAACTACATCTATACTTTTAGAATAGTTAGTCAGTGTTTTATGTGTGTTCTTCTGGTAAACATCTACAACATGCCTTTACAAATCATCAATAATGATCGAATTCTGAACTAATGATTTGTTCATATCTTTAAATTGTGTGTTAAGGAAAGTTGTGATAATTTTACCTACTGGTGTCTTTTATTTCTGTTTATAGATAGAGTCAATACATTGTTGCTGTCAGAGTTCAATCATGTGAAATATGTGACTAAAAATCAATGACTTAAATCAATGATTTAAACAAACAAAAAATGTTATTCTGTCTTAGACCCATAAGCCTATTTCATATCATATTTTCATTATTTGTTTGGAAAATTTTTATTCAATTCCATTTTACTAAAATACAAATTTAAAAACTTGCAATTTGTGCCTTCATTTTCTTTTTAACAATACAGTTTAAAAATAGTGAGTGTCAGAAACAATTTAATAGCTGAGCCACAGTTTTAAACCAGTTGAAATATTTCTCTTAATATCAATGACATATTACTTTCTGTTTTCAATTAGCACGAACTATCTCAGTCTATATATATTTATTTATTTATTTTTGAGTAACAACTGCATTTGCTCATTTATTGAGCAATATACGGTAGCTGTGGCATTACCTCACAGACCACACTTAGTGTAGGCAAATACAAATGAGAATGTGATGGGTGGCACCAAGCAATGGATTAGAGACTTAAATGACACACTCAGTATAATGCTTAAGTTATTTTTTTTTTCAATACACACGAGTTTGAATGTGTCTTTATATAATGAACAGGGCTCTCTTAGAAGATTGAATTTAATTTTAACACTGACAGCAGACCATTTTCATCCATTTGTATATCTCATGGCAAAGGCTTTTTCAATTTTAATACATTTGCTCCTATCCATTGGCTGGAGACTTGGTGTGCTAACACACGAAGAAGTGCCCCATTGCTCGTGAAATGTCAACCCTATACATTATCCAGTAATCATTATTAAATTAAATGTAAGTCTATAATGTCATTTTGTTCATTATTATTATTATTATTATTATTATTATTATTATCATTATTATTATCATTTTGTCATCTTGTCTAATGTATCTTGTATCTTCTGCAGATATTTGATCTGTGAGATACTTGCTATTTATTAAGAGAATGGATAATGCATGTGTTGAAGACAGACGTGATGTGATAAAAAAAAAAAAAGATGGACCTGCGGAAATACTGTATATGCCTCTGTAATAGCCTGAAACTTACAGTTGAATAACCTTGAATACTAATGTGACTTATGAAATTAGTTCTAGTTCAACTGAAATGTGCTGTATAATTCCTTTTTAATACATTTTGTACTCATTAATAAAATACTATAAATATGAATCTTTGGTCTGCTTCTTCATGAGCAGCAACTACTAAGACACAGTACATAAATGAAGTACAATCAATGCTGAGCTCCAAAAGATCTTTTTTCATCTGGGACATTTGTAATAAAAGCACCTGTATACTATACTATCTTTCACTACCTTAAAAAAACAGATATGTAGCTAAAAATGATCATGATACTGATCATGTTGCTAGGATGTTAATGAAAAATCTAATCTACAATAGTGCATTTAGGTTTTTTTTTTTTTTACTTGTTACAGGATGTTAGAGTCACTGCCAGTAAAATGCTTGTTAGTGATCTGCTTTATATGTGTAAAGACATAATTTCCATGTGTTCTTTACACGTGGAAATGTTCCACACAATCTGAGAGTCTTTTAGCAGGCTTCTATGGGTTTTGCAACAAGGAAACGCTTCCTTTTAGGGACTCTGCTATAAAGCCAGATCAGTGGAGGGTGGCAGTGCCGGTTGTCCTTCTAGAATTTTGTCCCATCTCCACACAGGATCTCTGCAGTTCAGGCAGAGAGACCATTGGGCTATTAGTCACTTCTCTTACTGAGGCCCTTCTCCCCTGATTGCATAGTTTAGCCAGGCCACCAACTCTTGGAAGATTCTTGGAACTAAAGATTTTTCAATAATAGTGTATTTTTCATAAGTGATTGTCTCTTAGTGCCGCTCACATTTTAAGGTTCCTGCAAAATTAGATCTGAACTAAATGCTTTATTAATTGTACGGTATAAAGTAAAGAGGGGTTGCGTCTTTCTTGGCCAGGAAGATACCTCTTTTATAGAATTAATTAAAATATTATACTGTCTGTTCGGTGAAGAACAGACCAAATAATTATAACGTTAATTCCATTACCGTTAATTTAACAATTTAATCTAAATATTAAGGAGCAATTATAACCCGTTTTGGTTATGGACGTTGGCCAAAGGCAGCATGGCATCTTAGTTCCTCTCAGAACAAAGGCAGTTAGCTACAAGGCTTTTCATTGCTTTATTTGCAAGTTTTTTCTCTTAATCGTGTGTACTGTGCATTAAATAAAATGACCCCCAAACATCCAGCCTCCTCATCTAGCAGATCGGAAAAAAGATTACGAATGCAAAATGTAATGACTCTTCATCAGAAAGTTAAAGTTCTTATTATGTTTCAAAATAAAAAGTCAAATACTGCAGTTGGAAAGCATTTAGGTGTAAATGAGAGCACAGAACGATCTATAAAAAATAGGAAAAAAAGGGAAATACGCCATGCAGTATCTATCAGTTTCCGTGAATGTGCAATAAATGTATTGAAAGTTAAAGATAAAAACATTGTTAAATGGAAGGTGCTTTGTTTCTGTGGATGGAAAAAAAATGTTATGCTTGATGGTAATATAGTACATGAGAAGGCGTTTAGTTCATATAAGAAATCGAAAGTCAACGTGAAGCAGAGAGCACAAGTATTTCAAGCCAACCACAACCAGGAACATCACAGTCTGCACTACGTTTTTGCACTATGACACTCTAACTCTGGACTGTCACTTCAACTCTAGACTTGCACAGCACAGTGCCACTTTATACCACACCATCCTGCACATGGACACTATAAGGACAGTCACGTTAATCACTTTAATTTTTACTGTCAATATCTACCATACACATTTATGTATATACAGTGGAACCCGGTTATGTCGATGTCCTAGGGGTTCGCCAAAAAGCATCGAGGTAACCGATGATCGAGATAAATGAAAATCAAAATGGCGGCAATATATTAACGCGCTTGAAATTTCTTTATGTTCATGATGTGCGTTAATAAAGGAGAATGTGCATGCACGTGTTTTTGAAGGTTTTTTTACACAACAGCGTTGCTGTGATTTGTTTGATGAAGGCATGCTATAAAAATACATACAGTACATGTTTATCTGTCAGGAATCCACCTGCCACGCCCCCTTCGGCCCCCTTCGGCCCCCTTCAGCATGTCAGGTGCTTTCTCGGCCGCTTTCTCTGAAGCTCTCGGCTTCAATCACACACATGTGGTGCTCGTTCAGCATCATCACCAGCTCCTATTTAAACTTCCACACTCTCACTGTCCGTTATTGTTGGTATATGTTGGTTCACGGCGGTTGTTGTTATCGCGCATGCGTATCCCGGTATGTGTCTTCCCACCGGCACTCTCTCAACGGCTGCGCTTTTCTTCCCAAATCGCTTTGCGGATTATCCCCCGATCCCGGTTCATTCTATGATTTTGCTGGTCATCACACGTTCCGCGCCGCCAATCACCACCCGTTCATCGCATAACATTTAACCACAAAAGGCATATGTGCACTAACTAACATCAGAGATTCACCAGTATACAATACAACACCTGTAGCAGCTGTAAGACTGCTACAGTTCTTCTTCGGCTGCACCGAGATAACCGACATTAAATGGCAAATTTTTCCCCCCTTGTGCTCGAGATATTAGGGTTCGGCGACATAAAAACATAACCGATAAAAAATGCTTTGAAAAAGCGAGAATTTGGCGGTTCCACTTCAAAAACGTCGACTTAATAGGGTTGTCGAGGAAACCGAGGGCGAGATAACCGGGTTTCACTGTACATAGTAGATAGAACTAGAATTTCCACTGAACTCTGTATGTATGTGTATGTGAAAAATAAAATATGATTTGATTTGATTTGATTTGATTTGATTTGATTTGATTTGATTTGATTTGATTTGATTTGATTTGATTTGATGTTTGATTTGAGTCAGAAGGCTTTCAAGCCAGCAGAAAATGGTTACAGGGCTTCTTATAACCAAATTAAAAGCGTTCAATTGCATGGAGAAGCAGCCTCTGCCAATATCGTTGAGGCAGAACAATATCCAGTGATATTTCCAAAAATGATAGAGGAGGATGTGTACAAGCCTAAACAAATCTTTAGAGACTGGCCTGTTTCGAAAAAAATTACATCCAGAACTCATATAATGAAGTAAGAATTAAAGACACCAGGATTTAAAGCGCAAAAAGACAGAAGAACTTCAATAATGTGTGGCAATACCTCTAGGCATATGATAAAACCAGACTTCATACACAAGTCATCAAATCCCCAGTGAAACTGGGGAAGATATTAGGAGGTGAAGGCTTGAATGACATGACGAGTGATGAAATTAATTAGCTCACTGAAGAACATTCAGAAACACTGAATGAAGAGGAGCTCATTAAATAATAAAAAAAAAATCTTCAAGCGAGGAGGAGTCAAGTCAAGAGGCTTTTATTGTCATTTCTACTATACACATTGGTACACAGTACACAGTAAAAACGGGACAATGTTTCTCCAGAACCCTGGTGCTACACTAAACAACATAGAGCTACAACACAAAGCTACATAAAGTGCATCGAGTGCAACAAAAAACAGTACAGACAGACAGTGCAGACAGACAGACAGACAGACAGACAGACAGACAGACAACACAAGACAACACAAGACAACACAAGACAATGCCGACCAGTAAACCTACTGTAAACTCTGGATATACAGTACTGTGCAAAGAGAACTATAACTAAGAGTATATATAAACAAACACAATGCAGTGCAAATAACAGCAGTAGCAGCAGTCAAGAGGTACAAAAAACAGCATGTAAACAATGTAATACGGTCACACATTTGAGTGTGTGTGTGTGTGTGTGTGTGTGTGTGTGTTCCATTTTAGTTCTGTGTATTAAGAAGCCTGATGGCTTGTGGGAAAAAGCTGTTACACAGTCTGGATGTCAGGATGCTCTCAATGGTCCCGCTGTAGAACGTGGTCAGGATCGGGGGAGAAAGATGAGGGTGAGGAAGAAGAAAAATAACATAAAGAAGATGAGGGCCTAACTGTAGAGATGTCAGCAGAAGCAGGTCGTATTATAACTGCTTTGAAACATATGAACATGGTATGGTCAATAAAGTTCCAAAATGACTTAGACAGTATTTTTTGCCGTACAAAGAATTACAATTTGAAAAACAGCAGTTACATATAACAATGTTACATAGAACAATTTTAGTCCTGCAAAAAAAAAGGCATGTCAGGAACAAACAGAAGAGGAAATGATGAAGGAAGATGAGGCTCTCCACAAAGAAGAAGTGGATAAGCCTCCACTTTTAGAGAATTACAGTGAAACCCACTTATCTTGACCTTGGTGAACTCGCCAACCCTATTAATTCGACATTTTTAAGTGGAACCACCAAATTCTCACTTTGTCTTAGCATTTTTTTATCGGTTATGGCGATTTTTTTATGTTGCCGAAGCCTAATATCTCGAGCACAAGGGGGGGCAAATTTGCCACTTAACGTCGGTTATGTCAGGAATCCCCCTGCCACACCCCCTTTGGCGGCGGCATTCCTCGAAGCACCCTGCTTCTTCTCCCGTGCGTGCCCCGCCCGCACAGAGCTCGCCGCAGTCATGCTGATCGCACACACCTGACTCTCATTCACTCACTCATTCCATCTCATATTTAAGCCCCTCACCTCCACACACTCGCGGTCCGTTATTGTTTGTGCATGACCGTATGTGTTGGTTAATGGCAGTCTGTGTAATCGCGTATACGACATAACCGGGTTCCAATGTACTAAGTTCTCAAATTTGCTGTGCAATACTATATATAAACATTCATCTTTATTCTTTATTCCATTTTATTTTATTTACATAAAGTACTGTATTTAAAATTTTGTTAAATAATGTACTGATTTTTTATTGTATTTCTTTTTATTTTATTTAGTTTAAGTACTGCAATTACTGTACTTTTTTCACGAAAGAGAATTTTATACTGAATCGGTCAAGGCCCAGGTTACCAACGACCGCCACAGGTATTGTTAGCCAACTGGGTACCTGTGGAAATTGGGCTACTGTTGGCCAAAGAAGAAGAAGGAGAGAAGGAAGGCGACTACAGAGAGGGCAGGAAAAAGAGAAGTGGAGGAGAGTGGAGGTTAGAGTTGGTACTTTAAATCTTGGTACTATGACTGGTAAAGGGAGAGAGGTAGCTGATATGATGGAAAGGAGAAATGTAGATATGTTGTGTGTTCAGGAGACCAAGTAGAAAGGAAGTAAGGCCAGGAACAATGGAGGTGGGTTTAAACTGTTCTATCATGGTGTGGATGGAAAGAAAAATGGTGTAGGGGTGATTCTGAAGAAAGAGAACAGTAAGAGTATAGTGGAGGTGAAGGGAGTTTCTGAATTTGAAGGCGTGATGATAAATGTCATCAGTGCTTATGCTCCTTAAGTGGGTTGTAAGGGGGAGAAGGAAAGATTCTGGAGTGAGTTAGATGAATTGGTAGAAGGTGTACCTAGGAATGAACGATGATTGGGACAGATTTCAATGGGCATGTAGGTGAAGGGAACATAGGTGATAAGCAGGTGATGGGTAGGCATCTTTAAGAAAAGGAATGTGGAAGGGCAGATGGTGGTAGATTTTGCTAAAAGGATGGAAATGGCAGTTGCGAACACTTATTTAAAGAAGAAGGAGTATTATCGGGTGACATATAAGAGTGGAGGAAGGTGCACACAGGTGGACTATGTTCTATGTAGGATCTTTCATGGATCTTTGTAGGATCTTGTTCTATGCACCATCTTACCTAAGTGACCTCATCACATTTCGCACTGCACCACGCTGTCTGAGATCCTCCAGCACTGCTCGACTGGTACCTCCCTCTCTCAGAATGAGAGGTAAGTACACTTCAAGGCTCTTCTCTGTTTTGGCACCGAGGTCCGTACAGCAGAGTCCCTGATTATCTTCAAATGACGACTGAAAACCTAGCTCTTCCTGAAATATTTAAATTAGCACTTTCCAAGTTTGTAGAATTCGAGTTATATTTATATTAAGTTTGTAATCTTGCGTACCAGTGTAGATTTATTCATTACTAGAGATTTTTGTACTTTTGTACGTCGCTCTGGATAAGGGCGTCTGCTAAACAGAATTGGGATAGACAGAGTGATGAGAAAAGTAGGCAGGAGTACAAGGAAATGTAGCAGCAGGTTAAGAGGGATGTGGCAAAAGCCAAGGAAAAGGCATATGAGAATTTGGACACTAAGGATGGAGAACAGGATTTGTACCGATTGGCCAGGTAGAGGGACCGAGCTGGGAAGGATGTGCTGCAGGATAGAGCAATAAAGGATGGAGATCGGTGTTGACTAGTGAGGAGAGTGTGTTGAGAAGATGATGAGAGTATTTTGAGCAGCTGTTGAATGAGGTAAATGAGAGAGAGAAATAAGGTTAGATGGTGTGGAGATGGTGAAGCAGGAAGTGGATAGCATGGAGATTTTTAGAAGAGATGGCAGTGGATTTTTTTTTAATAAGATTATTTAACAGGATTTTGGAATGTGAGAAGGTGCCTGAGGAATGGAGAAGGAGTGTGCTGGTACCGATCTTTAAGAATAAGGGAGATGTGCAGACCTGCATTAACTACAGGGGAATCAGTTGATCAGTCACACCATGAAGTTATGGGAAAGAGTATTGGAAGCCAGGCTGAGAGAAGAGGTGACCATCTGTGAGCAGCAGTATGGTTTCATGCCGAGGAAGAGCACCACAGATGCATTATTTGCTTTGAGAATGTTGATGGAGAAGTATAGAGAATGTTCTCACATGTATTGTGCACAATGCAACTCAGGAGCCACCAGGAAGGAGGAAAAGAGAAATGGTCTAGGAGGTGGTTTATGGATGTGGTGAGGGAAGACATGCATGCAGTTGGGTTAAAAGAGGCAGATGTAGAGGACAGAGGAGTATGGAGACGAAAGATCCGCTGTGGCGACCCCTAATAGGAGAAGCCGATAGAACAAAAAGAAGACTGTAATTACTGTACTGTACAGGTATTTTTTTTTATTTATATAAAGTATTGTGAATTTAGTCAAATATTGTAATGTTATAAAGTTAAATACTGTACAGTGCTTTTAAATCGTTTAATATTTTCATATTAAATTTTTATAATAAATGTAATATTGCATTACTGGTTCCCAAAGGGTGAGTCAAAACTTCACAAATTTTTGTTACTAGCAAGGGGTCATAGAACATAACCCCCAAGGGTATTGAGGTTGCACTGTATATATATACACTATATTGCTAAAAGTATTGGATCACCTGACCTTTTCTGCTATATTCTGGAAGCACTCAATTTTACTCTATTTTGGTCTGCTATAGAGCTCTGATCTCATCCCTACTTAACACCTTTGGAATGAATTGAAAAGCTGACTGCACCCCTCCTCACCCACATCAGTACCTGCCTTTTGTAATACCCTTGTGGCTGATGAACACAAATATCCATAAGCACACTCCAACCACACTCTCATTAGTGCCGAAATCCATACACCAAGTAAACACCATACACACGCCGACACACACATTACACCCCGGAGGAAAAAAAAGTTTCACACACATATCTCCCACACACAAACACACACACACACACACACATACACACACACACACACACTTTTTTCTCTGAAAATGTTTAGCATTATGAAACTTAGGTAAGAGACTTCCCCACAGCCAAGAATTGTGCAGAATACAGGAAATGGTAGTAACATGACCATTATCTGACCATTACCTAACAGAAATTCCTGTATTTCCATCAGTGTTGCTGTTGGCCTCTTGGTAGTATTTTTGAAGGTTTGTCCTGATCTTCGCAATGTCGCTCCACTTACGAATAAAGATTTTGACAGTGTTTCACGGTACATTCAATTCTTTCCATATTATTATGATGGCAGGTCTATTCCATTTACCTACAGGCCTAATTTTAAACATGACTGTTTAACTCTGAGGACACTTTGAGCCCCCATTATGAAAAGGTGTTCAGAATTATGCAATCAGGGTGTTTCTAATTATTAACATTGTTTTCTTTTTATTTTTGTTTGCTGGAAGATCACATTAACGATGTAAGAAGTCTGACTTTTATGTAATTTTAAATACCTGAAGTTTCATAAGTGGGTGATGACTTTATATATCCACTGTATATATAGTAGCAATAACTCTTTAAGGAGACATGATGAACAAACCTTGAGAGGAAGCTGACTCAAAAGGAAGCCCATCCTCTTTTGGGTAACATCACATAATGTCTGAGTGACACAGTGACTTTATGAGTCATTCCTCTTTTACTACTAAATACAGTGGAACCAGGGCGTACAAGATTCATTTGTTTCTGATTTGTGTTAATTTTCCACTAAGAATTAAAAGCAATTAACCCATTCCCAGACCTCAGGCAATCGTTTATTTCAGCCCTTAAAATGTTTATGCCTGATTTAACACACAAATATACTTGTAACAAAGTATAAACATAAAAAGTAATCATAAATAAATAAATAAATAAATAAATAAATAAATAACTTTCGTTCTTTATGATTGTACTTACCTTGAACTAGACATGCCAAATTGCAGACAAAGATCTTGTGTGCATACACCATTTTTATGCTTTTCTACTAATTCTTTCTTTATTTCCAAGGTTAATTTTTTTTACAACTTTTCTTCCAGCGCCATCACTAAATTTTTTGGGACCCATGATGCAAAATGTATAGTGAAATAAAACAAAAACACTATAAAAACAGACAAAAAAAATGTTTTCACACAAGAGAATGACAGGAATACAGTCAGAACAATGTCTATGAAGTAACTGAGCATGAAGCGTGGGGATGGAGGTGAAGAGCGACGAGCAGAATGTGTAACTGGAACTAGATGCATCAAAAGATATGCTCGTATATTTGTTTACTGAAAGTCACTGAAAAATGAGATGTATGTATATCTGGAACCCTGGGCAATTGCTTCTAAGAGGAACCGTTAACTGGCATTAAACACATAAAGAAGGAAATGAAAAATTAACATTTTGTGCAGTTTCACACAGCAGTAGCAGCTGGGAAAGAATTTTATTTCACGATATAACTTCAGTTAAAATTTGTCTTAATTGATCCATATGGCATCAACCCTCACTATACTGTATATCAGTATCTGATCACACATTGACACACATTTTATTGTTTTGTAGTGTATAAAACTCTGAAGTGATGCCTGGTCAGTTAATAGTGCACAAAGTGTATGCATTCATAAGTAATCCAGGTCATAAACCAATAATGTGTGGTAAAATATAGACAGTTTACCATCAATTCAATATACTATTACAGGACAGATTTGAGAAAGTAATGCCCATGTTTTGATCATTTTAAGTGAACTCTTCTGAAAAAAAATTAATCTGATCAAACATTTGGCTGCTCAGTATTTGCTCACTTACAGTCCCATAGCTAATTTACTCCTCAAGAATTAGGATTATCTCCCCCTTACAGTACTATATATCCTCTGCATTCAAAAATATTTATGATTTGAAATTGAGGTGTCAAAGTATGTTAAAGAAAGAAAAATGATACAAACCACAAACATTAAAAAGATATTGCCCTCTGTAATCTTTTGATCAGACAGTCTTTTTGTGTCTCTTGAATGTAGGTTGTAGGGCATAATGCAATGTAAAAAAAAAAAAGCTTTCCAATTGCCTTAAGAAAGAGGGCATTCCGTACAAATGAGGGCTTTCAGAGCTTCCCAGCCATGCTGAAACTGATGCTCCTAGGCAGCATTTGTTTTTGGACCATCAGGTTTTCAGACTTTTGCCCTTTTATAGAGAAAGCACAGCATATGGTGAAGGCGCAGAGGAGTTCTCCTTCAGGCTGAGTACACCATAAGCAAAAGTTTTTTATTAAAATTCCTTTCAGCCATTTGTTGAGCATTTAAAATACACTTCATTGGAGATAAAAAATACTTTGGCAAGTTTGTTCTTTAAAACCATGTATGTACCAATGTACTAACCTCACTCTTTTGAGAGGGAATATGAGAAAATAAATGAGAAAACGGGGTACATAAAAACATTATTCCAAGAAAGAAAGACATATATTATTTTTTTATTTGTGCCAGAGCATGATGTTTTCTCCAGTCCCACCCCTTTTCACAGATCTACGCTGATACATTTCATTTGCCTGACTCATGGTGTTTTTGCTGCTGGTTAGCAACAGCTCATGCTATATTTGGCTTTTCCAAACAGTGTGCAAGTGTAATTTATTTTTCACTAAAAGGGCAACTCATAACCTGAGATGCAACATGTTCTATTATTGAGTTATTCAGACATGCAATGTGTTTTTAATGCCCTTCAGGATGTAATCAGGCTGGAGAAAAGCTCAGAGCATAGTTCCTGGAGATCTGCTTGCTTCATTTCACTGTAACAATGTGGGTTTTTGTGTATTCCAAGTGGCTTTGCGTGATCCAACATAAAGCTGGTCTCTGCATACATGTCTAACTTCCTACAAAATCTACAAATTGAATGTAGTGGTAAATTTAATTCATCATAATTTCAAAATGTGGGTTTCACATCCCGTCACATTCACATTTCACTATAAAAAAGAAAGAAAGAAAGAAAGGGGAAAAAATTATATATATATAAATAAATCATGTACTTTTGTAATAAATTTAATAATAGTTATTGGGTGACATTTTACCATATTTTCTGCAGCTCTTTACTTCATTTATTTGGCCAGAGACACACCCTGAGTCTACTTTCAGTTCTGCATCCTGTGCAGGTTTTTATGTTTTGGTTTTGTGGTTTTAGCTTACTGAGCTGTGATGTAGAGAAATATATTAGTGAACTATGTGATCTTTCCTAAACTGTGTTAATTTTTTCTTTCTTTTTTAATCAAAATTTAAACTGAAAGTGAAATTAAAGACTTATTTTTCACTTTGTTTCCAGTAAAAAACCACACCGTTTCCAGTAAAATGTATTTATGACACATTTCTATCTTTTGTAGGTGATTGTACAAAAGGCCATTATAAGAATCAGTAAGTTAAACATTAAACATTTAGTTAGAGGATTTACTACTATTCGAGAATAATTAAACATTTTATTTTAGTGGTTCATAGCAGCTGTCTTATTAGAAGAGCTAATACTGGAGCCTTTCTATGTCAGTTTATTTTTATTCCCTCTATTGTTTAAACATGTACATTGGCTTTCCCTATAAGGCATTTCATGTTTATGAGCATACACTGTGACAGTTTCACCCCTTTAGCCCTCCCTCTCTCTTTCAGTGACATCACAGAGTAGTTGAGTGTATAACCTACCCACAAGAATGTGAGAGTGTGAGGCAAAAATCTTGTGAGACACAGGAGTCTTTCTTTCACTCTAGGCCTCGTCATAGCAAAAGGAAGGCACAAGACTTAAGTGTTCAGGTGAAGTTGTGAATTAAAAATAAACTGTGCATGGTATCAGCATCAGGCAGGATCTAAAACGGGTTGTGTGGCATGAGGGGAAACATCTGGACTTTGTGTGTACAACAACGGTAAGTTCACAGCCGGTGTCTGTGTCTTTTTCGAAAAAAAAAGAGAAATTAGATGTTGCTGCCGTACATGTACAGTTTTAGACACATGAGAACTATTTTCTTGGAACCAAGAGTAGCTTTCACAGCAAATGCTGCTTCAAGTCAACTTCCTGCACTAATGCACTGATGTAACTGATGTTTTTTGCCTTGTCGTTACATATTCTTTACTTTTTAATTTATTTGCAGTTTAAGAGGCTTAAGTTGTTTACAGAACCATATATTTGTAAAATGTATATAAATGCAAGTACCAAAGTAGGAGACTGGGAGCATCAAATTATCAGAAATGTAACCTGGCCACTTCTAAAGGGCAGTTAGAGATTTATTATAACACAAAAGGCCTTTTCCCTTTGTGTAAACATTGCCTTAATCGGTTTAAGAGCAGCAAATGATGTAATTGTCTCAGAATAAGGCAAGCCATTTATGTGCACAGCTCCAAACAGCTGTGTGCAAATGGGGTTTCAGTGACAGAAAGAAGGGTTTTTTTAGCAATGTTTAAACTTCTCTGACAGTCTTAAAGGGTGACTTTAAAAAAACTATATGCTTTTATATAGTTTCATATAGATCATCCTTCCTCACTTTTTCTTAATTGTCAGTTTTCTAGAGACTGTCATGCTGACTCTATGCTTGTGCAGTTGATTAGGAATATACATATAAAAATATTACACATTTACACTTACGCAAAAACAAATGACAAATTTTTTTAAATAGAATAGAAATAAAGTGGTTGCTTTGGCGAAGGTAACATACTCCTTGGTTGTCATAAGAAAATAAGACGTATTTAGTGTAATCTATGACACAAATTAAGTAACCAGGAAATAAACTCCATTGTAGGTTTATGCTAGATTTTTAGCTGAGGGATGAAGACTATGATAAGTGTGGTTCACTGAGTATGTTGCTGTTTGTGTGACATGCTATGAATATCTATGATTTCTCGATAGGATTATACTTCTTGTTTTTGTTTCATGACTAGCATAGAATACATTGTAAATTTGAGCTTGGCTTGGCTCAAATTATTTAATAGACAAAATTCTATTCAATTCAATTCATTTTTATTTGTATAGCGCTTTTAACAATGAACATTGTCTCAAAGCAGCTTTACACAGATAATGTACTCCATCATGTTGGCAGTAAAGGGATTTATTATGTTGTATTAATCATCTTGTATTACAAGAGATGAATATTTTTTATTTTTTAATATTATACAATTATACAATTCTCGTATGTATACACTTTACCTGTGTTTATTATATGCATTATGCATATAATAAACACAGGTAAAGTGTATACATATACAAATAAGTAATTTTACTGTTGGAAATCACAATTGTTAAATAGCTAAGTAGATTTTCCTGTCAATGATATATTGTAAAAAATAACAAGTTTACACCATTTCCTGTCTCTTCTTTTCCTTTTAGACAAACGATTAGAACATGGGCCCATGATTTTAATCCACCAAAGCAAAAAAAAGTTTGGCCTTCTTTAACCTCTTGGAGAATGCAGAAGGGACTAAGCTGCAGGTGGAAACTTGATTCTGTTTTTTGAATTGTACAGAAAAAATATATCTACTGTCAAGGATCTTCTATGATTTCGAAGACAGATGTCATATAACAATGCTTTGGTATTCATGAGAGCAAGCAACAAATGTAAGTTTAATTTGTGTTGGATTTAGAGCTCAGCAGCACTAATTCCACTTCTTGCCATCCCTCAGCCCATAATGCTGATATGAACTAAGTAGAACTGCATAAAAATTCAGTCGTGTAAACCTCTGGCCAATTAATGCAAAGAACATTTCCTGTTTGATCTGCATATGAGCTCCTTTTGAACCATGAAGCAACAGATCACAGAATTCTTTAATAATTTGTGGACGCTTTTGATCACCAAACACAATGAGGGAATTTACAACACAGTGTGTGTTGTTGTGCTTCTAATGCTTCCTCTACTTGTTTTCATCACATATCTGGTTGTTTGCTGTCACTGCTGCTCGTCTTTTTGCAAAAGGTGTGACTGTTGCTGTTGTAGAGATACTGCTACACTGAAAGGGACACATGATGAAAGAAAAAAGAAAAAGAAGAAGAATGGTGGCCAGACTGAAGAGGACTTATGGATTTCAGTCAAAACTGACCCCATGACTGCAGACAGAATGACCATTGTGTAGTTGGATAATGATCTTTTTCAAAGTACGGGTTGCATATTTATACATGCCTAGCTCATATAATTTATTTGACATAATAGTAAGTAAAGCCAGCTGGATGCATTATAATATTGAAGACAGTTCTCTACTTGTTCAAGAGATGAGCTGCAAATTATTATAAATTGAATCATCCTCACTAGGAACTACTAAAAATTAAGAATAAATTTACCTAATTAATTACATTTTATGAAATATTTTTTTTTGTTTATTAAATAAACAAGCAATGAAACTTTTTTCATGACCCTAAACCTTGCTGCAAATTGATTGTGCAATAGAGGCAGACTTCCTTTTCTTGTTTCCAACAATGCTGACAGAGCAAAGAAGAAGAAGCTTCCTGAGCATTCAAGTAAGGCAATTATGTTACGCAATAACGTCTGTAAAAATTAAATATTCTGTATTCCTTTTCATCTACTGTTAAAGAAATAAAAAGTGTTTTTTATTTTATTAGAATATTTTTTGCTCTGCCAATCAGTGTAGCTCACACATTACACACATAAACATGTGTATTTGTCTAGATTCATCAGCAGTGAGTGAATATTTCCAAACATTAAAAAAACTGAACATCAAGTATTATCCTTTCAAAGCTTTACACAGTGCGTGGTGGAATAACCTGGGCTGTTAAAGTAACTCTAATTCAGCCATGATCTGGCTTCCCAGACTAATACAAGCAATCCTTTTTTTGCCTGTTCTTATCCCTGCTACCACAAGAGGAGTGGAAAATATACAATGCCATTCTGTTAAGAGAAGAGTAAGACTGGCCTGATGCTTTCTACATTAGATATTATTCCTTGTGTTTACAAAAATGAAAGCCATGCCAGGGGACTATTAACCATTCATCATTTGATGGTAGAAAAGCAAGCCAAATAGGTTGAATTTATTACTGCCTAGTACTTGGGGATCTTTATACCAACATTTGATATTAGGCCAGTTTTCTCATGAAACTGTTCTAGCTAGATAGACAAAAACTAGTTTTAAAAGGTTTAAATAATGCATTTGTTTGATCAGTTTCAGATTACTATAAATGACTACTTCTTCCAGAAACATTATTTACCTCTTGGTTGGACTGTGTAAGTCCTTGTTATACGTTACCTTACAAAACCAGAAACATTATGATAATTCTTAATAACAGTGCATTAGCTCCTAGTGATATATTGCATTATTTTAAAATTCTACTAATACCCTGTAAAGCAATCAATGTTATTATTCTTCGTACAAATGCTAGAAGAGTTTAAAAGTGCTTTGAGTAATTAATAAATCTACACTGGTAGGCTAGATAACAAACTTAAAATGAATCAGCCTACAACTCTGTTGATTTTTTATTATGTTTTTAAACAAAGCAAACTTGCAAAGTGTAAGTGTGTCATTAAGTGGTGGGTCTTTAACCGTCACTTGAAGATAGCCAGGGACTCCACTTCTATAGGAAGTTCATTCCACCACCTCGGTGCCAGAACAACGAAGAGCCATGAAGTATACTTTCCTCACCTAAGAGAAGGTGGTACCAGTCGAGCAGTGCTGGAGGATCCCAGACAGCGTGGTGCAGTGCGAGGTGTGATGAGGTCTCTGAGGTAAGATGGTGCTGGTCTATTTTTTGCCTTGTAGGCAAGCATCAGTGTTACGTGCAGCTACTGAAAGCTAGTGAGGTTATTTGTTTATAAATAAATATTTATAATGTTTAAGTCTTGTGAGCACTTAATACCGTGTTGTTTGTCAGTTCTTGAATTAAAACTCTACTTTCCTGCTCAATGGTAACTCACAAACACAAAACAGGAATTTTACTTTTGGGTTTTATAATATTTTTCTGTTTTTGGGGTTTTTTGCTTTTATGGTAAACTACTGGCAGTAGGGTTGCCAGTAATTCTTTTTACAGTTTTTTAAATGTAAATTAAATGTACAATCTTTTACTGCTTAAATACATTTCTCAGTGTTTATTTATTTATTTATTTATTTATTTATTTTATATATTTTTTACATATTTAACCCCTACAGAGTGTTGAAGTAACGCTGGAGCAGTGCTGATGTTAATGAGATGATTTATTAATGAAGTGACTAAATGAGGATTGAGTGTTAGTGATAAACACCTGTGAAAAAGCAAAATCACTAAAAGAGCAGAGAAACACAACTTACAGCCAAAGCCATAGATGATATTAACTGAAAATAAAACACATTTAATCTTGCAGGATCTCAGGAAAAGATGAATAAACAACCCCAAAACATCCAGTGTGACTGTCATATGTGTAAAAATAAACACTCTAATTGAGATTTTAGGCGTTGTACTTCCTTGTCCAAGTCTTTTTGATTTTGGTTGTAATTAGCTGAATTTATTAAGCATAGCAAGAAAAGTCAAGTTAGTTATGGCTGACTATGTGCTTGTGATTTCAAGTCAGCAAGAGCTAGTCTAATTCACTGATCTCACACAATGAAACTCAACAAATAACATTTTCATTTTTGATAGTCACCAATGCTGAGACACATACACTGATTGTTGATATCTGTGTAAGTGTCTCAGCATTGGTGACTATCAAAAATGAAAATGTTATTTGTTGAGTTTCATGTCCTGATGTATGATGTGTGTGTTTAAAGAGTGCTGTAGTTCTAAGGGTTTTACACATTAATTGTTTTTAAAATCCTTTCTAATAGTTGTTTTAAGAAAAAAGTTCTTGGTGAGTCATTTTGCTATAATAAACAATGTGAAATGAATTAGTAGATCTGATTAGATTCTGAGATCAGAAAATAAGGTCAGTAGATCTGATTTCATCACTATCAATAATTAAGCAAAATCCCTTAATTACAATTTTCTTGTCTTTTTATAACAAATGTGCTTTAAAAACACAGTGACAACAGCAATAGAAAAGTAAATGTTAAAGAGTCATCAGTCACGAACCCAACTAAAGCAAGCACTGATCTCCAAATGGTGATCAAAATAAACAAATATTAATCAAATGTAAACCGCTGTTAAGTCTCAATGATTGTTTTGTAGATATATGACAAAAATAAAGACAAATTGAAATAATTGAAGCTGGTAATGCTGATTCTTGAGTGGTTTAATCATCCTCTGTTATAATTGAGTTGATTTCGTCTAAGCCTGTAGCTGTATCTAAGATGAAGTTTTGTTTCTTGTTCTTTTTCTGCTTGTGTTTCCGCTTGTAAACAGCAGTGTTCATCAGTGGCTGAATTCACTTATTTGTTTTCATTCACTCTGTCTTTTGAACTTAATCAGATTTGATGTAGGGAATAGTGAATGAGGGTGAAGAGTGTGATTTCAGACACAGTCTCTGAGTGTCAATTCTGAACGCTGTTAATCCACAGTATACTGTACACTGTTTAAACTCTCTTGTTTTATAGGGGATTTTACTGTTTTATAAAAAAAAAAACAGCATGTTACTGTCAAAATTTTGCTATTTTAACCCTCTGGAGTCTGAGGGTGTTTCTGACCCCTTGAGAGATTTTGACGTGCTCTTACATTTGGTTATTTTTAGTTGCTTTTAAAATATATTATTAACAAAAGGCTTATTACACTGTATTCAGCACAAACTGAGCTACCATAATATGTAAACAACTTATATGTGTTTGTTTGTGTTTTTGACAAAATAAGGTTTATGCGTGGTTTTTGAAAAAGCAAAAAAAAACCTCACTGAAATAAGGCCACAAAACCGATAGTAAATGTTTCCCCAAGCCTTTTTGAGAACAGAGCTTCAAATGTAGGTTTTTTTATTTTAAATCATGTGAAAATCATCCTGCCTGTTCATTCACCTTAAACAATACTTTGATTTAAAATTTAAAAGACACTTTCTACTTTGAAAGGCCATATGCAAAGAGGCGTCGACATGCTGTGACTGACAGCTTCGTAGACAATGGGTCGCATAATGAGCTGTCGATTATATAATGAGCTGTGGATCACTGAGCAGGATCACAGTGAGAAGTACAGTACTACAACAAGGAATGTGTTTCCTTTGTGTTTATTAAAAATACACATTAGCAAGGACAGCATTAAAAAGGGAATTGTGTAACAATAAAACAATACAGTACAGTATGTATAAAAAATAAAGAGTGCAACAAAAACTAACACAAAACACTACAGTAGGGTTCTGCAAATCCTAGCCTGTAGGGCTACAATACTATGCATTAAATAATAATAGTGTATCAATTTGAGGAATCGGCAAAAACAAACAACTTGAACACCCACTTAGTCGGCTTGGCTTTCACGTACTGTGTCAACCCAGTGTTAGCTTTGCATGCTACGATCCTCTCATCCACGGCTAAATGTCTTCTAGGATGATAAATTGCTTTGCATGTCTTATGGATTGTGTCCATAAACAGTTTCACTCTGAACAGACGGTCATGTTCAGATGTGCCCCTCTTTCTGTCATTTTCTTTGTCTGCATCTGGGTGACTCATGTGTACATTCCACCAAATGTTCCTGTATCTGTCCCTTGACATAATTGTTGCTGAAAAGGGAATTGTGAAAATACTGCTCTGTCACCAGTAGTCTATGATGGAGGGCAACTTTACCATTGCCATGTATAATAAGAGCCCAATGTAGTGATACATCTCACTCACGGTTACATCTCTCCATTTGTATTTGTGTCTCTTGGCTATTGACTTGGTAGCTTGAGCATTTGTGTTGTGGCACAAAGTTGACACAACACTGTCAGAGAAAAACATTTTAAATAGACTACATGGAGAATGAGAGTCAGAAGACCTCAGTTGAGGTTCAGGTTCACGTGCGGGCAGGAATCGCAGAGTCTGTGGAACTGTGTCGTTATCTGTCTGATCCTTCCATCACATGGAGGACTGTGTGTGCTGCCTTTGCCCTTTTTGGAGCAGGTGCTTGATCACATCTGTTTATGAAACACACACACGAACATCACTAATTGTGTCATTGGTAAAGTTGTTTGCATATGTCATCCAATGCAATTCTTTTTACAGTGTACCTTTGAATGTTGTTTTATTTAACTTTATTTTTATTTTATTTTATTGCATTTTAATATTGCATTTGAGTTGTAGATTATCTCATGTGTACAAAATAATGAATGTGAAATTGTTGTTTAATATACTTACCTGAGTAAAGAGACAGGATTGGTGCAATGCGTGGATCTTCCCACTTCGTCCAGGCCTGCCTCTGGATAGTGTTTTCGATTGGAGGCCAGTTTGTGCAGCTTGGGATGGTTTCTCATCAATGCCTTGGGTGGTTCCATGAATTTCCAGAGTAAAAACAGGAGCTTTGAGGATGGATTGGACTGTAGTTAATGTCAACAGACTGCTAAATTGACTCAGGACTACAGTTGGCTTCTGATCACCATCATTGTACATCATATATCTGCTATAAATAGACATTCTGGGCAACCCAGATGAGGATGGGTTCCCTCTTGAGTCTGGTTTTTCTCAAGGTTATGCAATCTCGGGGAAGTTTTTCCTCGCCACAGTCGCCACTGGCTCACTAATCAGGGACAAACTTACTTATAAAGAACATTTTCACTTTTGATCATCACATTATCTGTGTAAAGCTGCCTAGAGACAATGTACATTGTTAAAAGTGCTATACAAATAAAATTTTATTGAATTAATTTGAATTGAAATTAATTGAACTGAATTAAATTGAATTAATGGTCTGTGAGAGTGGGGCCAAGGTGTCGGGAGAAAAGGAGAGTCTGCACATGGGTAAATGATGGCTGCTGAGAACTGAATGTCCGGTGAACTGGTTAATAAATTAAGCAATACATTTCTTGCATGTCGTTGACAAGAGGATAGTTACAGAATTGTAAGTTACTGTGAGGTGTTGAGGTAGAAAATAGACAATTTTGAACTTCACAGTCTTGTTATTTTATTCATTTTAAACAAGACTGAGCGGGCGAGAAAGCCGAGGAGACTGTTAAGTTTCAGGTGTGACAAACGCCAGCCGGCGAAATCCTTATGACTGATTGGAACTACCTGAATGTTTACGGATGAACAAAGAGAACCAGATATCACCCAGAGCTACCGAGAACACTCTGTGGTACCTTTGGCACAGTAGAAGTTTAGCACACTGACATTGTTCACCAAGCTACTGATAGGTGAAAGCAGGAATGCTTTCTTCCCGGAGGTAACCGGTTTGACCAATGAGCGACGTGGCAGTTGCTGATACCTCACTACTTCCCATCATCATTTCAGGCCTGTTACGTTTTTTTTTATTTTTTTAAGAGGAATTATGTTCAGAGGTACATTGTCGTGCTGGAGAGAGAAAGCATTTGTACTGTTTTTGGTACTAACCTGTACCTTGATTTTTCTGTGTGAATGAATCCACAAATCACAATTGATAATACTGATAATTTATATACTATACATTTGGGCTCTCATAGAACCTGTATATACTGTATTTTAACTGAAACAATACCTTTGATATATTTACATGGTTGCGAGTCTTTTCTTGTGCGTGCAATTTTAGCCCTTATACACTGCCCTTCCAAAAAAAGAATTATTCACACACTAATATTTTGTTGGACCACCTTTAGCTTTGATTACGGCATGTATTCACTGTGCCATCATTTTGATAAGATTTTTCAATGTCAAACCATTTATTCCCATCCAGAGTAGCAGTAATTTTCGCAAAGATCTTGTATTGATGATAAGTGAGTCGGACCGCTGCACAGTGTTCTCCCACACATCCCAAGATTCTCAGTGGGGTTTCGGTCTGGACTCTGTGATGGCCAATCCATTTGTGAAAATGATGTCTCATGCTTCCTAAACCACTCTTTCACAATTCGAGCCCAATGAATCCTAGCATTGTCATTTTGGAATATGCCCGTGCCAATTAGGGAATAGAAAATCCATTAATGGAATAACCTGGTCATTCAGTATATTTAGGTAGTCAGCTGGCCTCATTCTTTGGGCACATATTGTTGCTGAACCCAGACCTGACCAACTGTAACAACCCCAGATCATAGCACTGCCCCCACAGGCTTGTACAGTAGGCACTAGGCATGATGAGTGCATCAGTTCAGCTGCCTCTCTTCATACCCTGATGTGCCCATCACTCTGGAACAGTGTAAATCTGGACTCATCAGACCACATGACCTTCTTCCATTGCTCCAAAGTCCAATCTTATAGCAAATGTAAGCCTTTTTTCAGATTAGCCTCAATTTCTTAAGGCTAAACAGCAGTTAAGTGCCAATCCTTTGAGTTCTCTTCGCATTGTATGTGTGGAAATGCTCTTACTTTTAAATATAGTCATGAGTTCTACTGTGATTTTATAATGATTTGAGTTCACCGAGCGCTTAACCCAATTTTAGTTGTTTCAAGTCAAGTCAAGTCAAGAGGCTTTTATTGTCATTTTTACTATACACAGTGGTACACAGTACACAATAAAAATAAAACAACGTTCCTCCAGAACCCTGGTGCTACACTAAACAACAAAAAAACATAAAGTGCATCGAGTGCATCCTGGTGCAAACAGTGCAAACAAAAGAACAGTACAGACAGACAGAGTGCAGACAGACAACACAAGACAAGACAAAAGACAAAAACCAAGTATAGCGCCGACTAGTAAACCTACTGTATACTTAAATATACAGTACTGTGTGAGGAGAAATGTAAAAACTATACCCAGGGAAAAGTTCAGCGATCTCCTTAGATGTTTTCTCTTCTTGATATATGCCAATAATCTTTTCCATGACCACAGGATGTGTCTTCTAACATGGTTGTTTAAGAACTAAATAGAGAGAGATGCTGCCTCATATATGAAATTCTTTGCCCTTCATCATCTGACATTAACAATCAGGCAATGATGGGCCTTCAGGGCACTAAACACTGACACATCAGAATCATTAACTTACATTTTAATCATTTATTTTTCTACCAAGCATAAGTATTCAGTGATTCCCAAGTCTCTTTTCTGCATTTCACAGCATTTCTCTCGCTTACACTGTTTCCTGTAGTGTAAATTAGGTTAAAGTTTCTATCCATTCAGTCAGCCATCACATCACATGCTGTCAGAGTCAAAATCTGTCATGAGGCCTTCAGAATCAGCAGTGCAGGTATCAGTCGGGTAATGTACATTTTGCTTGAAGCTGTTGCTTTAACCAATCATATTTTGATTTGGTGACACTGGGTGCCATCTAGCAGGCATACAAAAACATCTGCATTTTCATGTCATTTCATTGGATGGTCAGAGGGTGCAGTATTCAGAGCTTACAAACTGCATCTGTAACAACTGCACAAGCTCAAATATATTTATGTGGATTTAGCTGTTTTTTTTTAATCCCACAATAAAATGGCTGACAGAGGAGAAGAAATTGATTTGGTCACAGATATACTTATAAGCACATTTGCAAGACAGACTTTTCATGAAAAGTTGGGCATCATGAGGAAAGGTCAGCCAAAACAGGAGACTTTGTCACCCAAATGAGGTTGGGTTCCACTTTTGGGTCTGGTTCCTCTCAAGGTGTCTTCCTCATATTTCTAAGGGAGTTTTTCCTTGCCACAGTCGCCACGGCTGCTCATCAGGGATAAATTCACACCATTACTGTTGATTTGTGTAAAGCTGCTTTGATTTGTGTAAAGCTGCTTTGATTTGTGTGAACCTGCTTTGAGACAATGTCTGTTGTGAAAAGCGCTATACAAATAAACTTGACTTGACTTGACTTGACTTGTGTTAATTGGGTTTCCAGCTTTAAAATTTGCATTTATTCTTGCTGAATGAGATTCCTGTCTGTGATGCAGCACTCTTTAATACTGTGTTTCTGTATAATAATGATTTTTTTTTATAACCAGCATAATGACGGTATTCAGAGGTGGACTGAGGTGGACTGAGGTGTGAAATGCTCAGCCCACCACTGCAATTTAGAATTTGTTCCAAATATCACCATGTGGTCTTCATCTGTACTTTGCTAATGACATATCTGTACTATAGTAAGCATTTACAAAAATTTACAAAGTTTAAAAACTATAACTGGGCATTGGGTATTGTGTTAAAGTTTGATTGCCGGTTTTAGTACTGTGTAGATACTTGATTGCTACAGGAGTAAACATCAACAACAAAATTTCAGCTCTTTTCATAAACACTACACTTGGCCTAAAATCAAGTGAATGCAAGTGTGCAAACTACATGGTATTTGCATATTACATAAAACATAGAAGATATAAAACCTATTCCAAATAAGTAATCATCTTAAGCATTGCTTTTGGCTGTATTAGTCAGATTTACTATTTCAAAATATTGTGTTAATATTGTTTGAAAGCATTTATTGTTAAACACACATCATTGCAGATACATCATTATAATAAAGAAAATAACCAACTATGTTTTATTGTAAAAACATTTATTTCTGTGAGATCTTTAAAGTATCTAGTACACATTCAAACTCTTCCACATACCATGCAGCATTTAGACGAAATATTTAAGGGCAATCATTAAAGTAAAAAAAAAACTTTCCACACTATTCCACACAATCTGGAATTATGAACACTGGAAATATTTAAAAATGAACAATGAAAAGCATGAAAATGGTAATAAAATAAACTAATTATGTTTAAACTGATATAGCTAATTTACAGTTTATATATCTTTTGAATCAATTCGAATGAATCATTGTGGTCATATCACTTAACACTTGAGAAACTAGCCACCTGTACCACAGCTGTTCATCAACATTCAATTCCTATATATATAAAACATCTGGACTTTTCTTTAAGATAAAGCTATTCAGTTATAACTACATTTGTATCTTTTTCAATATCTGTAATCTGTAAAGGTCAGTTGTCATCCATATAACTTTAAATGAGATAATAGACGATATTATGATTAATCAGAATTTCTACTTTTTTTTTCGCTATGCAGTGTATTAATCATTAGGCAGCTACTTTTCTTTTCAGTGATCTCTTCTTCCGGCTAGCTGTATTTACTGGACGGATCTTAATCTCTGTAAAATCCAGTGACATGAGGTGGCCCTTCCATGGCTCCCAGTTTACACCCTAGTGGTAAAGGTATAGGAGAAATTTAAATGTAGACCATTTTCAAATTCCATTAAAAGACAGTAATCATCATGGACACATGCTTACTTATTTCTCAAATAAATCATGCATCTGTTGTGAATGGCTAATTGACAGTTATTTTTGTGTTATATCCTGGACAATTAGCTGTAATAGCATGATTCTTAACAATCACCAGGATTACCACAGGATCTGCAGAAAAAAAATATTCAGGGCACAAGTGTTCCTACACAGAAATCAAGAATACTCAACTCCTGTTGTGAGCAATGATCATGCCCCAAGGCATGCTATTCGATTCACCAGCTTTAGGGATAGTGATCAGGGTATTTACCTAACAGCTTTTGTTTAACCAAACTTTAGTTTGTTTGCTCCATATTATCACAATCGCATTTTCACGCTACGGCTTTGCAGGCAATACTGTATTAACAGTGCCCTCTGTTGGTCATCAGCCTGCATGTGCGATTATATGCAGAGAAGTTTAAAATGACCAAATATGAGTGGACTTCAGATTTTCAACCAACTCTCATTTCAACAGACCACACAAAATAAACCACAGGCTGAAAACTTTCTAACATAAAACACTTCTATGTATTTGAAAAATATTATCTAACTAAAACTTACCATGCTGTGTCTGTTGTCCTCAAATTTGCCATTTAAGTTGGCTAAGTGGCAATTTTTGTACCACCAGGCTCCACGGTGTGTGAAGGCACAATTACCCAGGGCAATATCATTGTCTGAGTCTATAGTAGTAAAAGATCTGCCCTGATGGTAGGTCATAGCATCACCTATGACAAAAAAGATTTTTAGCAAGTGTAGTATATAATTTACAGCAGATATAAAATACATTGTGTTTATTTATTATCTAGCTGCATTTGTTCACCTACCTGCATTTCCCCTGTAATTACCAATAGTGAGCTTAAATTTTTGCTTGGCTGATCCTACTTTGAAGTCATTATAGACAGCGTAAGCGCGTTCACTTCCCAGGCCCAGATCAAATCGCACTTCATATTTTGTGCTTGTGTTGGTCAGTGCATGAATTTTCTCCAGGCCTAATACAACACAGCACAATAAAACACAATACAACAAAACATGATCAGAGTGGCTAATATTTAATAGCATTTCTTTTTCACTAGGAACACACACCCCCTTCACCGAAAAAAAAAAAGTATACTCTGTGTATAATGCTAATACCATCATCCTATCCAAGTTAATAGCCAAATATGCAGATCTGGGCATTACCACTTTCACCTGCAACTGGATCATGGACTTTCTGACCAACAGACCCCAGCAGGTTTGATCTGGCTCTATCTGCTCCAACACCGTCACACTCCACACTGGTGTACCACAGGGCTGTGTGCTGAGCCCCTTCCTCTACTTCCTCTTTACCTCCGACTGCAGGCTTGTGAATGGATCTAACTCCATCATCAAGTTTGCAGATGACACTATCGTGATCGGTCTCATCACCAACAATGATGATGAGACTGCCTATAGGGAGGAGATCCAGCACCTAGCCACATGGTGCAATAACAATAACCTGCTCCTTAACACCTCCAAGACAAAGGCGCTCACTATGGACTTCAGGAAAGAGTCAAGAGGCACACACGACACCACCCACATCAATGGGATGGCTGTTAAGCGCGTGTTCAGTTTCAAGTTTCTGGGAAGCCACATCTCGGTGGACCTGTCCTGGACTATCAACACCTCCAGCCTGGTCAAGAGGGCTCACTAGCACCTCTTTTCCTGAGGACACTAAAGAAAAATCAGCTCTCCTCGGATATTATGGTGAACTTCTAACGCTGCACAGTAGAAAGCATTCTGACCAGCTGTGTCACTGTCTTGTATGGGAGCTGTTCTGTTGCAGAGCGTAAGGCACAGCAGCGGGTGGTGAAAACCACCCAGCGGGTCACAGGGACTCCACTCCCAGCCATGTTGGACAAAAGAAATGCTGTCTGGACAGACACCTTGCTCTTTTGCACACTACTCTATTTGTAATGCAGCTCCCCATTACCTTATTACTATTGTACATCTACCCGTTTTCTGTTTATAGTAATAGTGATATATTATGTTCACCGTTCACATCCTCTGTAAATCTCTGTTTATAGTAAAAGGCATCTGTAAATCATGTTTATAGTACATATTTACTCATCTGTATAGTATTGTTCATAGTAAATATATATTCATCTGTATATTATATTTATAGTACATATATATATATATATATATATATATATATATATATATATATATATATTTATTTG